>JAPDNY010000001.1:115395208-115954908 GCA_029375565.1 Gekko gecko | reverse complement strand
TGGCATGCACTCAAAACTTAACTGGACTGAGCTACCATTCCCAGGTTGTAATCTAAGAATATGTAAATCCTATTAGTATAAAGGAATATGGGAGTAGATTTTGGTAGAGGGGCAAAATTGATAAGGCTCTAGCACCAGAGGCAAAATCATGCAGTTTATTGCACCCAATTAGGATTGAGAAAATCAAAGAAATCAACGTTTCTTGGAAGTTAATATATTTCCTGTGAGAGGTGTTGCATAGACAGATGGTGGACAGAGATGGTCATGGCAAAGTATTTGCCATTTAGACCTTAACCAGGCCAAATGGACAAGGCTAGAGTAAAGAGTTTTTAAGAATAGAGACAAGTGAAAAATGTTACCTGCTTGGCAAGCTGAATCTGAATCTGAATGATTTATGGTGCAATCATATACAGACTTACTCTGGTCTAAGCTCATTGAAGACTCTGCCTATGAAGCTGCATTATACTGAATCAGACCATTAATCCATCAAGGTCAGTACTGCCTACTCAGACTGGCAGTGGCTCTCCAGAATCTCAGGCTGAAGTCTTTCACATAATCTATAACCTAATCCTTGCTGGTGATGCCAGGGATTGATTCTGGGACTTTCTGTAAATGAAGCAGATGCTCTATCACTGAGCCACAGCCCTTCCTTGATTATGAAAGTACTGTTAACACTGAATCTATAATATTAACTCAAAAGTAAGTCCCACTGTGTTCTATGATTATGTGTGTGTAGAACTGCAGCCTTGGCTTTATTTTGTGTGCACTTTCTTGGCAGTGATGTCTTGTACTCAGTGGGATTAAGTTCTAAGTATGCAGAGGATCAGGTTTTTAAGAGTTCAGTGTGCTAAACAGAAGTAGGTATGTTCAGGCACCTAGCTTTGACTCATGTCCTGCTTGCTGATAGTTCAGCAAACTATTTGGATAGGTCCAAACTGTTAAGTATGGAACTCAACAATGTTTTAATTTCAGCAAGTGATTTCAGTTTATTCGTAACAGCAAACTCCAACTCAGAACACCACAATAACACACCACAAAACAGTGGAGCACAGCTTGTTCTTTTAAACTCTCCTGGGCTGTCAAGCCACTCCCAAAATAAGTTAAGGACCAATGGAAATACAGAGATAAGGTCCAATCACAATTGTTCCCGCTTTGATACATATTTACAAGATGATTGGTTCTGTACAGAGGTTTCTCAAAAACCAGCCAATAGTAATGCGACAGCTGAAGAGCCCCATTTAAAATCAAGCTTAACATGGGAATGTATAGCATAGATTCACATTCCAATACACAACAATTCCTCCCCCCTAGGATGCAGCATTACCCTTCCAAAGATAGTCATTCAGATAGGAGGGGGCACAACAACTTCTGCTCGACCAGCGCAGCGGTCTCTGCTCCGGTGTAGGTGGACTGGCACACACTTCAGGGACCCTGGTCACTTCTCTTGCAGGAGAAGGGGGAACAATGACAGGGGTTTCAGGCTCTGGAGTTGGGGTCTGCCCAGACTCTGATTCCCATTCCGTAGCACTCACCTCCTCAGCAGGAGACCCCTCCTGCTTGGGGACCAGCTCAGATTCAGGCACCGACTTGGCACTTGAGTCTGCCCAGCGCTCTCTGAGCTGGTCTACATGGCGGCGTATTTCCCATCCACTGGGAAGCCGGACCACGTACAGCCTGGACCCTGCAACCTTGGTGACTACAGCTGGTAGCCACCGATAACCTTCCGCATAGTTGCGGGCAAACACCTTGTCCCCCTCAGTGAAAACTCTCCCATGGGCCAGGGCCTCGGACCACTGTTTGGAATGGTCGAGGTCTGGATGTAAGCGGTTGAGTAACGACGCCAGTTTTCGGCCCATAAGCAACTCTGGGGGCTCCTCCCAGTCACAGAGCTGGGCGTGAAAGAGACGATCTTCTGGCCCCAGTCCCCACACGTTAGGCGCCCAAGTGACTCCTTTGCCATTCGGACTATCCATTTGGCCTGGCCGTTGGAGGCCGGATGGAACGGCGCAGAAGTCACATGGCGGATGAGATTGTTCTGCAAGAACCCTTCAAATTTGGCCGACACGAACTGTGGCCTGTTGTCGGAGACCAACCAGTCCGGCAGCCCGTGCGTTGCAAAGAGCTTTCTGAGGGCATTGATCACAGCCCCAGAACCAGTCGAACGTAAATGAACAACCTCCAACTATTTG
Source organism: Gekko gecko (assembly GCA_029375565.1). Taxonomy (NCBI): domain Eukaryota; kingdom Metazoa; phylum Chordata; class Lepidosauria; order Squamata; family Gekkonidae; genus Gekko; species Gekko gecko. The sequence continues at coordinate 115,952,719 of JAPDNY010000001.1, read as the reverse complement.
GAGTATGAGTCAACACAAATAAGGAACATTTGTCCCTGGTAGGGACCAGCCAGATCAACGTGGAGGCGGGACCATGGCCTCCGTGCCCTTTCCCAGGGCTGAGTGGGTGCCTGAGGTGGTTCCGGGTGCGACTGCTGACATGCCATGCAGTTCTTGACCCACACCTCAATGTCCACATCCAGATTCGGCCACCACACGTACCCCCTAGCGAGGGCTTTCATGTGTACAATTTCCGGGTGACCAGAGTGAAACGCTTCCAATACCCGCTCTCTCAGTTTGGCAGGAATTATTACACGGCTTCCCCACAATAGGCAACCCTTTGCCACCGAGAGTTCAGTTTGGCGGGAAACAAAAGGTTTAAACTCTGGCGCCACTTTACCCGTCGGCCACCCCCTCAATGCCCAGTTGAGCACATGGGCGAGTACAGAGTCCTGTGCCATTGCAGCGGCAACGTCCATTGATATAACCGGCGCCTCTGGCAGCTCGTCCAGAACTAAAATGTCAGAGTCCTCAGGAATGTCTGAGTCTTTGGGCAGTGCAGGGCAGCAGCTGAAGGCATCCGCAAACCCAATGGCCTTTCCTGGCTGATGTTCCAGTTCGTAGTCGTATGCCGACAGAAATACCGCCCATCGTAACAACCTGGGCGAAAGGATTTTTGGTGTTTGCCTGTTGGGGGAGAAAATGCCCAAGAGAGGTTTGCGGTCCGTGACAAGGAGGAACCATCGCCTGTAAACAAAGTCATGAAACTTTTTAACGCCTGCAGTCAGGGCGAGGCCCTCCTTGTCAATTTGGGTGTAATTTCTCTTGGCACTTGTGAGACACCTGGAATAAAACACAATGGGCACCTCAGTATCATCCGGCATCAGATGGCTGAGCAGCGCGCCAACCCCGTAAGGGGACACGTTGGCAGCCAAGATCAACAACTTCTCCTCATCGAAGTGAGTTAGTACACTGTCCGATGACAACAGGTCCTTTACTGCCTCAAAAGCTCGCTGCTGGCGCTCTCCCCATTTCCATTTGGTATCCTTGTGCAGCAAGGCGTGCAGGGGTTCCGCAATGGATGCCTTGTGCGGAAGAAAAGCATGGTAAAAGTTCAGGATGCCAAGGAATGATTGGAGGTCCTTTTTAGATGTTGGTGGGGGAGTGTTTTTGATGGCAGCGACCTTATCTGGTGTGGGGTGGACTCCCTTAGCATCAATAAGGAACCCAAGAAATTCAACTTGTGGTACACCAACAACACACTTTGATCACTTTACACGTAACCGAGCTTCCTTGAAGCGATTTAACACTGTCCATAACCGAGCCATTAGTTCTGTTTCATCAGTACCCTCAATAAGATCAATGTCAAAATAGGGTACAACCCCAGGTAGCCCATGCAGGAACCCCTCCATCAAGCCCTGAAAGATACCCAGGGCAACATTCACCCCAAACTGAAGGCGTTTTACTCGAAATGCCCCCTTGTGGGTCACAATAGTCTGCACATCTGCAGTAGTGTCATCCACAGGTAACTGTTGGTAGGCCTGTGCCAGGTCCAACTTAGCAAAAATTTTGCCTCCCCCCAGCGAAGCCAAAACGTGGCTAATGACCAGCACCGGGTACGAATGCTGTTGCAGCGCACAGTTCAATGTGCATTAGTAATCGGCACATATGCGTACCGATCCGTCTGCCTTGGCAGGTGTCACTGTTGGGATTTCCCATTTCCCATAAGGAACAGGCTCTAAGATACCTTGCTGGACCAGCTTGTCCAGCTCCGCCTCTATTTTCGCTTTCAGAACAAGCGGTACCTTACGATACTTCAGCCAGATCGACCGGACTGAAGGATCTAGTTTGAAGGACACTGGGGGACCAGTGTATTTACCGAGCCGTTCCCCACACACCTCAGGAAACTCGTTGTACAGTGAGTCCCTTTTATTATAACACATGGTTAATGCCAGTGATAGCAATGCCCAGAGCCTCGAACCAATCGAGGCTCAGCAGGCTGACTCGCTCACCCTCTGCAACTAGGAGAGACAGCTCAGCCTTCTGATCCTTGAACTCGACTTGGAAGGTTGCCTTTCCCACCAACGGAATGCGCCGCCCTTTGAAGTCGGTCAGGCGGGTCGACACTGGTGACAGGTGGCAGCGGCTCAGTCTAGGGAACAAGTGCTGCCACGTCTGTGTGGAGATGATGGTGATGGACGAACCAGAGCACCTCCATCGTGCAGGGCACACCGTCTAGCTGAAGCGTGACGTGGATCTTACGGCTGGGCTTGTTCCCAGTAGTCAGGACCGTCGATGGGCCGCAGCAGGTGTTGGTCTGGTGACAGTCGATCGTCTTGTCGCTGTCTCGGGGCTGAACCCTGGGGTATGCACGTCACAAAGACGGTGGAGATGTTTTGGATGCTCGACAAACTCGGGCCAGGTGACCTCGCTTTCCACAGGAGTGGCAGATCAGCTCTTTTGCCCAACAGAGGTCTCTCTCATGCTTACCGCCGCAGCCGGCACAGGAACACGTCGCTGTAGTCTTTGGTCTGGTCCACAGTGGGCGTGTCTCCCAAGTCCTGCACACACTGTTGGCGTCACCGTCGGAGTCACTGGCGGACTGCTGGTGAACTGCAGGCTCCTTGCTGGCCTGGGCCGGCCGCTGTTCAACCTCTCGAGTCAACCTATTAGCTGCTTCTGCGGTGACAGCCTCGGTGTAGGCCACTGCACATGTGAGATCGGTGCGGGCGAAGAGATGCTGCTGAAGGCATTTGTCCCGAAGGCCACACACTAGGTGGTCAAGAAGGGCTTCTTCGAGGTCTGTGAACCCACAAGCCCGGTCCACCTTCCACAAGGCAGTGACGAATTTGGCTATCGACTTCGACGGCCCCTGGCACCGCTTGTAAAAAGCGTGCCTGCATGCAAACTTTGATGGCTGCAGTGAGAAATGGCCCTTGAGTTTTGCTGTGATATCAGCCTATGTGGCTGCACTGAGCTCGGTGGGCGTGACCAGGGATTGGGTGACGTCGAAAACGGCCTTGCCGCAGGAGCTCAGGAACGTTGCCTTCTTCCTCGCCTCATTAGTAGTCTGGTTTGCCTGGAGGTGAAACTCAAACCATGCCAGGTAAGAGTCCCAGTCCTCTGTTGCCAGGTCAAATGCTTCGAATGCCAGGTTGATGGCCATTTCAGCTGTTCGAGCGTCCACACTGCTCGAGAAACTTCAGCCGGCTCGGCCAGGTGTGTGTTCTTGTCTGCTGCTACGGCGTCGGTTCAGCGGGGCTGCCTACCCACTCTAGCATCCCATCCTTGTCGCTAATTGTTAAGTATGGAACTCAACAACGTTTTGATTTCAGCAAGTGATTTCAGTTTATTCGTAACAGCAAACTCCAACTCAGAACACCACAAAACAGTGGAGCACAGCTCCTTCTTTTAAACTCTCCTGGGCTGTCAAGCCACTCCCAAAATAAGTTAAGGACCAATGGAAATACAGAGATAAGGTCCAATCACAATTGTTCCCGCTTTGATACATATTTACAAGATGATTGGTTCTGTACAGAAGTTTCTCAAAAACCAGCCAATAGTAATGAGACAGCTAAAGAGCCACATTTAAAATCAAGCTTAACATGGGAATGTATAGCATAGATTCACATTCCAATACACAACACAAACAAACTCAAATGTGACCATTTCACATAATTATGCTGTTTTCTTGCACCATTACAATATTTTTCTGAGCAGTTCTTCCCACTTCATCTACTGTTGCTTTTAAAAGGCATGCAGTAAAAGGAAAACAGAAAAGAAAAGAAAAACTAGGTGTCTGTCTGATTTCAGTGTCTGATCATTATGGTTATGAATCTGCTTTCTCTTCTCTTTACTGATATTGATGGAAATAAACTGCTGCTGCTTAGGTACAAAACTGTTCAGCATGAACTTCAAGAAAAACCATCGTGGTAATCCAATCAGGAACATGCTTCATGTCTAATCGAGGAAGTTCAGCAAGGGAAGTTTGCTTGGAGTGTATATTTGTGTCAAAGTTTGCTGCATGCCTAATTGGAAGCAGTGAGAGTCAGCCTTCTCTCAGACAATATCTATATTTCTGAAAGTGGTAGACTCTGCAATGCTTTGTTTATACGAGGGAAGGTTGTGTAACAAATGGAGGAGGTAGGAACAACAGCAAAGCTATAGCAAATTGGCTGCCCTTTTATGCCATTTAGACACATGAATATCAGTGACAACATACTGCAGTAAGTAGATTAGGAGTTACTGCCACTGTTGTATCTTTCTGCATTCATTACAGATAATGGGATTATGAATAAAATAATAACATTGCAGCATTTATAATTTTAGGTAAGTGGAACTTCATCCAGAGTTACTGAGGTTATCAGTAGTTTATAGAGAGTGCATGGAGGCTTGATGATTGCTGTCATTTTGTAGTCATTAATAAAGGTACCCTGGCATTTATGATGATATACTGTTCCAAGAACAAAATGTTTCTCTTATGCAATTACTTTTTTTTAAGGGGGGGTTGTATTTTTGTTTTGGCTATTGCTTGTGAAGGTCTTGATACAAGATTTGCAAATGGGCAAGTGCAGTCAAGTAAAAGTATTAATTCAATAGCCAGCAGAGAATTTTTATGACATTCAAAGGAGAAAGAATATTTTGAATATATCTTGTCCTTTGAGAACTGAAGGAATCAAGGAACTGTGGCAAAGAAAGAAGTCTTGCCCATTATTGTTTTTCATTAGCTCATCAGACTTTTTGATATATTCTGTTCTGGGCAATGCTGCAAGCAATTTGCTTCTTTATTTAGATTCTCTGTCTTCTGGATTCCCAGTCTTCCTGCAGGTTACAATCCATAAAACTATAAAATCATTAATTTAAAAGAAGAACAAATATGTAGCTAACTAATAAAATTCTACAACTTCACTGGGCCTTCTTATATTACTGAGTAAATTGCTAGAATTGGCCTGTTGCTTGTTGTTTTGTAAATGTGGGTTATTAGATGAAATCAAATTATCTGGGAGGAGGTTCTGGGGTCCTTGGGGAAATGGCCCTCAATTGAATCCCTCTTAGTATGGGTTTTTGCATGAATGAGGAGCTGCCCTATGTTCCTTTCCTTCTTTGGCATGACTCACTGCCCTTTAATATTAGTGTAGTTCAGGCTCCTATCAATCCTAGGCCCACACCGAAGCGTACATGTGTATAAAAAGGGGGAACAAACCATGACAAGAACGAGGTCTCAGACACATCAAGTCTGCCTTTGTGTGGCCTTGCAGCTCTTTTAACAAGTCATTGAGAGGAACTGTGTCTACCAGCCTGTAAATTACTTTCTCCTCATAGATACACTTTAGAAGAAGGTTTAATTCAGAACAAGTTGTTAAATAGAGAATACATTAAATCTGGAAGCATCAGTGCATCAAAAGCCATAAGGAGCAGATTACACATGCTCTTCAGGAGGTATTTATGGTAATTAAAAAGAATATATAAAACATTTAAAAGGTCAGATAGTCTGCAAACGAGACAAATTGTTTAGACCATATGTTACAATGGGAAGAGGTAAGAGTAAACAAAAAGATCTTCAGAGCTTAGTTCAAAAACACCTTGACAACAACCAGACCTGACGCAATTAGGAGAATATATCTTCTGTAAAAGCTCTAACTGTTCCTGCTTCAGGGCAATGAGAGAGGAAACAACACTGCCTCAGCTTTCAGCTCTCATCTGCAGTCCAAATGATGTCTTCACCTCTTTCCAGTGTAGCAGGTTTACAGTAGAACTTATTACAGTTTTGATTCTTGATGTTTTTAAAGGCAGTGGATTAACTTTAACATATGAGGCCCACTTAAAACACAGGAAACAAGAACTTTTTCTAAGATCATAAGCTCTTGTCTCTTTAAAATGATGGCTGCAATCCTCTTATCATGCTTCATTGCCATTTTTTCCCTAGTCCATGGTATGCACTGCTTCAAACCCAGATATTTGAGAGTATATATTTGTGTGTACCAAAGCTGCAAAATATGTATGTTATTCTTTTCAGACAATATGGTGATCTTGTGTATCATGGTCTCCTATTATATGAGACAGAAGCACCAGATACGCAGTGCTTGAAAAAGCCTGTTCCTGGACTTTTTTTTTTTTGGGGGGGGGGGTCCCCAGTAGTCACTTAATAGTCCTGTTTGACAATCTAGTGTTGGGTTGGCAGAGTGTCATAATAAGCTCTGTTGGCATTGGATGGATTAATAATACCTTTTCTGTTTCCCTACAGCCATAGGCGTCATCTTCAGGGGGGCTGGGGAGCTCAAGCCTCCCCCGAAAGTACTGAGCCCCCCCCCCCCGGAGGCAACTGGTGTCAGCCAGAGCCTTTCTACCCCCCTCCCGTCCTCCACCCCATTTTGAAAGCGGAGGGTTTTCCCCTCCGCTTTCTGAGACTGTTCAGCTGGACTATGAGTGGGACAGAAGTCAAGGGGGTGGGGGCTTGCTTCCTCCTGGAAGCTAAGCTCCACCCACAGTTCCCAGCAGTCCCGCTCAGTTCAACCTGGAGAGCTGCACGTGGAGGCTAGCTTCGAGGCAGCACATGCTGCCTCTGCTTGCTGCCGCCACCAGCCTGAAGGGTAAGTAGGTGGGGGTGTAAGGAGTGGGGGATTGTTTCAGGTGGGGTGGGGTGGGTTGGGTGGGAGCCCAGGGCTGCAGCCACCCAGCCATCCTGCAAGTCCAAGCAGAGGAGGTGGGAGAGCCAGCATGAGAATGTGCCTGGCTGCCACTTAGTGGGGAGGATGGAGGATTGGGGAGGGGAGCTGGGCAAGAATGGAGGGAGGGGGAAGGTGGGGGGCCCTTCTGTGGCCTCTGGTTGCCCCTGCCATCAGTGAGTGGCTTGCTTTCTCCTGCAGTCCAGTTTAAACTGGGCTGCAGGAGAAAACAAAACCCAGGAACCCTTGTGCTGCACGGAGCACATTGCTCCAGGATACAGAAAATCCTGGGCTCACTTTCTCCTGTAATCGGGAGGGGGGGGGCCTGCGCTTTCTGTCCCTCTCTCTCTTTCTGTTTCTATTTCCCTTTCCCTTGAGATGTGTGAGAACTGGAAACGCTGGGCAGCTGCCCCACCCCCACTCCAGGCTGCTTCCCTTCCAGTCTGACTTTCTTCCCTTCCCTTCCCTCTGTCTTTCATTTCTCTCTCCCAATCTATATGTTTTTTCCCCCAGCTTCCCCCCCTCTCCCTTGCTAAAATAGCCCCAGTTAGGATTGCCAGGTTCCCCCTGGCCACCTCTGGGGGATGAGGGGAGGGTGGCCCAATCCAGGTTAGGAAACTCCTGGAGATTTGGGAATGGAGTCTGGGGAGGACAGGGACCTCAGTGGGGCACAATGCCATAGAGTCCACCCTCCAGAACATCATTTCCCCCCCAGGAAAACTGATCTCTTTAGACTGGCAATGAGCTGTAATTCCAGGGGATCCCCAGGTCCCACCTGGAGGCTGGCATCCCTAGCTCCAGTGCTGAAATTGGAAGCTCTGGTTCTGCTGTGTGACTTGGTGCATGCAAACCTCTGGCATTGGCTTACATTTGCCAAACCACCCAGGTGGAGGAGGGGAGGGGTGTCATTCTACCAAAAATGAGAGTGTTTGGGTTTCTCTGTGAGTTTGAGGACTGGAACTGGCACTGAAGTGAGATTGGAAAAGTTTGTGTGGCTTTCTTGTGTTACAGTAATAATTATGCTACAATACAGTTTGTTAGTCCTAAAGGTGCTACTGAGTGTTTTACTATTTTGTATGCTATGGCAGTGATATGAGAGCCAATTGAGCTGTGGGTCCATCTCATGCTAATGACAGTAGTTATACATTACACCTTGCCCAAATGGTTCTGGGCATTAAAGCGCACTTGCCCTGGTGTGATGTAAAATGCTAGCAAGTCATAGCCAACTCATGGTAACCCTGTAGGATTTTCAAGGCAACAGACATTCAAAGATGATTTGCCATTGCCTGACTGTGCATCATGTCCCTGGTATTCCTTGGAGATCTCCCATCCAAATACTAGTCAGAGCTGACTCTGCTTAGCTTCCAAAATCTGATGACATCAGGCTAACCTGAGCCATCTGGGTCCATGGCATGGTGCTGTGTGGGTGCTTCCCAGGCAATCATCTTCAACCTATTCTTGGAAGCCACAATCATTAGGAAAGAGCCATGTGATAGAAGTGTAATAATAATTTACTCATAGTTGCAAGAGCCAATAAGATTTGAGTTTGATGGGGGATTGGGCAAATTGATCTAAGGAACTGAAAGAAGAGAAAGTATTAGCAAGCTCAGTGGTTAAGGATTTGAATAGAGCTCTTTATAGTCCAATCCTGAGGACACTGAGAAAGAATGTCTGAAAATGTCATACAGGTTTCTGTGGACCTTGTAATAGCATTGTAGCTAACCCCAACTAAGAAACTTCCATGCTGTTTCTATAATTTCTCAAATGTACTTCACACCAACTGTGCATCTCCATTCCTTTCTAATTCCTCTCAACTATGTACAGCTTTCTATGTTGTGCTTCATTTGGACTGCTTTGCTTTCTCAGTTCCTAGCCCCCTTCTTTTCTATAACCATGGATCTACATCCCCTTCCTCAAGCCTTGCTGCTTGTCCCAACTCTCTAAAGTCAGACCAGTTGGCCAGTGGCAACCGAAAATACATCTGTCTGTCCAGGAAGTTCAACTAAATGCCACTAGAGGTTTTGTCACCACTGCTACATCACTTAATGCATTACAATATAGGTTCATGTTCAGGCTATAATTTATGATGTTTTAGTTTGGGAAGATCTGTGTTCTTGGTCACATCAGCTGGTGCTATTTTTTTCCTGTAAAATCCTCTTCCATCCCAATGGACTCTGCTGCTCACATATTGTCTGTCAATCCCCTCTTTATTCCACCCTTCCTCCAGTCTCCCTTCCCTTATATTGACCTCACAACAATGGCAATATCACCCAGCCTGATGAAGGGGGCTTTGACTCTTGGAAGCTTATTCCCTGAAACTCTTGTTGGTCTCTAATCTGCTCCTGGACTCAAATCTAACTGTCCCAGTATCACCAAGTAAGTGTCATACAAAATGTAGATCTGAACATGGGTCTCCTCAGTCCACACTGGTCTTCATGCCATTGGTCCATCTACTTCAGCATGGTCTGCTCTGATGCAGGTGAGCTCTACAGGCTCAGACAGAGAAAGATCCTTTCCAACAGCTGTTCTCTTAGACCTCCTCAGTTTAAACCTTTATCCTTTGGCACGCGAAGCATGGTCTCTCTACCATCAGTCCATCAGTGTCATCATTGTCTGCTCAGACTGGCAGTGGTTCTCCAGGGTTCTTTGCAGAGGATTTTGCCCATGCCGTGCTTTGTTTCTGAGCCATTGGGGCGGGGGGGGGAGGATGCAGGCGGGCTGCTTTTATTTGTAATGCAAAAGTATATTACCTCTTTCTAACAACATATGTCCATGCAAGATGTACATATGTTCACTGTAATATGTAAACAGGGCTTTTGTTTCCCCGAGTGGTGAGCAGAGGAAATGGCAACAGATATGTTCTTGGTATGTACACCATCCAGGGAGAACACTTAACACTTAACTCATGTTTATGCCACACATCATTATCCTTGATTGGCATGCAGATCAGAGGCCTTTTAAAATTTCCTTTTGCCCTGTGTGCAATCCAGAAGGAACATTGGCAAGGAATGTACACTCTATACGTGTGGTACAGTTTCAAAGGTACAACTAACTGGGATGTATAAAAGAAATGACAGGATTGCCCATTACAAACAATGGGAGAGACTTGAAGGCCCACTGGAGATAATAGGAGCCAGGAATGCCACATGGCTCCACCTCCATAAATAGTGACAATGGCCTGTGATGTCACTGACTCCTCCTTATGATGTCACTGGGCCTCGGTTCTTTTAAGGACCTAACACAGCAATGCCTCTGGCCCAGCCCCAGCCCCCCCTGGGAAATTGGAAAGTCTACGCCCTTGCCTACAGCTGCAGAACTGGCAAACGTGAAAGGGAGTAGTAAGCCTAATGAAGTTCTTCAGATGCCTCATGCTTTGCTAGTGTTCTTCTGTAAAGCATCTTAGTATACCAGCAAGCTTAACACTTCATTGAATAGTTCAGATTTTCAAAGGCAGTCTAAGAAATGTGTGCAGTATCTCCTTCAGTTTTGTGGATTAAAAAAAAATAAAATTTAGTAATCATAAGGTCAAGATACAACTATGATCATCATCTCTCTCTCTATATATATATCTATACATACATGTATACAAAGCTGGTGAATCAATAGGCAGTAAGGAGGGGGAAACAGTTAAATGCATATGTGGATGATGGTAGAGACATAAAGGTTATGATAAAGCACGGCAAAATATCAGCGTATCAGAAGCAAAACAGGCACATCATACAGATAAAAAATAAGTAAATATTGATGCAATGAACTAATTAATGAATTCTGTCTCCAAGAGTGGGGAAACCACCAAACATAATAGGGTGAATAGTGGAAGCTCTGATCCACAAGGGGAATCCCAATGGAGAGATCATTCAATAAGTATATCAGACATAAATCCAGGAATGATAATTTGAGTTATAGAGAAGATCTCTCTCTGACATATATGCTAAGACTGAAAGACAGGTGAGAATGAAATTGTCATAGACTTTTCTAGGGCTTGTATGAGAGTAATCAACAATGGTAGAAATCTTGTACATAAAAACGTCACAATTAATACCAGTAAATCCTGATCTCCTACTTTTAAATCTTTGGGACCTGGTGGATTGAGTTGACACCCATGAAACTCTTACCTCCCTCCTTCTTGCTTACAATAGCTTCCGTCTGGAAATCCTCCTCTCCACCAACCTTTTTTTTTTTTTTGTAAAGAAATTCATTATTAACAGGATATTTTAACATGATCCATAATTAAAGACAGTTCTTAAGATATCCTTTTCCCCAACTTTTCCCCCTCCCCCCTGGCTTCCAACGATGTTCCACCCCATTATCATTTCAGTCAGCATTCTGTTACATTAAACATTTATTCAATAATCAAATCTTCTATTAAAACATTTTCCTTTTCTATTTCTCTCTCTTAGGTAACATTTTACATACAATCCATTTCTTACTATACTTCTAATCTTAATAGTTATCAAAGCAAAGTAACTTATTTTTAACATCCCAGTTCAGTTCTAAATAGTCTTTAAAGTCTTTCCAATCTGCTAAAAATTCTTGATCTTCTTTTCCATTAAGTTTTTTGTCAATTTGTCCATTTCTACCATAAAAATCATCTTCTTTATCCATTCCCATTTATCTGGTATCTTCTCCTGCTTCCAAAATTGAGCATATATCATTCTCGCCGTTGAAATCAAATACCATAACAATGTTCTCTTTGTCACATTAACTTCCTCCATTTTAAGACCTAAAAGTAACATTTCTGGCTCTTTTTTCAAAGTACATTTCAGGATCTTCTGGATTTCATTATGAATCTCAGTCCAAAAAGCAGCCGCTTTCTCGCACGTCCACCACATGTGGTAAAATGAGCCCTCTTTCTTTTTACATTTCCAACATTTTTTTTGGTGTCATATATCATCTGTACATCATTTTATAACAATTTTCTTTCACATTAACACATGTTGAGATTTTAATCGATTTTTTCCACAAACACTCCCATGATGACATGTCTATCTCTCTATTTATATTTATAGCCCATTTCACCATCTGCTCTTTTACAATCTCATCCTCTGTATGCCATTTTAACAAAATTTTATAAGTTTTTGAAATCATTTTTTTACCCTTTTCTGTCTATACCCTTTCTATTTCATTATTCTCTTTCCTGAAACCATAAATCTTTTTATCCGTCTTAAGTAAATCATAGATCTGCCTATAGTTTAACCAATCATATTCATATTCCAGTTCTTCCCTAGCTCTCATCGCGAAACTACTCCCCTCAACCTTCAGAATGTCTCTGTAAGGTATCCAATCTTCTCCTTTGTGCCTTGAAAGTGGTTTGATTACTTCTGCTGGAACTATCCATAAAGGTCTTGCTTCAAAGAAAAATCTTTTATATCTCATCCAAGTCATGAACAGTGATCTTCTTATAAAGTGGTGTTTAAAAAGGTTATCCACTTTGGATTTTTCGTACCATAGATAGGTGTGCCATCCAAATTTGCGATCATGCCCTTCTAACGCCAACAATTTTCTATTGTCCAAGTTAATCCATTGTTCGAGTCAAGCCAAACACACTGCATCGTGATACAGTCTGAAATTGGGGAGTTGTAGACCTCCCCTTTCTTTTGCATCACATAAGATCTTCATTTTAATCCTAGGTTTCTTTCCAGACCAATCCTAGGTTTCTTTCCAGACCATCCACCACCAACTTGACAATGTGGTGTGATAATTTTTGTGGAATAATAAACACCTTTACTGAGTCCGTTGGTCATAATCTAAAGAGCTGTACCGTTAACGGTGTAAGCACAGTCTACTTTTTTTTGTTTTCCTAACAGCATCTTGTGACATGTGGCCAGCTACATTTGGAAAATTGGGTCAGTTTCAAAAGCATTTGGCAATCCATTGAAGAGGCTACTGTATAAAAGAGCAATCAAAAACTTAATTTTAGGAAAGAGAGACCAATTTAATAAAATGGAAATATAGTACAATAAAAATTAAAGGGCAGCAGAAGCTTTGTGAGATATTCAGGATTTTGCATAGATCACTTATGAGTGGTTATCAACCTGATGAGCAGAAAGTCTGTATATGTGTTTGTGCTTGGTACAATAAGTTCATCATCAATCTTCTGTGCAGACCCACATGGGGCCTGCACATGAGCAGGCCTGCCATTAGATAAGGCTTTACAGCTAAAAGCCTCCAGGGGCCACTGCATGCTGGAGCTAGAAGCTTGTTCCCATGCAAGGACCACATGCTCCTGTGTAGCAGCACCTTCTACCCTCAGTTCCTCTTTTGCCATTGAAGGAGAAGGTCGCATTTTTGAAATCTCCAGTTACAATCAAGAGGATTTTGTCCAGATTTCTTCAAACAATGGCTTCTGAGTCCCTTCCATGGCTCAGAAGGCCATTTTCAGGATGTGTTCCCAATGTGGACTGAAGATGACCAAAACTGATGAACGCAACCTTTGTCTGTTCAGCTCCAACTCTCAGATTCATGTCTTAGTGTATCTGATCTTGGTCACACTCCCCTCAGCTCATTGTGCCTCTTCTGAGTCTCCAACTAAGAAGGCTAAAGGCAAGACAAAGGAAAAGTGTAAATCATCTCCCCAGCAGAATGCTCCCATCTGCAGTCCTGAACCAATGCTAATTTTACAGGAGATGCCCAGGACTCCATCTCCGGGTCCAAGATCTCCACCTGTTTCTATCTCCAATGAGGACAGGGATACTGGCTGACCACAGGGCCAGGTTCTGCATGAGTCTGATTTGGAGCAAATGGCCACAGTTCTGTGGTCTCAGCCTCAACCACTTATGCAGTGGTCTTCACATCCCCCCATGATGTCTCCAGAATATAGGGAGGAATGGGGTGATACCTTTGCAAGTCCCAGGGATGCGACTTTGTGTCATTACCCTCATTGGGTGTTGTATCTGCCTTCAGTGATTATCGTGCACAGGCCTCATTCTCCTATTCCTGTAGTGAGAGGAGAAGAAACAGCAATTGAATATGACAGATCTGACACAACATTGGATTTGAGTCCAGACAAGAGGGTAAGTGACCCATCTTTGGTGTTTCCCACAGAGGATCTTCAAATGTTTGGAGAACAGATTATTTGTATGGCCCAGTCTCTTGATATAGAAGTTATTACCTTGGAGCACAAACCCAAAGATAGGGTTCTGAGTTGCCTCTATTCAGAGTCTTCCAGGATTATTGCTTTCCTGGCATAGGAGGACCTTGAGGACCTCATGCAGGAACTGTGGCAAAAACCTGCATCTCTCCAACCTACCTCCAGAAGGGTAGAATATTTTTATAAGATCAAGAAGAAGCCATTTAACTATTTAACAACTCATCCTCTGCCATCCTCCTTGGTTACGGAGGAGATGTAGCTGAAGGGCCATCAGACCTTCCACGCCTCTCCCACAGATAGGGAAGGGAGAATACTAGCTGTCCTGGGTTGAAAATTATATTCTTCAGCAGCATTAGGTTTCAAAATTGTTAACTATGAAACCATTATGGCTGGTTATCAGCTCTTCTTATGGGAGAGGATTGTTGATTTTAAATTGTTAAATTATTAGTTTGTTTTATTGTTTATAATGCCTATGGCCTTGTTAACCATCCTGAGCCTGCCCAGCAGAGGGTGGGATATAAATTTAATAAATAAAAAAATCCATCCTGGAACTCTTGCCAGAAGACAAGCATCCCCTCACTAAAGTTCTTCATATGGAGGTCATTAAGCTTTCATAGCAGCAAATTAATGTGGGATGGCATTCTGTGAATTAATCTCTGTAAGCCATGGCAAACTCCGTCATACTCAGGAGCCAAGCATGGTTAAGATCAATGGCATTCTTTATGGAGACCAGGCTTCAAGTTTTGGAGGTTCCACTCCCTTCTCTTCCAAGACGGATGAGATGCTTTTCCTGTTAAAGAAGAACAAGTAGACATCTAAATCCCTAGGAGTCTCACAATAATCCACATCCTAATTTAAGCAGAGGTCCTTTGTGAGACATCCCTGGCATTTGTATCAAAGGGACTACCATTTTTCTGACCCCTCAGGGCCTCAGTATCCTACACCTAAGCCATTTACCCCACAACAGGGTTACCATAGGGATTAGGGTTCCAATCAACCTAGGTCAAATCAGCAACTGCCCTCTTCCAGAGAGGTGACTTCATCCCAGAAGTCATCCTTCTGACAAGGTAGTTGCCAGCCCCTGTTAAATTCAGGGACAGGCTAGCTCAGTTTGCTACAGCCAGGGAGTGGGTTTTGTCCATAGTTAAATTTGGTTATAGATTAGAATATAAGTCTATTCTCCCTTGTTCAGGGGATCCAACCAAGCAGCTTTGGGTCTTGACCAGGCTTTGGCCTCCTTAATTGACAAGGGCACCATAGAGGAGGTTACAGTGTCTTTGACATTGGAGGGTTTCTTCTCTCATCCTAGTAGATAAGAAAGATGGGGGAGTTAGATCCATTTTAGACCTCAGAAAACTGAATGTTTTTCTTCATGATTCCAAGTTCTGTATGGTGTCCATTCCTTAGATTTTGCAATTATTAAAAATTAATAGTTGTTTCATTATTATTGATTTGAGAGATACCTATTTTCGTATTTCAATCCACCCTCAACATCACAAATTCTTACTTTTTTCATGTGGGGAATGAGCTTTTCAGTACACTGTCCTACCCTTTGGTCTCACCATTGCACCCAGAGTATTCTCTAAGTGTTAAGCCCTGGTTATTGCTTACCTCAGTATGCGGGGTTACCATATATTCCCTTACTTCGATGACTGGTTACTGGTGGCATATTCCAAGGACTGATTGTTGAGTCATTGCACTCTTGTCCTAGAGACCTATCAAGCACTAGGACTGCTGGCAAATTGGGATAAGTCATGATCAGTTCCATCTCAGAGGGTACAATTTATCAGAGCCATGCTAGATTCCCTAGTGGAAAGGGTTTTCTACCTTCCGAAAGGGTACAGGCGATCTTTGCCTTGGTGAGACAGTTCGGTTCTCACCAGTTCCAATAAGTTCAGAAACTTCTGCACCTTTTGAGATATATGGCTTCTACCACCAAAATCCTACCTATGGCTAGGTTACATATGTGACCCCTTCAGCTCTGGTTTCTATCTTGTTATAGAGCTGGGGTCCATGCCTTATGGCACAGGTTTTCTATTTCCAGATCTGTCATACAGTCTTTATTGTGGTGGTCTTCTAGGGATAATTTATCCCTAGGAATTTCTTTTGGAGTTTCTGAACATGAGGTAGTCCTTACTACAGACGCTTCGCTCTTGGGTTGGAGCGCCCACTTTGAGGGATTGTTGGCTAAGGGTACTTGGTTAGAAGATGAAAAGCTGTGACACATTATTAACATTTTAGAATTGCAAGCAGTTAATTATGTCATTAGTTGTTTCTCAGATATCCTTTGGAACCAATCCATTCTTGTCCAGACAGACAATACAGTTATGATGTCTTGTTTAAACAAGCAAAGAGATACAGGGCCCAGAGGTCTATGTCAGGAAGCTATCCTTACATGGACAAGGCAGCAAAGTTCAGTGCTTCCATTCAAGCTATCCACATCCCTGGGAGTTTAAACATGGAAGCCAACAGATTGAGCTAAGCTGGTACACTCTCCCACAAGTGGTCCCTCAAGGCCACATACCTGGAACCACGTTTTATCCTCTGGGGAGGTTCCAGACATCGATCTTTTTGTGATGTGAGAAAACAAAAAGGCTGTATGGTTCTGTTCTTGAGCAGAAATAGGAATTAGTTGCATAGGGGAAACATTTCAGCTGCATTGGCAGCAAGCCCTGTTCCCTCTGTTACCACTCTTTATCAGTGTAAAAGAGAAAGCCAGGAGGGAGAGATCAAACATGATCCTGGGAGCACCCTTTTGACCTTGTCAAATATGGTCTCTGATCCTTGTGGAGATCTCTTGGGGCCAGTTCCTTCCCCTACCAAATTGACCAGATTTAATCAACAGCAACCAGGTGCTTCATCATGGTCTGAACTGCCTCAACCTGATGGCTTGGAGGCTTCAGACAGAGACCTAATATTTTCTTTTTCTTTTTTATAAAATATTTTTATTAGTTTCTGTGATAAAAAGAATAGACAACTACAAAGAAAAGAGAACATAGAACAGAACATAAAACAGAACAAACAGAATAACAGAATAACATCTATGGAGCAAATAGTCTTGTCTCAATTCAAGTTTGACATATTAACATAGAATCTGAATTCTTATACACCTATCTCAGTTTCAACGCTTGATACTTTAGCACTTCTTTTAGCATTTATTAATTATTTTGATAATGTTCCAAGATAATTTTCAATCCACATGTACAGTCTTGACCAATTTTTCTTTTTTATCTTGTAATTGTAAAGATAATTTATCAATTTCTGCTGTTTCCAACAGTTTATAGATTATTTCTTCTTTTGTTGGTATTTCTTCTTTTTTCCAATATTATGCATACAATACTCTAGCAGTCGTTACACCATATATGATCATATATATATCTGGTTTCTTATAATTCTGTGGTATAATGTTTAATAAAAACAATTCTGGTATAAATTGGATGATTGTGTCTAACATTTTTTGCAATATTTCATGAATCTATATCTAATATTTTTTGGCAACCTTACAGGACCACTACATGTGATCAAAAGAGCCAGTATTTAGCTTACATTTCCAACATAAATTCAACATATTTGGATACCATTTAGCTAAATTTTCAGGTGTCATATACCATCTATAAAACATTTTTATATATCTTCTTTATATGAGATGGCTTTTGTAAATTTTATGTTAGCTTTCCATACCTTAGACCATTGCTTTATTTGTATATTATGGCCTATATTTTGTGCCATTTAATCATTGAATCCTTTACTATTTCATCTTATATTTTCAAGTCTAGTAACAAAATATAAAATAGCTTTACAAATTTCCCGTCAACACAAAACAAAATTTTATCCAGTTCTACAAGTGTATCATAAAACCCAGTGACATTATCTTTTACATCCCTAGAGTCCGGTTGTGCTCTTTCCCACCAATTCAATTGAATGCCTTTTTTCTTGAGATTCTCTTGTTTTATTAGCTTGTTTTGGTCATCATACCTCCAGGTCATCATATCTCCAGAGTTGTTCTTTTGTAAATATCATGGGCTTTATGAAGGCTTCTAACGGTGAGACCAACTTTGGTATTTTATTATAGCACATCTTTTGAGTCTCTTCCCATGCCTTTATTAATGCTGCTCTTAATATGTGCTGCTTGAAATATTTATGATTACCACTTTTTCCATACCAAACAAAGGCATGCCATCCCAATTTTGGGTCATGTCCCTCTAACTTTAATAATCTTGAATTTTCTAGTGTAATCCCTTCTTTCATCCATGTGAAGGCTGCAGCTTTGTGGTACAATTGCCAATTTGGTAGGGCAAATCCTCCTCTTTCCTTTGAATCTTGCAGAGTTTATATCTTAATTCTGGGTTTTTTCCTTGCCAAATAAATTGTCTCACCAGTTTATCTATTTTTAAAAAAATATGGTTTATTTTTTATAGTTGGAATTATTTGGAATAAGAAATTAAGACCTAATATTTTCGAAGGAGGTTAATGACATTCTCCCACAGTCACGTAAGCCTAACACTAGCAATTTTCCCTCTGGTGTAGTGGGAAGGACATGTCACTCAGTGGTGCCCTATTTGATTATTTATTACACTTGAAAACTAAGGGCCTCACATTTTCTTCTTTGAAGATTCACTTGTCTGCTATCTCTTGCTAGCACAGAGATATTGAGGGAGGATTGCTTTTCTAACATCATTTGTCTAACAGATCTCTTAAGGGTTTAGGTAATCCTAAAGGGTTTAGTGACAGACTTCACATTTCTGGGATCCAAGATCACTGCAGATGGTGACTGCCAGCCATGCAATTAAAAGACGCCTGCTCCTTGGGAGGAAAGCGATGGCAAACCTAGACAGCATAATAAAAAGTAGAGACATCACCCTGCCAACAAAAGTTCATATGGTCAAAGCAATGGTATTCCCAGTAGTAATGTATGGCTGCGAGAGTTGGACCGTAAGCAAGGCTGAGCACCGAAGAATAGATTCTTTTGAATTATGGTGCTGGAGAAGACTCTGAAGAGTCCTCTGGACTGCAAGAAGATCAAATCAGTCAATCCTAAAAGAAATCAACCCTGACTGTTCCCTGGAAGGCCAGATACTGAAGCTGAAGCTCAAATACTTTGGCCACCAAGTGAAAGGGAGCACTCACTGGAGAAGACCCTAATGCTGGGAAAGATTGAAGGTCAAAGAAGAAGGGGATGGCAAAGGATAATATGGTTAGACAGTGTTACTGAGGCAATAAACATGAACTCGAGCAAACTCCAGAGCATGACGGAAGACAGGAGGGCCTGGCATGACATGGTCCATGGGGTCGCGAAGAGTTGGACTCGACTGTGCAACTGAACAACAACAATTCCTGTCTTCCTCAGGATCCTTTCGTGCCCCAATGGTTTCTACCTGTTGTGTTAGCACAGTTAATGCTAAAACCTTTTGAACCCCTTGCTACCTGTTCTTTAGCAGAACTTTCTATGAAGATGTGTTTCTTAGTAGCTGTTACTTCAGTCAGGAGGGTGGGTGAGCTAGCAGCTCATCAAATGGATCCCCCATTTTTGACGTTCTTTCCTGAAAGGGTAATCCTTCGCCCTAGCCTTAGGTTTCTCCCTAAGGTAGTTTCTACTCTCCATTTATTCCAACATATTGTTTTGCCTGTATTTTTTTCCTGCACTGAGCTCTGCGAGTGAGCACTCATTGTATTCTTTAGAAGTTAGGATGGTATTATTATTTTACTTCAAGAAAACCCTGGAGCTTTGCAGGGGTGGAGCCCTGTTTGTTTTAGTGGCCCTAAGAAAGGTAAGAGAACATCATCTCAGACACTATCCTGATGGATTGTCAGGTCCATTACAGAGTGTTATGATATGGCCAGATTGCCATGTCCATTGAACTTTTTAAAATTTATTTTATTTATTTATTTGGATTTATATCCCATCCTCCCCACAAACAGGCTCAGGGCAGGTTCCAACAATATGAATATAACTAGGAGTAAGGCCTGTTGTGGGAAGAAATACAATGAGCTCTAGAAGGAAGCACCAGGTGAGTGTCCCAGCTGTGGCTGGTGGGGTGCAGGGGGAAGGGGGAAATAAAGGGAGGCAAGCCATGTTTCTTTCCTTCTGCTTAGCTATAAGGCAGGGCTGTCTCAAGTCATTTTGCTGACCCAAGTGGGTAGCATGGGAGAACAGCCTCATGGTAACAGGTATGGTTCCCTCCACCCCTGACTTATGTTGATTTGGCGTTATGCAATGGCATCTAAGGTAGAAAAGCACCTCCTCCTATGCCATGTCCTCTGGGTTCCAAGGGTCTGCAAAGTGGTTCCATAACCAGTTACAGGGTTGCCAACTCTGGGTTGGGAAATACCTGTAAATTTGAGGGGTAGAGCCGGGAGAGGGCAGGGTTTGTGGTGTGGAGGGACCTCAGCAGGGTATAATGCCATAGAGTCCATTGCCCAAAGCAGCCATTCTCTCCAGGAGAACTGATCTTGGAGATCTCCAGGTGCTGCCTGGAGGCTGGCAATACTAAGGGGAGGGCCAGACCTGTAGATTTGAGGGGTAGAGCCTGGGGAGGGCAGGGTTTGGGGTGTTGAGGGACTTTAGCAGAGTATAATGCCACAGAATCCACTGTCCAAAGTAGCCATTGTAATAGCTGGGAAATTTTCTGTAGGGGAAATGATGTGCTGCGGCTGGGGAACACGGTGATTTCTGGGAGATCTCCAGGCCCCACACGGAGATTGGCAACTCCAGTGACTGTTTAAGGGAAGATTGGGATATATATTTTGGCAACACCAGTGCCTGTTTAAGGGAAAATTGGGATATGTATTTTACCTTAGGACACATTCAATAACTTCCAACAGCAACAACAAACTGTTTAGAATGTTAGAGGCAAAGGCCAATCAGGCCACATATGCAAATGACCTCTGTGTTCCGACTGACTATTGAGGGGAGAGGAACAGCAAACTGTTTAGAATATTGGAGGCAAGACTGAGGCAACGCAGCCAGTGGATAGGGACAGCTTCTGAGTGACAGATCAGGGAGCCAACTGATTTGGGAGCATGTGGAATGTTCAGGAGAGACCATGACCAAAAAGAATCATTATACAGAGAGATATACAACACATTTAAAACCACTTAAAACAACAGTATAAAATAACATAAATCCTAAAATACCATGTAAACTCTAAACAGATATCAGATATCTTCATGATTTAAAATAGAATTAAGAATCCAGGCCACTGATGGGGGGGGCAGTGTCAGGTAACCCTGCCATTGCTGAGGAGGTGGGGGGAGACATCTTTCACTGTTCAGGAATGCGGGAGTAACAGTGAGGCTCCAGGCACCCTAAATTACTGTGTCTGTTCAGCTCCTTATCAAGACGTCTGACCTTGGGTCCCAGGCCTCTTCGGCATCAGAGGATATTCGGGTGGAGGTGTTGTTTTTCTGCTTTGCCACGCATGCAAAATGTAACCATTGGCTTGTAGATGGGGGGGCTTTTCAAATGGGCTATAATTGATGCTGTTCTGTATTAACCGGCATCACTGACAAAATACTTGTTCATGCAGCTCTATGCTTAGACTTTAATAAAAGCTATCTTCTTATGAAGTCTGGTGTTTGACTGACTATCTGGAGAACTTGACAGATTGTCAGTGATCCTTTATTGGTCGGGCCTCTACATCCAACCTCTCTCCTCCTGAAATGAGTGGAGCAGAAGAAGACCTGATAGGGGTGACTACATCGCAAGACACAGTCCCCACCTCTACGACACCGACCACCTTGGTGCCAAACTCAGGAGAGAATCCGGTGTCTACGGCACCCACACCATGGGGCCCCGAAGATGAGTTTGGCGGGTTCTATGGAGACCCGTTCGGAGAAGCGTATGCCAGTGTGACCACTCAACCTTGGAAGAGATGAGACTGGGGAAGCCGCTGGCCGAGACGCATGAGACGTGGTCCCAATGCCCCGCACCCCACTCTGGGAGAGCTGATATGAGTGGTTCCTCTATTGGCTAAGTACTGCGACTGGAGGGGACGACGCCTGCTCCTACCCAGTGGAGATGGAGGGTGCAACAGAACCCCAAAGCAGGGAAAGAGACCAAAGCCGTGACCGACTCCTCCGCATGGTAGAGGAGTCCCTTAAAAAGATCCCGGAGGTGATTGCTAAAAGGATCCATGAAGAACTCGATCGGAGATCCCGCTACCAGACCCGCAGCCTCAACTACCGCCTGCCGCCCCACCAGTCCTGGGGATGGGGATGCATGTGGCCTAACCCAGCCAAGTTGTTGGACGCTACATTCGACAGGACCCCAGAAAAGCTCTCTTTCTTTTTGGTGAGGGCGGAGGAGTTTGTGGACAACTGGGGCCACCTCTTCCCGAATGAAGAGCACATAGTGGATTGCATCCCGGCTGCAGGATGCAGCCACGGACTGGTACGTAACCCTACACCACAAGGACAGCCAAAAACTCAGGGAGGTGGATGCCTTCATGTGGGCCTTGCGGGATAATTATGAGGATTCCAACGCGAGCAAGACCATCCAAGTGTTCCTCCACACCTTCCACCAGGAGAAGAAGTCGGTGAGGGACAGCGCGCGTTTGAGCAGCTTAAAGCGCTTTTCATGTCTGAACCGGTGTTAGTGCACCCAAACGAACTGAGAAAATTCATAGTCCAAGTCGATGCCTCAGACGTGGCCGTGGGCAGCGCCATTTTGCAAGAGGGGGAGAATGAGAAACTCCACCCACTAGCCTATGTCTCAAAGAAATTTAACGAGATGGAGCAAAACTGGTTGGTTTGGGATAAAGAAGTGGGGGTGATTAAATTGGCTCTATCCACCTGGCGCCACTGGTTGGAGGAGGCAAGGGTCCAGTTCAAGGTCTGATCACAAAAACCTCGAGCTCCTACGAACCCCAAGGAATCTTAATGCCAAACAACTCCGGTGGGCGGATTTCTTTTCAAAGTTTAACTTCACCCTCCATCATTTCCCGGGAAAGGCGAACTCACTAGCTGATGCATTGTCCCACCTCCCAAAACACGATAGCAAATGGGAGGAAGTCTGAGACGCTATGTTCACGCCCACCCAACTCGGTGGAGTGGTCACGACACGTCGTCAAACCAAAACCCTGCCCCCTTCCCCGGAGCAATCTTGGGATGCCATGTTTGCCTCCGCCCAGTCGGAAGCTGACCGCCTAGAACTTCTGTCAAGTTCTCCGGTTAGTCAGTCAAACACCAGGCTTCATAAGAAGATAGCATTTATTAAAGACTAAGCATAGGGCTGCATGAACAAGTATTTTGTCAGTGATGCCAGTTAATACAGAACTGCATCAATTATGTTGTTGTTGTTCAGTCGCACAGTCGAGTCCGACTCTTCGCGACCCCATGGACCAGCTTACGCCAGGCCCTCCTGTCTTCCGCTGTCCGCTGAAGTTTGCTCAATTTCATGTTCGTTGCATCGATGACACTGTCTAACCATCTCATCCTTTGCCGTCCCCTTCTTCTTTGACCTTCAATCTTTCCCAGCATCAGGGTCTTCTCCAGTGAATGCTCCCTTCTCATTTGGTGGCCAAAGTATTTGAGCTTCAGCTTCAGGATCTGGCCTTCCAGGGAACAGTCAGGGTTGATTTCTTTTAGGATTGACTGATTTGATCTCCTTGCAGTCCAAGGGACTCTCAAGAGTCTTCTCCAGCACCATAGTTCAAAAGAATCTATTCTTCGGCGCTCAGCCTTCCTTATAGTCCAACTCTCACAGCCATACATTACTACGGGGAATACCATTGCTTTGACCATGCGGACTTTTGTTGGCAAGGTGATGTCTCTGCTTTTTATCATGCTGTTTAGGTTTGCCATCGCTTTCCTCCCAAGGAGCAGGCGTCTTTTAATTTCATGGCTGCAGTCACCATCTGCAGTGATCTGGGATCCTAGGAACGTGAAGTCTTTCACTACTTCTATGACTTCCCCTTCTATTTGCCAAGGAGTGATGGGGCCAGTTGCCATGATCTTAGTTTTTTTGATGTTGAGCTTCAAGCCCACTTTTGCACTCTCCTCTTTCACCCTGAGCAAGAGGCTCTTTAGGTCCTCTTCACTTTCTGCCATCAGAGTGGTATCGTCTGCATATCTGAGGTTATTGATCTTTTCCCCAGCAATCTTAACTCCAGCTTGTGATTCATCCA
Source organism: Gekko gecko (assembly GCA_029375565.1). Lineage (NCBI taxonomy): Eukaryota > Metazoa > Chordata > Lepidosauria > Squamata > Gekkonidae > Gekko > Gekko gecko. The sequence goes on along the minus strand of JAPDNY010000001.1, from coordinate 115,928,861 downwards.
GGCCAGCATTTCGCATGATGTACTCTGCATATAAATTAAATAAGCAAGGTGACAATATACATCCTTGTCGTACTCCTTTTCCTATGCTAAACCAATCAGTTGTTCCATATCCGGTTCTAACTGTAGCTTCTTGACCCTTATACAGGTTTCTCAGGAGACATATGAGGTGGTCTGGTACTCCCATCTCTTTAAGAACCTGCCATAATTTATTGTGATTCACACAATCAAAGGCTTTAGCATAGTCAATGAAGCAGAAGTAGATGTTTTTCTGGTACTCTCTTGCTTTCTCCATAATCCAGCGAATGTTGGCAATTTGATCTCTAGTTCCTCTACCTCTTCGAAACCCAGCTTGTACTTCTGGCAGTTCTCTATCCACGTACTGTTGGAGCCTAGCTTGTAGGATTTTGAGCATGACCTTGCTAGCGTGTGGAATGAGTGCAATTGTGCGATAGTTTGAACATTCCTTGACGTTGCCCTTCTTTGGGATTGGAATGTAAACAGACCTTTTCCAATCCTGTGGCCACTGTTGTGTTTTCCAAATTTGTTGGCAAATTGAGTGCAGCACTTTAACAGCATCTTCTTTTAAGACTTTGAATAACTCAGCTGGGATACCATCACCTCCACTAGCTTTGTTGTTAGTAATGCTTTCTAAGGCCCATTTAACTTCGCTTTCCAGGATGTCTGGCTCGAGGTCAGTGATTATACCATCGTGGTTGTCAAGGACATCGAGGTCCTTCTTGTATAGTTCTTCTGTGTATTCTTGCCATCTTTTCCTAATCTCTTCTGCTTCTGTTAGGTCCCTACCGTTTTTGTCCTTTATCATGGCCAGCTTTGCATGGAACGTTCCCTTGATTTCTCCAATTTTCTTGAAGAGATCTCTAGTCCTTCCCAATCTATTGTTTTCCTCTATTACTTTGCATTGTTCATTCAGGAATGCCTCCTTATCTCTCCTTGCTGTTCTCTGGAAATCTGCATTCAGTTGGGCAAATCTTTCCTTTTCCCCATTGCCTTTAGCTTTCCTTCTTTCCTCTGCTATGTGTAAAGCCTCATCAGACAGCCACTTTGCTTTTTTGCATTTCTTTTCCTTTGGGATGGCGGTGAGTGCTGCCTCCTTTACAATGTCACGGACCTCTGTCCATAGTTCTTCAGGCACTCTGTCTATCAAATCTAGTCCCTTAAACCTATTCTTCACCTCTACTGTATATTCACCGGGGATGCGAGCTAGGTCAAATCTGAATGGCCTTGTGGTTTTCCCAACTTTCTTCAACTTAAGTCTGAATTTTGCAATGAGTAGCTCATGATCTGAGCCACAGTCTGCTCCAGGTCTTGTTTTTACTGACTGGATAGAGCTTCTCCATCTTTGACTGCAAATTATATAGTCAATCTGATTTTGGTGTTGCCCATCTGGTGATGTCCATGTGTAGAGACGCCTCTTAGGTTGTTGGAAAAGGGTGTTTGCTATGACCAGCGTGTTCTCTTGACAAAACTCTGTTAGCCTTTGCCCTGCTTCATTTTGTTCTCCAAGGCCAAACTTGTCTGTTATTCCGGTTACCTTTTGATTTCCTACTTTAGCATTCCAGTCCCCTATGATGATGAGGACATCATTTTTTGGTGTTAGTTCTACGAGCTGTTGTAGGTCTTCATAGAACTGGTCCACTTCAGCCTCTTCTGCAGCAGTGGTTGGGGCATAGACTTGGATTACTGTGATATTGAATGGTTTGCCTTGGATTCGGACAGAGATCATTCTGTCATTTTTGAGATTGTATCCCAATACTGCCTTTCTCACTCTCTTGTTGACTATAAAGGCCACACCATTTTTCCTACGGGATTCCTGGCCACAGTAGTAGATATAATGGTCTTCTGAGTTAAATTCGCCCATTCCTGTCCACTTTAGTTCACTGATTCCCAAGATGTCAATGTTCATTCTTGCCATCTCATTTTTGACCACATCAAGCTTACCTTGATTCATAGATCTTACATTCCAGGTTCCTATGCAGTATTGTTCTTTGCAGCATCGAACTTTCCTTTCACCGTCAGACACATCCACAACTGAGCGTCCTTTCGGCTTTGGCCCAGCCGCTTCACTCTTTCTGGGGTTACTCGTACTTGCCCTCTGCTCTTCCTCAGTAGCATATTGGACACCTTCCGACCTGAGGGGCTCATCTTCCGGCGTCATAACTTTTAGCCTTTTGTTACTGTCCATGGGGTTTTCTTGGCAAAGATACTGGAGTGGGTTGCCATTTCCTTCTCCAGGGGGATCACGCTTGGTCTGAGTTCTCTGCTGTGGCCTGTCCGTCCTGGGTGGCCCTCCACGGCATAGCCCACAGCCTCATCGAACCACGCAAGCCCCCTCGCCACGACAAGGCAGTGATCCATGAGGGAGGCATCAATTATAGCCCATTTGAAATGCCCCCCCCCATCTACAAGCCAATGGTTACATTTTGCATGTGCGGCAAAGCAGAAAAACAACACCTCCACCCAAATATCCTCTGATGCCGAAGAGGCCTGGGACCCAAGGTCAGACGTCTTGATAAGGAGCTGAACAGATACAGTAATTTAGGGCGCCTGGAGCCTCGCTGTTACTCCCGCATTCCTGAACAGTGAAAGATGTCTTCCCCCCCATCCTCAGCAATGGCAGTGTTATCTGAGAGCCAGCCAGAGGGAGGGGACATCCTCCACCTCAACCAAAAGCCTGGTGGAAGAGCTCCATCTTACAGACCCTGTGGAATTCTAATAAATCCTGCAGGGCCCTGATCTCTTATGGGAGCTCATTCCACCAGGTGCGTCCAGTGCTGAAAAGGCCCTGACCCTAGTCGAGGCAGGTCTGACATACCTGGGGTTGGGGACTACCAAAAGATGTTGATTAGTAGGCCTTAGTGCTCTATGGGGCTCATATGGGGAGAGGTGGTCTCGAAGGTATGCTGACCCCTGGCCATATAGGGCTTTAAAGGTAAGTATCAGCACCTTAAAACAGAACTGGTATTCAGTAGGCAACCAGTGCAGTAGTCATTCTGAGCCATTCACTAGGGCATTGCCATATCCATTCCACTAAGACAATGGCTCCTTCCACAGCTTTCCTGGATGGGGAGCCTTTGATCTGCAGAGCTGCCGCATGGTCATCAGCAGACACGTTTGTACATCACTACATTTTGGATCTTAAGACAAGACATGAGGCTCAAGTGGGCAAGGCAGTTCTTCATTCATTTTTCAAGTGAGAAGAGCATGCCCCCATTGGTGAGTAGCTTGCTAGAATCAGCATGTAGGACTGCACAGAAGATCGATGATGAAAACAAAGTTGCACGTACCTGTAACTGTTGTTCATCAAATATCTTTCTGTGCAGGCACACATACTCTCCCTCCTGCCCCTCTGCATGCTTTGGCTTCGATGGTGCTAGTCCTTTTAGTTCTGGATTACTTCAGTGTCCATGCTGACGATGCAGCATCTTCTCAGGCCCCTAGCATCATCCATTGAGGCACTGGGACTTTCCCAGTTTGTATCGACTCCCACGTCTCAAGTGGGCCACAGGCTGGATTTGATTTTTGGGATGGGGATACATATGGATCTGATGACTACAGAACTAGTTCCATGGTCTGACCATTTTGCCCTGAAGGTCTGGCTGAGCATACCACACCTGCCCTGTTTAGGTGGCGACCATACTTATACTTGCCCGCAGAGCCAGTTGGACCCAGGTCAGCTTCAAGAAGCTCTGCGGGATCTGATTCACCCTGGCGGCTTGTTAGATGAGCTGGTGGAGGACTAGAAAAACTGGCTCTCTGAAGCCATTGATGAGATTGCTCCCTATTGCCCTCTATGCCCTCGCACCAAAGTAGCACCATGGTACACTGTGGAGCTGTGGAGGATGAAGTGAGAGCTAAGACAGCTAGAGGGAAGGTGGTGGCATGCTTGTGATGAAGCGTCATGAACATCTTATAGGATGCTTATTAAAGTATATGAGATGGCAGTGAAGGCCACTAAGAAGGACTTCTACGTGGCCTCCATTGCATCTGTGAACTCGCACTCAGCCCAATTGTTTAGAACTATTTGATCAATTACGACTCTGCCACAGGGCGGACTGAATTGGCTATTGGCTGCAAGGCATTTGCGAATTATTTCACAGATAAGATCATAACCCTCCACCAGGACCTCCTGAGCACAATTGAGACAGTAAAGGAACTGGAAGCCCCTTGTCCATCTTCAGGTCCAATATTGGACCACTTCAACTGGCTCTCCTAGGAGGAAGTTGACAGGATCTTGGCAGGATCTACCTGCCTCCTTGACCCATGCCCTTCTTGCCTGGTGAAAGCCTGCAGGGAGAGCATTTGGGTCCCTCTGGGGGAAATTATCAACTTGTCCCTCTCTTCTGGGACTTTCCCAGATGCTTTGAAGGAGGCAGTAGTTCACCCACTCTTGAAAAAGCCATCATTGGACCCTGTGGTCCTGGCCACCTACCACCCAGTATCAAACCTGCCATTCCTGGGCAAGGTGGTTGAGAGAGTAGTGGTTGAACAACTCCAAGTTTTCCTGGAGGATGCTTCCACCCTTGATCTTTCTCAGTCGTGCTTCCACCCTGGCCATGTGATGAAGACAGCTCTGGTCACCCTTACAGATGACCTCTATAGGCAGCTGGATCAGGGTGGGTTGGCGCTGCTGTTGCTATTAGATCTAATAGCAGCATTCAACATGGTCAACTATGATCTGTTGACCCACCGCCTCAGCGACGTGGGAGTTCGGTGAACTGCCTTACAATGGTTCTCTTTCTTTCTCCATGATTGGGGACTGAGGGCAGTGCTTGGTAAGAGGGTATCCCCGCGATATCCACTTGAATGTGGAGTATAGCAAGGGGCGATCCTCTCACCAATGTTATTTAATGTCCATATGCGCCCCCTAACCCAGTTAGTCAGGAGTTGGGGGCTGGGTTGCCATCAATATTCTGGTGACACCCAGCAGCCTCTATCTGTTAATGGATGGCCATCTGTCTTCCATTCTTGACATTCTGGCAGAGGCTTTGGATGCTGTGGCTGGATGGTTGTGGCACATCCAGTTGAAGTTTAATCCATCAAAGACGGAGGTCCTGTATCTGGGTCAGGGGGGGTATCAGATGTGGGTATCAGACTCCCCATGCTGGAAGGGGCACCTTTGGTGCTGACCCAGAAAGTGAGGAGCCTGGGAGTAACACTGGATGCATCTCTCTCTATGGATCTGCATTCTTCCATCTTAGGAAGATAAGGTTGCTGAGATCATCTCTCTCCTCCCAGGACTTAGCTACAGTGATCCATGCAATGGTCACTTCCAGGCTTGATTACTGCAACTTGCTCTATGTAGACTTACCCTTGAGGCCCACCCGGAAATTACAGCTGGTGCAAAATGCGGCAGCACGCCTTCTGACGTTGATGCTCTGCCAGCTGCATTGGTTGCCGGTTGAATTCTGGATTCTGGATTCGCTTCAAGGTGTTGGTAATAACCTTTAAAGCCTTACATGGCCTGGTACCCACATGTATGAGGGACCGCCTCTTCCCCTATATGCCACATAGAGCATTACGCTCTATGGACCAACATCTCCTGATTGTCCCTGGCCTGGTGGAACATGCTCCCTGTCGAGATTAGGGCCCTGTGAGATATTCTTCAATTCCACAGGGCCTGCAAGATGGAGCTGTTCCACCAGGCTTTTGGCTGAGGCAGCAGGCATAACTATATGGCCTCCCTGAGGTTGTTGCTACCCACCTACCAACCCAAATAATATGCTAGGGAACCTCCCACAACTAGTTGATTTGTTTGAATTTTGATTGTGTTTTAATGTTTAAATTTTTATCTGTAATTATTGTATTGTTATATGATGTTACCCACCCTGAACTGGCTTGTGAGATGGGCAGGCTACACATACAAATAATAAATGAATAAAATAAATAAATAGAGGTTCTGAAGGTAGGGGGTGCTGCCATGCAGGAGCATGTGGTCCCTGGGTGGGAAGAAGCTTCTGGCTCCAGCGCACAACATTCCTTGGAGGCTTTTACATGTAAAGAGCTTTCTGATAGCAGGCCTGCTCATGCACAATCCTCATGTGTGCCTGCACAGAAGATACTCGATGAACAATAATTACAGGTATTTATTTATTTATTTAATTTCTACCCCACCCTCCCCTCAAAAGCAGGTTCAGGGCGGCTTACACTGATTAACATATAAATAACAATTAAAATCCACATAAAATCATCTAAAACGAGTCAATTACAAATAGATCATAAATTATAAAGTGCTGGTGATGTTTCATTGATTGCTTAAGATGATGTCCTGAAGAGTCTAAGCAATTTTTCTGCTCAGTGCTCTTCCTAATGTGAGCGGTGGCACAAGCTAGATGTCAAACTTTGTTTTCCTGTGTCTCTAGAAGCAAGTTTATTTCTTTGAGTGGTGGTAAACCATCTGGATAAAATGAGAGAGACAGAGACAAAATCTTCAGAGATGTTGCAGAGAGGTGTAACACCTATGATGATAGGTCTTCAACTATTGGAGAGAGTGAAGTTCTTTGGACAAGAATGTATCATATAGTAGGGACCAGTGTATTGTGCTTCATGAAAGCTTGTACACTGTGTATTGGTTGTACTTAATAAAAGATATTACTTTGGTTTGGTGAGGGGAGTGGAAAAGTGGCTCCTGTCTGTACACTTTCAAAATGAGTATTGTATGCCTCTGGTAGTGTTGCATGTGATTTTATAATCATTTATTTATAATCCACCTTTCTCACTGATGTTACAGAATAAAATCAATGCAATTATACCACATAAGATGTTCAGTGAACACTGCAATTGGATTCTAATTTCAGAATTAAGAGACAATGCAAACTAAAACTGCCTAGGCAAAGTATAGTAAAATTTCAATGGTAGAAAACAATTAAGTAAAAGCAAGATGAAAGCTGGAATAATAATTGTGGGAGGATACATTGCAGTGAATCACAGTCCTGTTCCATTATAAAGGTAACCTCCTGGATTTAGTTCTACTCCAAGAAATGACAATCATAGCATTGAAAGTAAGAATCCCGTTGAAAAAATGAAACAAAAAAAATCTGTCAATAAAATGTGAGCATCTGGGAATAATAAACTGTAAACATAAGATCAATCATGGAGGTAATAAAGCGCTAATATGTTACCTGACAATCACTGGAGAGTTCTAAATCTAAGTCTCTTTTCTAAATTATCCCAAACCTATCCAGGGATTTGACAATATAGGATGCTGAGACCTGTGTCTGATATGTAAGGCTGTTTATGGTAGATGCTCTTGTCTCATGGATTGTTGTTGAACATATACCAATTGACAATGTTTGTTGTAGATTCTGTTGATGTTTGCAGCATAGAAAAATGGTATGGAGTATCATCTGTTGTCCAGGTACTAGCCTTCTATCCAGATATTTTCAAGCAGAAATACAGAACAAGATCTTAGTTTTTTTTCTCTGTCCCATAACCTAGCCTAAAACTAGACTGAAAAGGATCTAGAACATATGAATTATCCAAGAAGACCTGGAGCTGCTCTGCTACTGCTCTTTCAGTCACTTTGCCCAGGAAGGGAAGATTAGAGACTGGGTAATAATTGGTCACATCATTTTTTTTTTTAGGGACATTTTTTTTTTAAGAAAGTGAATAGATAACCAACTTTTTGAGTAGCCAGGGGAAGGTGCCATGCACTAGTGGTGGTGGACATCAAAGACTCTTTAAAGTGGTTCTTACATTGTTTTCACTTTTTTCTCTATGGGAAAACTATTAATACATATTTATATTAAGTATACCATGACTTGAAAATGAAGAGCTGTCCTGCCCTCATACTTGGTAAAGCTCATGCTGCTGCTATGTCAGTAGTGAAAGAACAGAGATCTTCCTTAGGGTGTTTTCTTTACTCTTTACTCTTCTTCCAGAAGCTAAGGGAGCTACCACAGAAGGAAGAGAAGGTAGGAATTAGGCTTTGGATTCATTTTTGCTCTCTTCCTCCATAGTGTCTAGCATGCTATTGCAACACTGGCTTATAAATAGGAAACAGAGTGAGTATAAATGGAAAACTTTCTCAGTGGAGGGTGGTAAGCAGTGGGGTACCACAGGGATCAGTACTTGGTCCGATGCTTTTTAACTTGTTTATTAACGATTTGGAATTGGGAGTAAGCAGTGAAGTGGCTAAATTTGCAGATGACACGAAGTTGTTCAGGGTGGTGAAAACCAGGGAGGATTGTGAGGCACTCCAAAGGGATCTGTCAAGGATGGGTGAGTGGGCGTCAATGTGGTAAATGGGGTTCAATGAGGCCAAGTGCAAAGTGATGCACATTGGAGCCAACAATCCTAAATAGAAATACATGTTGATGGGGTCTGAACTGGCAGAGACTGTCCAAGAGACAGATCTTGGAGTTGTAGTAGATAACTCAATGAAAATGTCTAGACAGTGTGTAACTGTAATAAAGAAGGCCAACACTATGCTGGGGACTATTAGGAAGGGAATTGAAAACAAATCAGCCAGTATCATAATGCCCCTGTATAAATCATTGGTGCGACCTCATTTGGAATACGTTGTACAGTTCTGGTCGCCACATCTCAAAAAGGATATCATAGCATTGGAAAAAGTGCAGAGAAGGGCAACTAGAATGATAAAAGGGTTGGAACATCTTCCCTATGAAGAAAGGTTAAAATGCTTGGGGCTCTTTAGCTTGGAGAAACGACGGCTGAGGGGTGACATGATCAAGGTTTATAAGTTTATGAATGGAATTGAGCAGGTTGAGAAAGAAGTACTTTTCTCCTTTTCTCACAATACAAGAACTCGTGGGCACTCCATGAAATTGCTGAGCAGTCGGGTTAGAACAGATAAAAGGAAGTACTTCTTCACCCAAAGAGTGATTAACATATGGAATTCACTGCCACAGGAGGTGGTGGCAGCTACAAGCATGGACAGTTTCAAGAGGGAATTAGATAAACATATGGAGCAGAAGTCCATCAGTGGATATTAGCCACAGGGTATAGATGGGAACTCTCAGTCTGGGGCAGATGCTGCACTCTATTGTTGGTGCTGGAAAGGGCAGCAGTGGGAGGGCTTCTAGTGTCCTGGCCGCACTGCTGGACCTCCTGATGGCACCTGGTATATTTTGGCTGCTGTATGACAGAGTGTTGGACTAGATGGGCCATTGGCCTGATTCAGCATTGGGTTCTCTTATGTTCTTATGTGTCACAGAGATTGGGGGGAAATGTAGTCTTTTCCTTAGTGTGCCTGGTGTGCCCCGACATACTTCCTTCTTCCTCTCCTTGCTCCAGCTGCTGGAACAGCAATAAACCATCAGAGAGATTAGGAGTCATGGGAGGAAAGACCCCATTAATTTATATCTTTTTTAAGAAACGCCATTCTTATGGTTCTCCACTCTTCTCCAAATTACCAAGTCCTTTCTGATTTGAGCCCAAGGGTTTTGCCCACCACTAATTCTTTCAGTCCTTAAATCATTGTAAATGGATGACATCTTGATTGCAACTGTTGCAAGAAGTTTGTGTTCCCAAAATGTACAGTACCTGGAATAATTAGCATATGTTCCACAGTAGAAAAGGCACAGTACATATAATAATCTGGATTTAGATTGTTCTCAGAGCTGTAGATCATTGATATCCAAGCTGCACCAAGCATCCTATAATTAGCACAGGCAGATGTATGTCTCACCTGCTTGGACAAACAGAAAATTCTGTGAGCTTGGCTACATTCTGGTAAGATATGTACCTCCTGCCTGTCTTTTTTTTATGCTGTCATGATGTCTGCTCCCAAACTCAGTAGTGTAGAGGGTAAAACTAACATGGTAGACGGTACTGTTTATGTACTGTATGTCATACTTTGTACTTGATTGGTGACACTTGCAGAAAAGGCATGCAACCACTACTGTGGATTCACCGGAAAAATGACATGCATGTATTGTTTACATATTGTTTCTATTTAAACAAATCTTAAGTTTTAAAGAAAGCTGGGGTGTTGCCATTATGTTTCTTCCTATCTATTTTTTGTTTCGCCTTGTGGCTGTAAAATAAGTTTTGGCCTTGAATATATTAGTAACTTTTAAAAAAGTTATTATTATTACTTCATTATAAAAGAGAACAGTAACAAATGCAAAAAATTAATCAGTCCAGCATCCCAGTACATATAATACTACATCAAGGATATTATTACATTAGCAAAAATGAAGGTCATACAGAATATAAGTGTCCCGGCCCCGGCGGCCGCAGTGGCAGCCCGGGACCGCCGCTGTCTCCCCCCCACCCCGGAGGCCACGGGCAGCCGCAATGGGAGGCGAGCCCGGCTTCTCCCCTGAGCCCCGGGGAAGCACTTACCCGCGGCGGCGAGGCCCGACGAGGGGAGGAGGGGCCGCGGCTCGTGGCAGCGGCAGCAGCGGGGAGAACGGCGGCCGGCGGGCTGAAGGAGGGGAGAGCGAGGCCCGGGCTGCTGGGCAAGCTGCGCCCTGCCCCTGCAGCCACCGGATGACAGGAGGAGCGCCAGGAGGTTGTCGCCCGGTTGGCTCGCGCACCAGGGAAAGATCCAGGAGCCGGAAAGGAGGGGGCTTGGCTGGCGTCCTTGGCTTTACAAGGGGGTGGGGCGCAGAAGGAGGAGCCAGGAGGGCGTGCGGGGGTAATAAAAGATGGAACGGGCGAGGCGGCCGGGGAGGAGGACGACTGGGCTGGCTGGGACTGGCTAGAGAGAGTAAGAGTGTCCCAGTAAGCGGTTAGCTTGAGAAGCCAGACCCAGGACAGGCAAGAGGGTGACAGCAACCCTCTGACGAGACCTGTCTTCTGAGGCCGCTCTCTCCAGATCATCCCCAACCCACTACAGGCCCTCCTGGCCCATCTCTCCAACCTGGGAGGGTCGGTGAGACCGCGGGACCTGGAGCAAACCTCGGCCGGCCACATCCTACAGGGGGCGCCTTCCCACCACCCAGGGAGGGTGCCACAACGTGGTGGAGGATGCGGGCACAAGAGACCCGCTAGGACGACCCCGCCCTAGTCTCCCCACCCCCCAGGGGTGGCGACCCCCGGCGGACCGGAAGCCAACCAGCACCCACGGCCCATGAGGCACCCTGGACTCCTCCTCCTCAAGCTCGACTGATTCCGACGACAGCCAGGGTGCAGTCAGACGGCCACCCGGTGTGGCAAGCCCCTCCCCTGTGGTCATGGATGTAGCCCAGTTTGGGCAATGGATGGCCAAACACCAGGCCAAACTCCTACAGGACGTCACTCAACAACAGCAACAGGTCCAGACGGCCTTAATGCAGGATCTCCAGCGAGCCCTCCAAGCGGTCAGGCAGGCAGTGGCTAGTGTGGGGGCCAGGGTCCCTGTAGGGCCGCCGGCCCGGCACCTAGCCCCCTTGACCAAGTTGGGGCTGGAGGACGACATTGAGGCCTTCCTGGAAGCCTTCGAACGGGCAGCGGAAGCGTCCCGTTGGCCAGCAGATCAGTGGGCATACATCATAGGCCCGTATCTGACGGGAGAGGCCCAGGCCGCAATGAAGGCCCTACCGAAGACGGAAGCCGCCGACTACAAAAAATTGAAGGTCGCCATCCTGGACCGCTATGAGATTACTCCCGAAGCATACCGTCAGCGGTTCCGGTCCTTGCAAGTGGCTCCGTCGGGTCGCCCGAGAGCGGCCATTGCTGCCCTGCACGACGCAGCCACCCGCTGGCTGGCTCCGACCACCGCCGATGGACGGCGAATCGTGGAAGTGATAGTGATTGAGCAGCTCCTCCACATACTCCCGCCCCGAATGGGGCATTGGGTGGCCTAATGGAAACCAGGGCGACTGACAGAAGCCTAGGACCTCTGGGAGAATTACCAAGCGGCCGAGGGAAGGGATGCCCCACTGAGAGCAGAGGTCCCGAAACCCAGGAAGGCCGCCAGCCCGGGGGGTCGCGGTCTCCCAGGTCCGTCCAATGTCCGTCCTGGAGACCCCCCTGCCCGGGGTGGGCGTGCTAGACCAGGCGTGGCCCGGGCTGGACCCCCGTTGTATGTGCCAAAGGGGCCCCCTGTGGTGGGGAATGGTCCAGACCGGGCAGGAGGTCTGCTAGGACGGCCAGGGCCTGATGTCCGTCCAGCAGGCGCGACCGGGAGCCCTGGGGTGGGGCCTTGCTACACCTGCGGCCAGTGGGGGCACCTGAGGCGGGATTGCCCAGCCATGGAGTGCGACCTGGGTGAGGATTACGCCATGCAAGCCGCGGAGACCAGGAGCCGACCGCCAGCGTGGACCATCACGGTTGGTCTCGGTGGGAGGCGGCTAGAGGCCCTTTTGGACAGTGGTAGCTCCATCTCGATGGTGTTGTCGAGTCTGTTACCACCCGGGTTGCCAGTATACCGCTGGGCAACCATTGTATGCTTTCACGGGCATGCCGAAAGATGTCCTGTGGTTGTAGTACCTTTACGGTACCTCGGGCAAGAAGTGGAGGTACCCCTGGCCCGGATGGACAGACTGCCCTGCCGACTACTCCTAGGACGGGATGCCCCCGGCATCAGGGAAGCGATTGATACCTTCCATGCTGGACAGCCCCGGGCGGACCCCAGAGAGGGGGAAGCAGGACACATGGTGGCCGTGGCGGAAGAGGAACGAGACAGTGAACCTGCGGATGACTCATCCCCGGACGCGGAGGAGGGGTCGTCCAGAGGAGCCGAGCCGGAGCCCGACCCGCGCCCCCTGTGGGTGGAAGATCCAAGGTTCCGAGATGCCCAGGACCGGGATGAGGAGCTGGCCAGGCTGTGTTCCCAGGTGGCGGTAAGGGACGGGGCGGTTGTCGACCCTCGTAGGGAGGGCCGGCTGCCCCACGTACAGTGGCGAGGCGGGGTGTGGTACAGGATGGCCAAGGGGCGGTTGGGCACCATCGAGCAACTACTGGTCCCCGCAGACTTCAGGGAAGAAGTTATGGGCCATGCCCATCAGCATCCGTGGTCAGGGCATCAAGGATTTAAGAACACCATGGCCCGCTTGCTGGTCCATTTCTTTTGGCCCTCGATCGCTAAAGATGTGCAGGGGTACTGTCGAGCCTGTGAGGTATGCCAGAGGATGGCTACCCGCGCCGTCCCGCATGCCCCGCTTTCTCCAGTGGAAAAGGTCACGGGGGTCCCCTTTGACAGAATTGCCATGGATTTCTTGGGACCCCTGCCCCGCACCCCCAGGGGGGCTAGATACATCCTGGTGATAATGGACTATGCAACCCGGTACCCTGAGGCGGTGCCTCTCCCAAGCCTGAAGAGCGCGGGGGTAGCCCGCGCCCTGATGCACCTGTTCGCCCATGTAGGTCTTCCACGGGAAATCCTGACAGACTGAGGGTCGCCGTTTACGGCCCGGCTCATGCAGCAGGTCTGCGCGACTTTGCACATCTGCCAGTTGTTTACATCCGTCCACCACCCCCAAACCGATGTGTTGGTGGAACGGATGAATCAAACGCTAAAGGGGATGCTGCGAAAGGTGTCGCGGGACCGCCCCATGGCCTGGGACCTCCTGCTATACCCCTTATTGTTTGCAATACGCGAGACGCCCCAAGCCTCCACAGGGTTTGCCCCTTTTGAATTATTGTATGGACGGCTCCTGCGCAGAATTCTCGGTCTGGTGGAAGAGCAGTGGGCACAATCTGCACCCACCGCAGAGGAAGAGGCGCCAGTAGGCGAGTACATGGCCCGGCTGCGAGAGCGGTTGGATTGGGTACGGGCTGAGGCCCGGCGTAATCTGCAGAACGCCCAACAGGCACAGAAGCGGCAGTATGACAAGGGCACCCGTTTGCGTACCTTTGCGGTAGGTGACCTTGTCCTGGTCACCCGGCAGGCCCTCGCCTGGCCTCACGGGGATCCCTGGCAGGGACCCTTCCAGATCAGCCGGGTCTTGGGACCCCTGTCGTATGAGGTGCAGTGCGGGCCTCAGGCCCGTCATCAGAAGAGGCTCCACGTCAATGACCTGAAAGAGTGGGTGGTCCCGGGCCCAGCGGAACCGGTGTGCCTGGAAGCAGACCCATCCAACCTACCAGAGGGTGACCTACCCTGGACTGCAGAGGGAAGAGAGCCTGAGCTCCTGATGCTGGATCCCGACCTTACCCCGGCTCAAGAAGGCGAGGCATGTGACGTGTTGGCCAGTGTCCCCGACGTCTTTGGGTCCACCCCCGGCTGCACCCACCTGGCCACCCACTACATCCCCACAGAACCTGGGAAGGTGGCCTGGGCCCGGTGGCACCCTTTACCCCAGAAGCGATGGGACGTGGTGAACCGCGAGGTGCAGGACATGTTGCGCCTAGACATCATAGAACCCTCCCAAAGCGCATGGAGAAGCCCGATCGTATTGGTTCCCAAGCCCGACGGGTCAGTACGCTTTTGCGTGGACTACCGAAGGGTTAATCAGCTGTCCCAGTTCGATGCCTACCCGATGCCCCGAGCCGACATCTTGATCGACCAGCTGGGGCAAGCCCGGTACTTGTCGGCACTTGACCTGACAAAAGGGTATTGGCAGGTACCCGTGCACCCCCCGGACAGGGAGAAAACAGCATTTGCCACACCCCAAGGGCTGTTTCAGTTTAGGCGCATGCCCTTCGGCCTTCAGGGAGCGGCCGCCACATTCCAGAGGTTGGTAGATGCGGCTTTAGCGCAATGCGAAGGCTTCGCGCGGGCCTATATCGACGACATTATCATTTGCAGCCCGGACTGGCCTACGCACCTGCGGCATCTGCGAACGGTTCTGGAGGCCCTCAAGGCAGCAGGGTTACGTGCCAACCCAAGGAAAAGCCGGATAGGTTTCCAAGAACTGCGCTACTTGGGGTTTGTGGTTGGCCGCAGACAGCTCCGGCCCCTGCCGGACAAGATCGTCACGGTTGAGCAGCACCTGATACCCGCAACGAAGCGCCAGCTGCGGAGGTTCCTGGGCACAGTCGGCTATTACAGCAAATTCATACCCCACTTTGCGTCCCAAGAAAGTCCCCTGACGGATTGCCTTAGGAAAACAGAGCCGAATAGAGTGCAGTGGACTGACACCCAGGAGCGGGCCTTTAAAGCCTTGCGTCGCAGTCTGTCCGGGTCCCCCGTCCTCCAGAATCCCGATTTTGCAAAGCCATTCGCCGTGCACAGCAATGCTTCGGCCTCCGGCCTTGGGGCGGTCTTGACTCAGGGCGAGGGCGAGGATGAGTGCCCGGTGCTCTTCCTCAGCAGAAAACTGCAGCCCGCCGAACACCGGTACTCGACAGTCGAAAAGGAGGCTCTGGCGGTTAAATGGGCAGTGGGGGCCCTGCGGTTCTACCTCAGTAATAACCCCTTTCACGCTCCCCTCCTGTGGCTAGAACTTATGAAGGTTCACAATCCGCATATCCTGAGATGGTACATGTCTCTTCTTCCCTTCCAGTTCACAACCCACCACAAGGCGGGACGACAGCACCACATCGCAGATTACCTGTCCCGACTCCATAAGGACGACCCAATGATGGACATAAGGATTGTATTCATAATAAGCATGTCACAGTTGATTATTAAAGCGTGTCACAGTTGATTATTAAAGTATCTGTTTTTTGCTCTTGCTGTCAATGCTGTTCAAATATTTGTTTATGATATTTAACCAGTCAATGGACCAAATGTGTTTTGACCATTCAAATTTCCAATCCTATTCTGCTTCAAATACTTGCACTTTTTACACCCATACATCACCCATCTACTCAAATATTTATTTTAGAGAGTAGAATATTTATTAACAATTTACAGATGATTAACATGATTGAGAATTTCAAGAAGTCCAAAGGCTGTCTATTGAATTCATAATAAAACTAGATTGTGAATCCACAAGCAGTCCAACTCCAATGCAACACTTTTATTCAACCCTGTATGGCCCCTTCCATCTCTGTGATTCTATGACTCTCTTGGCTGCCCCTGTGAATTCATGAAGATGCTTCCCATGATAAAGTGGCTTGTTAGGCATCCACTTAGGCAGATGTTATTATGCTTCCAGTCCACCTGAGTGGAATTCCAAGCCTCCATATTCTGTGTAGTGTGGAATCTGACACTCAAGCTCTATCTCTGAACTTGTTAAAAAGCTTGATTAAGGAAACAGGTGGGTGACTCTTAAGTCTTCTGACAGAGGGAGACTTCATTCAACACATAGTTTTGACTATGTGGATGAAGGAACTGAGGTAAGTTATAGGGAGCAAATGGGAAAAGTTGGTTAGGTTTCCACACTTAAAAAATAATAAATTGAAAATTAGCAGTAGTATATCAAGACAAATAATACAGTAAGAAGTTAAGTGGGACCACAGGCATCATCAGTTAAAACAAAGATGTGTGTGTATGTGTGTGAAAGGATAGGTTAGAAAATAAAAAATAAAGTTGTTGTGCCAATAGAAGATGAAGTCTTAAGTTAACCAATATTACAAAAAAGTCAAGAAAAAGCACTCATAGGAGTACATGAATGGAATGGTAGATACGTGGTTTGAGAATAGTTGTCCGTAAATACAACGGATAGATGCCAAACAGAAAAAGAATCTTACCCTTGTAGTTTTGCTTGGCTCGATGTATATGATGCATGATTTCCCCCGGAGGATAAGGCCCAGGAGACACTAATACTGTGGCTGATTATTTTTTAAAAAAATTAAATGAGCTTTATAAATTAGATATATTTGATCCTTTCAGATGATTGTATGTTTTCATGGTAAATGAAGCATGGAGACTAGAGTTGTTAATCAAAATAAAGTTCTTTATCTAAATTCGTTAGGAAAGTTCTAATAAAATAACAAAGTCCTAAACTACATATTTAAGGAGCTGCGGTGGCTCAAGTGGTTAAGACGCTGAACTGCAGGCTGTGGAAGGTCAGTAGTTCAGCAGTTCGAGACCCGGGTGCTGCATGACGGAGTGAGCTCCCGTCTCTAGTTCCAGCTCCTGCCAACCTAGCAGTTCGAAAGCAAGAAATTGCAAGTAGATAAATAGGGACCACTCCGGTGGGAAGGTAACAGCGTTCTGTGCACCTTGGTGTTTAGTCATGCCGGCCACATGACCACGGAAACGTCTTCGGACAGCGCTGGCTCTTCGGCTTTGAAACGGAGATGAGCACCGCAACCCTAGAGTCGGATTCGACTGGCTTTCGAGCAAGGGAACCTTTACCTTTAAACTACATATTTATATAGCAAAGTAGGCTAATACCTACCACAAGTCTCTAAGAGGCAAAGGTAAAAACCTAGGCGAGGCTGCTGAGCAAGTAACCTCTCCTCTAGAACCTTAACAGGAAGAATCTCAAGCTTATTTGCCAATCCAAACACTGGTAAATTAAAACCATCCAATCAGTTTCTCAAACCCACCAATTAACATACAGGATTGGCTCTGAGCCAGGTTGCACTTCCAGGTCAGATCTCTGGTAGAATCATAACAAATATGTTAACCCTATAATGACTGAAATTTAGATCTTGTTATATCCCAACAGTATGAATGTACTAAAATTGGAGTTTGTAGAACTGTCTGATTAAAGATCAACTGGACCTGTTTAAATATCTTGTCCCTCAATCCTGACATGATTTTAAAATAAATGTTAAAAGATAGGGCTGAGTTTTGAAATGGTTGAGGTTTGTTACATTATTGTATGGTAGAGAAAACATCAGAACGGTTGATATTTGGAATGAGTTAAGCTGGCTTATTCAAAAGTCTGTCTGATGTATTCAGAATCATCAGTAGTACAAGGAAAATCTTACCCTAGCAGGATTCCTTGAAGTAACATAACAATAGTTGAGAAGCTGCTGATTCATCATTCCAAAAGAATGATTTTGTTCAGGCTGCTCTCAGTCCTTTATGTGTTCTGAATATTTCATTTCGTATTGTAAATTATTTTATTTTTGCATGTGAAGTACATTTATTATTTACAAGTTAATTGCTGATAATCCACTTTGTTTTTAAAAGAACAATAATAATAGCAACAAAACTCCATCTCTGGAACAATTGACAAGAACAATATTCAATGTATCATCTATATATCTAATTCCCAAGTGGACTCCTGTGTGCGGATATCTAAATCCGCATATTGGGGGCACCTGGGGGGCAGGGAGATTTTCCTGCGCACGTGGGGCAGTCCCCACATGTGCAGAAAAATCTAAAAAGTTTTTTAAAACAGGGAACGCTCTACAAACTGGCCGTTGCCGCCGCGCCGTCAAGGGATGGGAGGGCGGGAGAAGGCTTGGCGGGCCAGCCGGCCTCGCCTCTGCTGCTGCTGCTGGGGAGGGAGGAAGGGGGAGGCTTGGCGGGCAGCCGGCCTCGACGCTGGGGAGGGAGGGTGAAGCTTGGCGGGCCAGCCGGCCACCCTCCCCCGCCCTGCTGCTTGGGAGGGAGGGGGAGGCTTGGCGGGCCAGCCGGCCGGCCTCCCCCCCTCGCCGCTGTCGCCGCCGCCGCTCTGCTGCTTGAAAGGGAGGGGGAGGCTTGGCGGGCCGGCCGGCCGGCCTCCCCTCCGCTGCTGCCGCCGCCCTGTTGCTTGGGAGGGAGGGGGAGGCTTGAGGGGCCAGCCAGCCTCGCCGCCCCTCCGCTGCTGCTGGGGAGGGGGAATCTCGGCGGGCCAGCTGGCCTTGCCGCTGCCGTTGCTGGGGGGGGAGGGAGGGGGAGGCTTGAGGGGCTGGCCAGCCTCGCCGCCCCTCCGCTGCTGCTGGGGAGGGGGAATCTCGGCAGGCCAGCTGGCCTCGCCGCTGCTGCCGCCACCGCTGCTGGGGGGGAGGGAGGGGGAAGCTTGGTGGCCGGAATACTCCCTCCCCCCGCGAGTATCGCGGGTCCCACCTCTTGTATATTCTGATTGCAAAGTTGGGATATAACTGGTTTTATGGAACTTAAATACCATAGCGAAGCACAGGTATCAGTCTAGTCTACATATATAATCTAATGTTATGAATCTGCAATGATGTCACATACAAAGGGACTCAAACTCAAGAGAGTGCTTTCTTCTTAATATTATTATTGCGAGAGGAATTTCTTTTTCTGACGTTCATTTTTTTAAAGATATAACCATTAATTCTTCCTATTCTTTTTCTCTTTCAAAGAAGAAATTTCTTTACACAAACCATGTTATCCTTCAGCCCTTGCAGTTGTTCTATGCTATACACAGCAGGGTAGTGCTCTAATAGAAAGATAGGAAAGTGTGCAGAAGACATTGCCTGCTTCTGAGTATCTACAGAATGAAATTCTGAAATTTTGCAGAATCTCCTTTTCTGTCCTCCTGTCTTTGAATCATTCTTTGATCAAAATGGAGTTGATTAGAAACAGACTCCTATTCTGTAAAGAGAGACAGAAACACAGTGTTGGATTTCAGGTAAAAATTGGATAAAGGGGAAGAGAGAATTCTATGTTTTTGGGACTTCCACAGCTCAGGAAAGTCTGGAGCACATAGCAATGTCAATTAACAATGTTAACATACTTCCTTTGACAAAGTACTTCCATTTTATCCTATACAGAATGATAATTAGATGTTTCAGTGATTTCCCTATAGAAAACAATGACTTCGGTGATTCAGTATAATTAGTTGTCTTTATCCTGTCCTTATATATAATTGAATTTTGGTCACCAACATTCTATGCTTGCCACAATTGATTGGGCGCAAGAACTGGTAGTCAAAAGACGCTGGCCGGGGCTGACTGGCTGCTTGGCAGAGTCCTGCCCACGTCAGCCCCGGTCAGTGTCTTTGGCTCAGTCTGCTCCAGTCCTCTAACAAGAGAGGACCATCTGCAGAGTGAGCACAGGGACAGGCCCTCAAGGCTGAGGCAGGTGAGAGAAGCCCATTCTGCCCCCCAAAACCATCCTCTGGGCCCAGAGAAGCCCACTCTGCCCCCCCACATCATCCTCTGGGCATTCTATGGGCCCAGTAGGCCCAGAGAAGCCCGTTCCACCCACACACACACCATCCTCTGGGCCGTCTATGGGTGCAGTAGGCCCAGAGAAGACCATTCTGCCCCTCACACATACCATCCTCTGGGCCTTCTATGGGTGCAGTAGGCCCAGAGAAGACCATTCTGCCCCTCACACATACCATCCTCTGGGCCTTCTATGGGTGCAGTAGGCCCAAAGAAGACCATTCTGCCTCCCCCACACCATCCTCTGGGCCTTCTATGGGTGCAGTAGGCCCAGAGAAGACCGTTCTGCCCCCCCACACACCATCCTCTGGGCCTTCTATGGGCGCAGTAGGCCCAGAGAAGCCCATTCCACCCCCCCCATCCTCTGGGCCTTCTATGGGCCCAGTAGGCCCAGAGAAGCCTGTTCCGCCCCCCCACCATCCTCTGGGCCTTCTCAGGATCCAGTAGGCCCAGAGAAGCCTGTTCCACCCCACACACACACCATTCTCTGGGCCTTCTTAGGGCGCAGTAGGCCCAGAGAAGCCTGCTCCACCCCCAGACCATCCTCTGGGCCTTCTATGGGTGCAGTAGGCCCAGAGAAGACCGTTCTCCCCCCATCCTCTGAGCCTTCTATGGGCCTAGTAGGCCCAGAGAAGCCCGTTCCACCCCCCACACGCCATCCTCTGGGCCTTCTCAGGGCCCAGGAGGCCCAGAGAAGCCCATTTTGCCCCCACACACACCATCCTCTGGGCCTTCTCAGGGCCCAGTAGGCCCAGAGAAGCCCATTCCACCCCTCCACACCATCCTCTGGGCCTTCTCAGGGTGAAGTAGGCCCAGAGAAGCCCATTCCACTCCCCAAAAAACCATCCTCTGGGCCTTTTCAGGGACCAGTAGGCCCAGAGAAGCCCATTCCGCCCCTCTTCCCTTCCTTTCCCCCCTTTCCTTTCTTCCTCTCTCCTTCTTTCTTTCACTCTTCCCCCTCTTCCTTCCTTCCTTCCACCCTCCGTCCCTTCCTTTCTAAGGCCCATTGTCTTCCTCCACAACGGGCTTTGCTTCCTAGTTTAGTATAAACAAAAGCTTGAATCAGGATTTTTAAATTCTATAACAAAAAATGTTTTCATTTAAAAAAATTAAAAGATACCACTCTCTAACACCTTCCTGTGAGAAATCAGAACCAAGCACAAATAGAAAACCATAGAAACTTTTTTGCCCTGGCAGAGGTGAGATTCTGGACCATAAATGATATTGGCTTTCCCCAATAATTAGAAAGGCAGGGCTCTATATGGCATTTTAAAAATAAATATGGGCATGATGTCTGAAAACTTAGAGGGGATTCACTTCATTCTAATTTTGCAGAAATATCACTTCTCCCTTTCTATCTTTCATTATATTCTTGGTTGTTAGACATACTATTTTTCAGCACTCAAACACACATAAGTGAAACAATGAAAAACCAAGTCTGTAGATGATATTTATGTGTAATAACTGTACAACACATGTACACAGTGATCTCTATACATACCATTATATGAAAATAGCAGTAACAGCATCCTTTTGTAGGATTCTGTTTTGTAATTTATCAGTTAATAGGTGGGGATCCCGAAGAAACTTGTGGGGCAGTTATCCCCCCACCTTTGCTTCCTCCCCTTTCCTCCTGTCTCACACACTTTCTCCTTTCTTCCACCCCTTTCCTTACTTTCTCTTTCATCCATTCACATCACTTCCATCACTCTGTCTTTCTGCCTCATCACTCTCCCAACCTCCTGCCTGATTCCTCCCTCTGGCACAGCAGCAGGAGCAGTGGCACTACCAACTGCCCACCTGCTTCCTCTCCCCCCACAGCAGCAGTGGCAGCTGCGACAGCTCTCCAGGTACCAGAATGGATCTCTCAGCTACAGAGAACAATTCCTCTTAAGGTTGCCAGCTCCAGGTTGGGAATTCCTTGAGATTTGGGGTTGGAGCCTTGGGAACTTGAGGCTTGGGCAGGGAAACAACCTCAGCAGGGTATAATGCCATAGATTCCACCCTCCAAAGCCTCCATTTTCTCCAGGAGAACTGATATCTCTCATATGAAGAACAGTTGTAATTCCAGGTGATCTCCAGCCCTCACCTGGAGGATTGCAATAGTAGTTCTAGTGGAGAAAATGGCTGGTTTGGAGAGTTTAGTCTATGGCATTATACATGTCTGATGTCCCTCTCCTCTTCACACCTCACCCTCCCCAGGCTCCACCCCTGAAATCTCCAGAAATTTCCCAACTTCTACCTCCTTCCCACCCAACAGCCACCCTACTTTTATCTGCCCCTCTGTCTTCAGCTTTCTGTTTCTGCCCCCTTCCTCCAAAGCCTCTACATATGGAACTAAAGCAGCTTACATTATTCTCTCCTCCAACTCTGAAGCTCTAATTGCTGTACTACACTGGCTTTCATGGGGTGGCTACTGTTGAACAGTAGCAAGCAGCCAGGTCTTGTTAAGTCATGCAAGTCAGGTGGTATCAAGTCTCCCAGAGGGTGCTGCCAGGCTTATGGCTGCCAACCTCCAGGTGAAACCTGGAGATACCCAGAATTACAACTGAATTCTAGACAACAGAGATCTGTCTCCCTGGAAAACATGGCTGCTTTGAAGGGTGGACTCTTATGGCATTATATCCTAATGAGGCCTCTTCCCTCCCCAAAACCCTACTCTCCTCAGGTTCTACCACACAAGCTCTAGGAATTTCCCATCCTTTTTTTATTTTTTATAACAAAGATTTTTATTGGAATATATTCAACATTGTTAAACACAATTTCCAGAACAACTTATAAGCTATATCCCTCCCCCCTCCCCCCCAATAGGTTTCCAACACTGCTATTGCCAATAACAAAGAAAAATTAAAAGTAATCAGGTTTAAACTTATAGCAATCGATAAACCAGGTAACATATTTTTTGTATACAGAAATCTGACTCATCTAACATAATTCCATTTTCAATATGAATCAAGGTTATACATTTTCCCTTTCATTTTATATTCAGTTTCCATATATATTTTCAGGTCTTCCCATTCATTTAAATACTGTTCTGCCATTTGTCCATTTAATTTTTTTGTCATTTTGTCCATTTCAGCTAAAAATAGCAGTTTTCTTAACCAGTCCTGTATATCCGGTACTTTATCTGATTTCCACTGTTGCGCAAAAGCCATTCTCGCCGACGTGATCATGTACCATAATACTGTTCTCTTTTCTTGCTTAATTTTTTCCATTGTCAAACCTAAGAGTAGAAGTTCCGGACTTTTTCTAATAGGGTTTTTCAAGATTTTCTGCATCTCACAATGAACATTTGACCAGTATACTTTTGCTTTCTCGCATGTCCACCACATATGATAAAAAGAACCCTCTATTTTTTTACATTTCCAACATTTGTTACTCAGGTTCTTATCCATACTTATATTAGCAATCTTTTTTGGTGTCATGTACCACCTATAAAGCATCTTATAACAATTTTCTTTTACATTAACACAAGATGAAATTTTTAGAGCTTTCCTCCATAGAAATTCCCAAAATTCCATTGAAATTTCCTTATTCATATTTATGGCCCATTTTATCATTTGCTGTTTAACAGTTTCATCCAAAGTGTATACAGTTAACAATATTTTATACAACTTAGAAATCACTTTTCCCCCTTTTTCCAACCAAATATCTTCAAACTCATCATTTTTAGCTCTAAAACCCACATCTTTACAATCTTTTTTAAAAATATCTCGTATTTGTCCATATTGTAACCAACCATATTCAAATACTAATGCATTGTTTGGTTTTAAGACATAATTCTTCCCTTCTTTTTGAAGCAACTCTTGGTACTTCAACCAATCACTACCTTTATGTTCTGAAAAAGGATGAATAACTGCAGCAGGAACAATCCATAAAGGTCTTTCATCAGGAACTGTATTCCTATATCTGGTCCATGCTTCAAACAGCGTTCTTCTTATATAATGATGCTTAAACATTGAGTCCACCTTATTTTTCCCATACCAAAGATAGGCATGCCAGCCTAATCTGCAATTGTGGCCCTCAAGGGCCAGTAGCTTTCTATTTTCCAAATTAACCCAATCAGACAACCAAGACAAACATACAGCTTCATGGTACAAACGCAAATTCGGGACTTGAAAACCACCTCTCTCTTTTACATCATACATTATTTTCATTTTGATTCTTGGCTTCTTTCCTGCCCAGATAAATTTAAAAATTTCTCTTTGCCATTTTACTAACACTTTCATGTCTTTCACAATTGGTATTGTCTGAAACAAAAACATTAACCTGGGCAATACATTCATTTTGACAATGGCAATTCTTCCAAGAAGAGATAGTCTAAGTTTCTCCCATTTTCTCAAATCATGACTTATCGATATCCACAGTTTTTCATAATTATTCTTAAACAAATCAATATTTTTCATTGTAATATCAATTCCCAAATATTTAACTTTTTAACCACTTCACATTCTGTCATTTTTTGTAACCATTGTTGCCTTACAGTAGTCATATTTTTACATAATATTTTCGATTTGTTTTTATTTACATAAAACCCTGCGAGTTCACCAAACTCTTTTACTTTTTCAAAAACCAACAGCATAATGTTAACAGGATCTTCCACAATAAACATAACATCATCAGCAAACGCTCTTAATTTATATGAGAAACCTCTAACGTTAAGACCTTTTATATTTTTATCATCTCTGATCGCTTGCAGCAATATTTCCAAAATCCAGATAAATAACAATGGCAATAAAGGACAGCCCTGTCTAGTTCCTTTTCTGACCCGGAATATTTCCGTTGACTCTGCATTAAGAATCACCGTAGCTTTTTGCTCTTTATAAATCGATTTAATCATTCTTGAAAATTTTTCACCCATCTGCAATTTTTCAATCACTCTAAACATAAATTCCCAGTTCAAGTTATCAAATGCCTTTTCCGCATCCAAGAATAAAAAGCCAACTTCCTTTTCAGGGTGCTTGTCATAATATTCTATTGCGTCCAATACAACCCTCAGATTGTCTTTTATTTGCCTATCCGGTAGAAAACCAGCCTGGTCTTCGGCAATGACTCCTTTCAAATACTTTTTAAGGCGTTCTGCTAATACTTTTGCAAAAATTTTATAGTCATTATTCAGGAGCGAAATAGGTCGATAATTTTTAACATTAGTTAAATCTTGTGACTCTTTTGGTATCAAGATGATTGCTGCTTCTTTCCAGGAATCTGGAATATTCCCATATTCTCTGATTTCGTTTAAAAGAATCTCTAGAACCGGCACCAGGTCTTCTTGAAATTTCTTATAGAATTTGGCTGAAAATCCATCTGGTCCTGGGACTTTGGAGATTTTTGCTTCCCCTATTGCTTTGCTGATTTCTTCTTTAGTTATTGCAGCATTCAAAAATTCTTTTATTTTTTCACTCGGTTGCATTAAATTTACCTTTTGTAAATAATCCTGAATTTTCTGTGGATCCACTTGTTTTGCCTGAAAAAGAGTAGCGTAATATTTATAAAATTCTCTCTGGATTCCTCCTGTGTCTGTAATTTCCTTGTTCCCATCTTTCAGTTTGGTTACTATTCTATTTTCTCTTCTTTTCTTCAATTGCCATGCCAAGTACTTCCCCGGTTTATTTGCTCCTTCAAAGGACTTCTGTTGCATTTTTTTCAAATTCCAATAAACTTCTTTATTTAACCTCGCATCATATTGTTCCTTTAAAATCCTCAATTCTCTCACAATTTTCTTTTTGCCAGGTCTCTTCTTAAGCTCTGCTTCTTTCTTTTGGATATTTTCCAAAATTTCCTTATCCATTTTAAGTTGTTCTTTTCTTTCATTGTTATTAATTGCAATAAAATGCCCTCTCATCACAACCTTGTAAGCGTCCCATACCGTCTGCGTTTGTACTTCTTTATTCAGATTTATTTGAAAATACGTTTTGGTTTCTGTCCTTATCTTATCCAAAATGCTTTGTTTGTCCAGTAGATCCTCATTGAGTCTCCATCGATATTTCTTTTTCTTAACCTAAGTTGACCATTTTATCAGACTGTGGTCGGAAATAGTTCTAGGTAATATTTCTATTTTGCGCGTTTGTGTTATTAGGTTGTCAGACATCCAAATCATATCAATTCTTGAAAAAGATTCATGTCTAGATGAATAAAAAGTATAATCTTTAATCTTTGAGTTTTTTACTCTCCATGCATCTTCCAAGTGTTCATGCTTTGCCAATTGAAAAAATACTTTCGGAAGTTTACCTAATTCTTCATTTCCTTTTTTTGATTTTCTGTCAATTGCATTATTAACAGTACCATTAAAGTCACCCAT
Organism: Gekko gecko; assembly: GCA_029375565.1. Taxonomy (NCBI): domain Eukaryota; kingdom Metazoa; phylum Chordata; class Lepidosauria; order Squamata; family Gekkonidae; genus Gekko; species Gekko gecko. The sequence continues at coordinate 115,902,754 of JAPDNY010000001.1, read as the reverse complement.
CAATATCATTTGTTCATAGGTTAACTGATGTAGTTCTTCTCATAAATCTTGAAAAAAAATTTCCTTGGCTCCATTCGGAGCATAGAGGTTTACAATTAACGTCTTTTTATTCTGGAGCATAATTTCCACCGCCAAAAATTGTCCTTTATCTTTAAAGATTTCTTTTGGTTCCAGTTCTTTTTTTACATATGTGACAACTCCTTTTTTCTTCTGCGAGGAGAGAGAGTAAAATTCTTCTCCCAATCTATTTTGAATCAGAAATTTGGCATCTGTTTTTTTGATATGTGTTTCTTGCAAACAAACAATACCACATTTTTGCTTTTCCAACCACAGTCTGACTTTTTTCCTTTTTGGGGGGGAGTTAAGTCCATTTACATTCCACAAAATAATTTGACTCTCCATATTATTTTGTATTTACTTATCAGAGTCTTTAAAATTGTCTGTAATAAACTTGGTCATTTGTTCTGCTGATCTGATGGTGACTCTCTTCTGCTTAAATGTAAAGCTCACACCTTTCGGAATTTCCCATCTATATCTAACACTCTCTGTTTTCAGTTTGTCAATCAGGTCTTTAAAAAGTCATCTGTCCTGAAGAACTGTTCTGGGTAATTCCTTCAATATCATTATTTTCTTTTGCCCAATCATGAAATCTTCCTGAAATTGTTGTTTAAACAAATCTTCCTTGACTCTTTTGGATATAAACTGGACAATCACATCCCTGGGTAATTTCTTCTTTTGAGCAATCACAGAGTTGACTCTGTACACCAAATCAATATGTACCGCCACCTTCTCCTCTTCCATTTTTAAAAAATCTGCAACAGCATCCACCATGACTGAGTGGATGTTTTCATTTTTATCTTCAGGGATTCCCCTGAATCTCAGATGGTTCAGCATTCCATTATACTCTACCATTACATTAGCCTTTAGTGCTTCTTTGGTAACTTCCGCTACACCAGTTTCCACTCCTCGTACTCTCTCTTCCACATCAGTTGTTCTTTTGTTCAATGTCTGTATTTCTATTGTAATTCCAGCTAGATCTTTTTTCAAATCAGCTACTTCTTCAGCCACTTTAACTAGAGTTTTTTCCATTTTTTGCATGACATCCATCATCCGTTTTTCCATAGCTTCCATCATGCCCTGCAGTTTTTTTCTCCTCTTTAGCAGTCATTTTTGGCGAGGACCAAGAGTTTGCCCTCTGTCTTTGCCGGAGGTCGTAAGCCATTGTTCAAAGCGGCCATAAAACTCACATCAAATCAAAGCTCTTTAAATGCCTAGTTAAACCACTGTATTTTTGCTTTTTTTACTTCAGGCATTTAGCCATAATCTAATTAAAAAGTTTCGACCTTCCCAAGATGGCGGGCGCTATTTCTCTATGGTGTTTGACTTTTCCTGTTCCTTACTTCCTGTCCGGCAGTCTTATTCGTCCCCCTGTCTTCTGGTTCCTACCCGTTTTGACTGCAGGTCTCAGCAAACTCCTTCCGGCCTTCCTCTAGGAAGCGCAGCTTGTCTCGCCTGAAATCATTTCCTGTTCTGGTGTTTTCTGTCGCAGTTTAAAGCCCCACTATCAGCCGATCTCAATTCCCTCTTGGGACGATGCTCGTTGCTGGTCACTCCCCTACCTGGGGAGATCTGCGGCAGGCTGGTAGCCCGCCCTGTCGTGAAGACCCTCCGTTTGCTCTGGGAGCGAAGCCAGAACATGTTAAGATGCCATGGATTCCAGACCGGAAGCCCTAGGAATTTCCCATCCTGGAACTGGCAAACTATGTCAGACCAGGCCCCAAAGATCCCTCCCTCAAAGGCCAAAATAGGCCCCTGCCTTTTGCTAACAGAATCAAGCTTGGAATACCATGGTTGCCTAGTGACAGCCACTGAGGAAATCTCCTGTTGTTGTTGTTGTTGTTGTTGTTGTTGTTATTTCCTTTTAAAGATGCCAGAGTATATATATTTTTTTAGATTTCAATTTTTTGGCAAACCTGGGGCCCTTTTCAGGTTTGTAGAAAGATCTGACTTGCCTGTTCACAGCTTCAGTCACTGGATTTAAGTATCCAGAGATAATACTGATGATGTAAAGTCTGGAATGTAACATTTGTTGTAGGAATTCTAATGGAGAAGATTGTAGTGTAAAAAATGAAGTGAGACATATATACTTTTTTCTCTCTCTACTGAAAGACCACTCTGTAGACCACATTAGTGGTTCTGCCCTCATGTGCTAGGATCACCAGGCTGCTTGGTGAGCTCACTCTGGAGCAGTCCATGTGAGAAGCAGTTGTCTGTTAAGACAATTCTTGCCACCTTCAGTGTCTGGCCTTGGGACTTGTTGATGGTCATAGCAAAGCAGACCTTGAAGGGAAAGTGCAGCTTCTTGAACTCCAAGGGGTTTTCTGACGGTATGAGTGGTATATGTGGTATGAACACTGACTCTCCCTGAGCAATGCCAGTGAGTGATGTGGCCTCGATGATGTTCCTGTGCAGGGCCTTCACTTGCAGTCTGGTGCCATTGCAGAGTTTGGGTGGTTCTGCAGCAACATCATTGGAGCTCCACACTCTGAGGAGAAGCTTGTGGGCTGTTTTTACCTTAGAACAGCTGAGCAATCAGAGGGAGGTGGGTGCAAGCAGGCAGGTTTTACCTCAGAACTCTGAGCTACACAGTTGACCAATTGGAGGGGGGGCAATGAGGCAGCAGCCTGCCAGACACATGGAAAACAATTGGGGGGAATACACTTTGCTGCTTTTTTACCCCCTTAGAGGTCATGTTTCTCAGAAATCTCTTTGAAGTGGGGGTTGATGTCATGGTAGGAATGCACTCCCCTTATTTTAGGTTTCTTGGTGCGGGGGTTTGGCCTGGGCATTGCATTGGGGGGATTCCCCCCTTTTCAGAAAAATGCTTCTTATTTATGTTACATTTAAGAAGTGGAACTTAAACTATGTATTCAAAACAACATGTGAATAATCAGATATTAAACAAGTTCATATGAAGCAAGTTTCCAGAACCCACATTGTGAGAAGTTAAATAACCTAATACAGGAAACCATTTTTCTACAAATTTGGGGTATCTTTCCATAGGGGGTGAGAGTGTGGCTAAAACCATTGGGGAGGCTGGGCCAGCAGCATTGCTAGGGTGATCCTGCTGGGGGTGGCCTCCTGATGGATTAAAGTACCTTGGCCCTGCTCCTACACTTGACAAACACCTGCTTGTCTGGTGTAAGGGGGGATTGTGTTTAAAGGCATCAGGGAGGCTGGGCCAGCAGTAGCACTAAAGCAGTCCTGCTGAACAAGCCTCCTCAATGATTTTAAAGACTCTGTGCCCTTCCAACCCTTGACAGGCAGTTGTCTGTCAGGTGTAGGAGGGGTAGCATGTCTGAAGGCATTGGGGAGCATTAAGTACGAGACTTAAGGCAGCAGCTCATAACAAGTGATTCAGCTTTATTTACAAGGTAGGATGAACACAGAACATGAGAGCAACAGGCTCTCTTTTAAGCTATCCAGGCTTGGTAGGCCACGCCCTTAGTTGAGATAAGAACCAATCAAAATATGAACCTACCAACCAATCAAGTCATTTCCCTCCTGAACCTTTCTTGTATCCTGATTGGACTGCTGCGCAGAGTATCCAATCAGCTTGCAGGAGTTACAATACCAGACTTAAATAGGAGATAGAATTCAAGCTCAGGCATTATGTTTACCAATACATAACAGGGAGATTGGGTCAGCAGGACTGCTAAGGTGATTCTGCTTGGGTTGCCTCCCTGATGGCTTTCAATGCTCTGTTCCTGCACCTGACAGACAACCATCTGTCAGGTGGAGGAGGGGTAGGTGGAAGTGTGTCTAAAGCCATTGGGGAGGCTGGCCCAGCAACACTACTAAGGTATTTTTGCTCGGGCAGCCTCCCTGATGGATTAAAGTACCCTGGCCCTGCTCCTACACCTGACAGACAGCCGCCTGCCTGGTGTTGGGGGGAGTGTGTTTAAAGGTATCAGGGAGGCTGGGCCAGCAGCAGCACTAAGGCAATCCTGCTGAGCAAGCCTCCCTGACTGTAGGAGTGGGAGGGGCAGAGTATTGCAAGCCATTGTGGAGGCTGGGCTGAGAGGATCACTCAGGCATTACTGCTGGGGTGGGCTCCCTGATGGCTTTAAGCACCCTGCACCCACTGCTGCACGTGACAGACAGTTGTGTTTGAGTGTGTTTGAAGCTATGGTGAGGATGGGACAGCAGCACGGCTGCATCTCACAGGTGGTTGGCCATTCCTGATTTCCTCAACTGTCACTAGCTCTCTGCAGTCTCCTGTAACTGGTGTTTTTTTTAACCTCAGAATGCTGAGCTCTGCAGCTGACCCATCAGAGAGCGGGGGGTGCAAGAAGGCAGCAGCCTGGCAGTCACATAGGAAGCAATGGGGGGAGCACATTTTACCCCTTTTTACTCCCTTAGGACTTGAATTTCTAAAAATCCCTTCTTAGTGAGCATCTATGCCATGGTAGGAGTGCTCTCCCCAAATTTTGTGTTTCTAGGTCCAGGGGTTAGGCCTAGGCATTGATTTTATGGTGAGGGGACTTTCTTTTATATATATAGAAGACTAGGGAGCAAAGCCCATTGTGGTTGAAGACAACCGGCCCTAGTAAGGTAGGTAGGGTGGGTGTAAGGGAGGGAGGGAGGAAGGAAGGAAGAGGGGGAGAGAGAAAGAAAGAGAGGGAAGAGAGAGAGAGAGAGAGAGAAAGAAAGGGGGGGAGAGAAAGGAACAGCTCTACCCACCCCCTTCTACTTTCTTGGTAGACCTGGCCTCTGAAGAACAGGTCTACCCACTCCCTTCTACTTTCTTGGTAGACCTGGCCTCTGGAGAACAGGTCTACCCCCCTTCTGCTATATTGGTAGATCTGGCCTCTGGAGAACAGATCTACTCACCCCCTTCTACTTTCTCAGTAGACCTGGGCTGTGGAGAACAGGTCTCCCCCTCTCCACGATATTGGTAGACCTGGCCTCTGGAGGACAGGTCTACCCACCCACTTCTACTTTCGTGGTAGACCTGGCCTCTGGAGAACAGGTCTACCCCCCCTCCACTGTATTGGTAGACCTGGCCACTGGAGAACAGGTCTACCCACCTTCCACTATATTGGTAGACCTGGCCTCTGGAGGACAGGTCTACCCACCCCCTTCTACTTTCTTGGTAGACCTGGCCTCTGGAGGACAAGTCCACCCCCCTGCAGGCGGTGGCAGAAGGTGGTGTGGGGGGTGAGCTTGGGGGCCTTCTCCCAGTCTGCTGGCTCTGCGGGCAGTGGGAGAGGGTGGCATGGGGGGTGGGCTCATGGGCCTTCTCCCAGTCTGCCGGCTCTGTGGGCGGTGGGAGAAGGTGGCGTGGGAGGGTGGGCTCGGGGGCCTTCTCCCAGTCTGCCGGCTCTGCAGGCGGTTGGGAGAAGATGACGTGAGGGGGCAGGCTCGGGCACCTTCTCCCAGTCTGCCAGCTCTGCGGGTGGCAGGAGAAGGTGACGGGGGGTGAGCTCAGGGGCCTTCTCCCTGTCTGCCAGCTCTGCGGGCGGTGGGAGAAGGTGGCATGGGGGGCAGGCTCAGGGACCTTCTCCTGGGCTGCTGGCTCTGCGGGTTGTGGGAGAAGGTGGCACAGGGGGTGGGCTCACGGGCCTTCTCCCAGGCTGCCGGTTCTACGGGTGGTGGGAGAAGGTGGCATGGGGGGGCGGGCTTGGGGGCTCGGGGGCATTCTCCCAGCCTGCCAGCTCTGCGGGCGATGAGAGAAGGCGATGCGGGGGGTTGGTGGGTTTGAAGGGGTAGGGGGGCCTCCCAGTTATCTCAGAAGACAGCTGGGGGGGTTGGAACAGGAACCCCACTTCCTGCATGGACGCCTGCTCCTTGCTGATCTTCTAACAGCTCAACGGTTGCTCTGGATTGCTGGCTTTGTGGGCGGGACCCAGGCACAGCCTCTAACAGACACTTCATGCAGCCAACCTATTTTGGCACGCATAGAACATTGTGGGGCAAAAACTCAAATATATATAAGGACAGGATGTAGAGCACAGGTCAAAGGAAAGCCAGCACTGTTGCCTCCCACCAAGTTGCGAAGAGAGAAATCTTGCACCCTAAAATGTCTCACCATAAGTTGGCTGCAACTTGATGACACTTTACAAACACACACATACACAGAACTTCAGCTTCATGCTCTCTCTCTCTTTCTCTCTCTCTCTGTGTCCTAATACAGTCTGTAGTATATCTCTGCCACACAAGCACCATTCCCTTCTCCCCTCAGCTAGGTGGGATAACTTTCTCCATGCTCTCATAGATCCTTGAACTAAGCTATCAGGGGAGAAATGGGCAAAGTGACAGATGGCACAGGAGAAGCAGAGGCACAGTTACATTTATAAAACAATACAAAACTACAACCACAGTTAACAGTCAGCGCATGACACAATCTCAGCAGAATTAGTTGCCTGTACAGAGCAGGTTTATTCTAGCAGATTATCTCTATTCTTATCTTCTAAACTCTGTCCTTCACAAGAGATTCTTGAGTAGCCTTACTGCAGCAAGCTATAATGAAACCCCATTTTTGTCTACAACTAGCCTATTGCATATTCAAGGTAGATTGTGAGCAAGCAGTTATACTAATTACTTGTAACCTGGCTATTTCAAGAATCTTGAAACATTCATTAAAAGGAGTTATGTGATGAAATAAGTAGGAGCAAAAGGCACTTATTTGGGTTATCATGGTACCCTATAATAATTACATGGTTACAGTAATTGAAAGAGCTGTGGAGGTGGCAGTAGTGTAATGCCCAGCTGCATTAACTAATTGCCCTGGTTTATCTCAAAAAAATTATAGAGATGCATTTTCTTTTTAGGGATTTTTCATGCCAGTTCAAAGTTATTGCCAGACAACAGCCAGCAGTCCTTTTATCAGTGACCCTTGCAGCTGATAAAGACAAATAGTAAATCCAGTGATCAGAGACAAACAACTAATCTAGTGTCTGATAGCTTCTACATGTGTCCCTGGTGAAATAATCTTCCTTGTTCTCTCTGGAGTGTCTGCAAGGCTGGCCTTTTTATATAGGGGTATCACTGGAGAAGACCCTGATGCTGGGAAAGTTTGAAGGTCAAAAAAGAAGGGGACGGCAAAGGATGAGATGGTTAGACAGTGCCGTCGATGCAATGAACATGAAATTGAGCAAACTTCAGCAGACAGCGGAAGACAGGAGGGCGTGATCTGTTCCATGGGGTCGCAAAGAGTCGGACTCGACTGTGCGACTGAACAACAAAAATTTGGAGAAATTGTAGAGGATTAAAAATGAAATCAAAAAGGGATGAGACTGTGCAGGATGGGAAGGCAAAAAGAATTTCTTTTTACATTGCACTTTAAACAGCTGTGCACTTTCATTTAAATTCATTATCATGCTATTCCACTTTATTGGCTTAACTACTAGAGTTCTTAATTGAAGAGGAACAGACTTGGAATAGGATTGTTCCATTGCTTTAACTGTGTGTGTTAACTAGAGATGTTGCAAATATTCCCAGCTTGCAGTTTCCAAATGCCTTAAACCTGCTATGCATCCAGGACACTTGAACAGAAACCAGAAATGCAAATAGTATGGCTGAGTTCAGACTGGCAATTTGCTCCGCTATAGCCACGTTTCAGCCATGTTTCCCAACCGGATTAAAGGGGGCGTTCACACAGGCACTTCTGCCTGGCGTTCCCCACCCGCAGGCAACCCATGCTGTTCTGCTTCACTCCTGGGATTAAAAGATACCTTTTGAAAGTGGTAGCAAATCCCGGAGAGCGCCTTTATCCCACTACATTCTGCTTCCCGGAAGTGTGAATGCTCAGCCGAGAATGTGGGAGCAACCCATGTTGTGCATAAGGCAGCAGCGATATGATTGGCTGTGCTCTGCTCTACTGCCCAATGTGGTGCCAGCGCAATGGGATCCTCCCCAAATAGGCCAGATGCCTATGTGTGTATGAGCACATATGTGCTCATGTGCTTATGCGCTCATACACACATAGGCATCCGGCTGATTTACCAGGAAAAAGCCGTCTACAGCTGCGCCTCCGGGCCAGCAGTCTGAACACTCCCGTGTGCCTCCTCCCGGTATGCTCCCTCATCAATCGGCACAGTGTGACCGGGAAAACCTGGAACAGTTTGTTCTGGGGCTTTTTTGCCATGACCAATGCTCCCTCTAAGCACTGGAGTCTTGTGAGCAAAAACTCTACTTTGTGAGCTACTGCCATTAAAGTTGTGAGCGAGCAATTTGGCTGCTGCATCAATTAGTTTTCTCTGGAGCCATCCTTCCTGAGTGAACACAAAAATGTGTGAGCCGGAGGCTAAAAAATGGTGAGCTAGCTCACAGTAACTCAGCTTAGAGGGAACACTGGCCATGACTGGCTCCCACTTCAAACTGCCAGTCTGAACTCAGCCTATATTTCTGCTTTTTGTCAAATTTATAGATACATGTAAAAAAATTCCAAGGAATTTTTTTTGTTGTTGCTTGGATTTGTTTCAAATGGAAAACACAATATGATTGAAAACCAGTAGGTCCTTTCACAAGGACATCTGCTCTCTTCATTCTTTCTTTAAATACCTTGCTAAACATACATGCACAACAAGATATCTGTGGCTATACACAACATGAGAAAAGCAGAAAATTCTAATGCAAGGAGATGTTTTGCCTGTTCCTCTGTACTGTCTATCTTTGTTGCTGAGGATTGTTTAGAGACTAGTTAGGCTACATTTAACAAGTTATCTGTGGATCCTCTGCTGATTGTTCATAGCTAAATGTATGTGTGTCTCCATTAATAATACAACTTAGTTGCATTTATAGATCTTCTGATAGCTAGTAAGCATTTGATATGTCTTCTGCATAACAATGATTGGGTACCTTGAAGTCACAACTGACTCATGGTGACCCCAGGACCATGGGGTTTTCAAGGCAAGAGATGAGCAGAGATGGGTTTCCATTGCTTTATTATCTTCCACAAAGCCCTTGATAAACTGCAGCATTTAAGACCATTACCAACCATAGTAAGGCTGCTCACTTATTTTTTTCACTCTTACTGATGGCCTGTGTGCAGATAAAACATGTTTTTGGTACAGGAGATTACTGAATTAACTTGAGAGAACATAATTCTACAGGACTTTCTGTGGCATATAGATGGAGGTAATTAGATGCAAAGGAGCTGCGGTGGCTCAAGTGGTTAAGACACTGAACTGCAGGCTGTGGAAGGTCAGTAGTTCGGCAGTTCGAGACCCGAGACTGTCGCATGACAGGATGAGCTCCCGTCTCTAGTTCCAGCTCCTGCCAACCTAGCAATTAGAAAGCAAGAAATTGCAAGTAGATAAATAGGTACCACTTTGGTGGGAAGGTAACAGCGTTCCATGTGCCTTGGTGTTTAGTCATGCCAGCTACATGACCACGGGAACGTCTTCGGCCAGCGCTGGCTCTTCAGCTTTGAAACGGAGATGAGCACCGCAACCCTAGAGTTGGATTCGACTGGCTTTCGAGCAAGGGAACCTTTACCTTTACTTTTTAATTAGATCCAAAAGTAATAGTCATGTTCATTAAAAGATGCATGAAGTCTTCCCATTTCAATTAAAAGGGCTTGGTCTTTCTAAGTCTTTGGAGAATTAAAAAAAAAACCCTTTCCACCATCACCAGCACTTTTTTATTTGCTAGTTTCTCACCTCTTTTCCCTTACCTTTCCAAAGCTGTATGTTGTGGAGAGAAAGGATGAAAAGAGAGAGTCCATTTATGAACTTGCCTTACATTTCTAGCTTTCTGTGATGGAGGTTTGTAAGTGTGCTGATCATCCATTATCAATGAAATCTCAAGAAATCATAGCTTTTATTCCTCCTTATAAGGGAGTCAAAAGGAATAATAATAATAATAATAATAATAATAATAATAATAATAATAATAATAATAATAATAATAATAATAATAATAATAATAATAATAATAATACATTGGTGCATGTACCAACCATGTTCAGGAGTCTTAAAGGCTTCATGCCTGTCATAACTCAGGGAAGTGTAGCATTTAAAAAAAAATCGTCCCTAAAGTAAACAAGGACTACTTAGAAAAATGCCCTTTCCAAACTCATGTTGGCAGCAACAGTTCAAAAGCAACCTTTGGCTTCAATCTAAAATGTCTTTTCACCACTTTGCCTCTGTAACTATGCATTCAGATGGGCAGCTAATCCCACCATTCGCCCAGCTCAAATTTGATCCTGATCTTTTTTTATCTGACCAGACAGCTTCCCCTGTGAATTGCCTTACTGAGTGCTGACTCCGCTGTAGATTGTCTAGACGGCATCCCCTTGAAGGAACCATGTGGTCGTTTGTTTTTTAAAAAAAAAATTCAATTGCACACGTGCATATGCGCTTCACTGTGTGCTTGGTTTTCCGCACTATGCGGAATCATGTGGTTAAAGCACCGCCTGAGGGACACATAGCTGAAATCCCTACACCTCCCCATCTCTCCCCATGGAGCGACCAGCAAGACAGCCAAAGCATGCAGATGGCCAGGGTTGGATGAAATGAGTCCCAACCGTCCCCCCTGCCTTGGAGATCTGGGTCAGTGGAGGGACTATTTTGCTTGCGGAAAGACCTACATTGTCCTCCCTCAAGGTCCAATTTCAGTTAAGGAGGCTCATTAATCTAATGGGCTATTGATTAACATGAAATTGTCCTGAATGCTTGGATGGAGTGCTGCGGCTATCGTGTGTTTATGCGCATATCACTTGGAGATTTTTTAAAAATGGCGGCCATTCGGGATGGTCTGGAGCAGACTGCGTGCTGGAACGATCAGATGGAGGAAAGTCTATCATTAGCCCATCAGCAAGCAAAGCACCAGACTTTCAGTGGTATCTTTTAAGCAGGGCTCCCTGGCCAGGCAAAATAGGCTGATCACAGAAGCAGCACCTTTCCCAGATGTCGCTGTCTGATCATTCCCTTTAAATCCACCAGGCATTCATGCCTGGGTCGGATGTAGAGACCCGTCTGAACATGACCGATGTGAATTTGTGAAACTATGGGAACGAAGGGAGGAAGGGAAGCATGAGGTGAGAGTGTAATGGTTTAGGGAATTCCTTTTTCCTTTCTGCAAATTCCAAAATTCTTGTTAAAATTTTTCCCTACTTGAATTTTTCCTCAAGTTTTGGGTTCTGAATTAATATATTTTGTTTGCAGAGCAGTATTAATGCATTAGCAATCTACTATTCTTTCATTTGTGGGGAGGGCTTTCCCTAGAATGTAGTACATGCACCATTTCTAGTATTATTGTGTATTTTCTTTTTTACAAATTAACATATGTATTGATTGAAATACAGTACAAGAACGAATCCTGAATAATTTATACGATCATGTCAGTATTCCCATTTGTACTGTTATTTCTAGAACTACTGCACACATATGTAAATTGGAAACTGTGAAATAACATGTGTGCCAACTCTGAAAACATTTTAGAACTTCTCCAAATGAACATGGAACATGGAATCAGGCAGAGTTACCTAGTGAAAGACACTGTTCCCTGATTTTCACACATGAGGCTTAGATCATATTTGAAGTCTTCTTGCACCATTTCTGTCAATGCGTAATTGTTTAAATGGAAGGGGCATAATCTAGATAAGAGCTGGTAGAAAGCACATAATTATTGCTTAGCAATCACAAAATGTACTTGCTTTTCATGTGTTAAATACATTTTGGGGTCATTAAGCAATCACTGCTGTCACCACAAGTTTACCAGCATTGCAAAACCTAGAGCCATATGGACAAGGAAGGTGGATTTCCCATAATCTCTACTACTATTTTGGCCTTCAGAATTGCTAAGGATGTGACTGGAAGTTCCTGTCTAAGCTGATAGATAATCCCCTTTCCAAAAGGGCACTCTTAAATCTCTGATCAGCACTTTGCAGAGCTTGCCCTCTGACTTTGCTTGTCTGCATTCTCTGACCTTTCCTCAGGACTCAAATGGAAAAGATATAGTGTCTTGGGGCCAAGTGACATAATGCACCCAACATGTGCTGGGTTGCAGGTGTGCTATCAGACTTTCACACAGACATACCTTGGGAGAACTCACCATAAAGAAGTGCTTCTTTGCTCAGAATTGCTTTTTCTGTGGAAAGGAAAGCAGTGGGGCTTTTGCCTTTTTTTCCTGGTTACGTGTATCCTGGGATGGGGTGGAAACTGGAATACTGGCATAAATACATGCCTCTTGTTCAGTGTACCCATAGGCCTCCAGTCTTGCTTGAGTCTCTTGCAAGAAATATTCCAAAGGAATTTATAATGGGACCAGCTTTATTTGATATTGGCTTGAGGATCTATGCTTTTCTGTGGAAAATTATCAACATCATTATTAAAATTATTAGGAAAGGACATGCTAGAACACTTTTTCTGAGAAGGTCCTAGTAAAAACTTACACGAGTAAGCATAAAGAAATGCCATGTTCATTGAGAACATTGTTTACTAACTGCTTTCTTGAAGCTTTGTCTGTTAAATGATAATTGACTTGTAAACATGTGCCCTCTTGTGTGTGTCTTTTAAAATAGATTACTGTGTACAATGGGAGCCACTTTGGTGTAGTGGTTAAGAGTGGCAGACTCTAATCTAGAGAACTGGGTTCGATTCCCCACTTCTCCACTTGAAGCCAGTAACCTTGGGTCAGTCACAGTTCTCTCAGCCTCCAAAATAAATCTAGCTCACCACAAAAGAGGTAGAGTTTCAGGCTTCTGGACAATACTCAGCTCACCTGGCTGTACAACACCCACTACCATACAATAATAAGTTATTGTGTACAACATGCTGAAAATGCATCAGCTGTTAAAATAATCATTTGAGAGTTCTCTGATCATTATTAGTGGAATATAACGATAGGCTTTCTTCTGAGGAACATGCACCCAAAGAGTTAAGCGAGACATGATTTGTGTTGCCAGAACACAGTTATCCTTATACTTGACTTATTTCTGGTTTTGTTCATGTGCTTAATTTTCTTGAACGTAGTATTGATCTTGTTGTGCTATACGTAGAAGTTTGTATGACATTTGACTGTATGAAGTACCAAGACAGCATAGCAGTGTTTGATTTTTTAAAAAATGGTCATGGTTCTGTGTGGGTAACTGCCTCCCAAATCTTACACAGTAGTTTCATTATTCAGAAGTACCAGTCATCAAATGATAAAAGCCAGGCAAACTGTGTTATGCTTTGAAAAGTCTCTGTGCTTTTGCAAATTGTCAACCTTCTACTTTAAATTGGATATGATGCAGCATTAGATAGTTAAACAGGTTTTGCTTGAGGTGCACATACAGCCAGTTTTAAGTTTAAAAAAGCATTAGTTTTACAGGTAAAAGATTTTAGCAGATAGTAAGGAAAAAGATGGAGATGGAGCTGCGGTGGCTCAAGTGGTTAAGATGCTGAACTGCAGGCTGTGGAAGGTCAGTAGTTCAGCAGTTCGAGACCCGGGTGCCGCATGACGGGGTGAGCTCCTGTCTCTAGTTCCAGCTCCTGCCAACCTAGCAGTTCGAAAGCAAGAAATTGCAAGTAGATAAATAGGTACCACTTCGGTGGGAAGGTAACAGCGTTCCGTGCACCTTGGTGTTTAGTCATGCCGGCCACATGACCACGGAAACGTCTTCGGCCAGCGCTGGCTCTTCGGCTTTGAAACGGAGATGAGCACCGCAACCCTAGAGTCGGATTCGACTGGCTTTCGAGCAAGGGAACCTTTACCTTTACCTTTAAGGAAAAAGAGGTGCAACGGAGCACCAGGAGTCAGGTATCAGGAGTGAATGAAGACTAGAAAAGAAAGATGAATGAGTAGGAGAGTAAATAATTAGCTGGGGACCACAGGAGCAAAGGGGCCACTTGCCATCATCAGTTTCCATAGCTGGAGAGCCATTCTCGATAACAGTAAGATGACTTAGTTGTATGGTTTTTTTTAATTTTTAAATTTACTTGTATGTTGAATGCAGAAGAGTAACAGAGTGGGACAGGTTCCTTCCCATCTTACAGACATCTTTGTAGCTGCAGTTGTAACTACACCTAAATAATTTTTCAAAATCTGCTACAGCTGGGTCTGTCTTACTCCAGTGAGCTAGGCTTACTAGAAAGCTTGATGCAAACATGATCTCTAAGCACACTTATGTTGCTTGAATTCCCTCAGTGACTCACAGTGCGATTGGATCTCCTGGACAGTCCCTGGCAAAGTTCATCATAAGTATAGTACCATATGGAATAGCTCTGTGCCTGTACATTAGTTGCTTGTTGTTATGTCCTGAGACCAGGGACAAGCGTCAGCCAGAAGCAGCCTAGCTTCAGTCCAGAAAACAATAGGGACTAGGTTCCTCAATTCCTAGTAAGGAGCCAATAGGAACCTTGGCAGGAAATTTGAACCTGCCAATAGAACAATGGGGCATCCGTCCCGTCCCCCCCCATTTTGTATATAGTTGGCCACCCAGCCGTTATTTGTTGTTCATGATGTAAAGTACCAATAAACGTGTCTCGCCTATGTTGTGGTCCGAGTCCTGATGTACCGAACCCAGTACTTTACAGTTGTGCTACAGGTGAGGTCATTGCAACTGTTTTTGCACAGTTCAGAAACTGAATCATCTGAAGTTACCGGAAAAGTGGCAAGTATTATGTAGTGTTATAGTTGGGGTCACTAAAACCAAATGACATATGAACCATATAATTGATTGCCATTTATCTCCTCTTTATGTCTGAACAGTTGGACTGATCTTGTAGATAACTGGCAGCAGATTGCCAATCACCTGCATCTATTTGAGAACTGATCACTGGGTTCATGGGCAAACACAAAAAGCACACAGTAATACCTGAATAGCAAGTCTCAATTTAAAAGAAAACCCCTTCAAATTTCCTTTTCATTTTATTATGTGCCTTCTAAAAACTAGAAACACTGGCAGTAACAGTTGATGGGAGGGATAGCAGCTGAGAGAAAGCAGTGCAGTCACATCAGAAAGCATTGTAATTGTGCTTCTCTAACATATCCAGGCAGCTCACCAGGCTTCTGATTCTGTGTTTACAACTGGCAAGCAGAATGTGAGCCTTGGCTCTTTTATATGTGAAGGGTTTCTGGCTATCTCTGTTTATTTTTTGAGGATTGCCTACTGGGAACCATGAAGAATGAAAATTTACAATGCATCAATTTTCTTCTATTCAGTCTGTGGCAGTTTTAACTTCTGGAATGTTGAAAAGCAATACAGTGTAACTCCAGTATCTTATAATGGGATTGCTTGATAGGATATGTGTCTGTTTATGTTGTAATGCCATTCAGTATATTACCATTATGTTTGTATCAATTGTTTCAGGTTGGCTGAAAAGTCTGAAGAGACTTTAGAATGATATGTACATAAACTGTGCCTATCCTTTCAGCACACATTTTTATGCTGCTTGATAGTTTGGCATTAGACTGAAGCTCAGTTCAGACATAACATGAAACTATGGTTTGTTGAAAATCTGGTTAGTTTGTGAAACCAGGATTTGGCTCACAGATGATCATTCAAATCCTGTTGTCCCCCAGTAAATGTTGGTGTCATTATCTTTGCTTTTTCCCTGCATCTCCTGCAGATACCTGGCTGGTATAAGAGCATAAGAAGAGCACTATTGGATCAGACCAATGATCCATCTAGTCCATCATGCTGACTCACAGAGTGGCCAACCAGTTCCTCTGGAAGTCCAACAAGAGGATATAGAGGCTGAGGACCTTCCCTGATGTTGCCTACTGGCACACGTATTGAGTGGTTTACTGCTTCTACATACACACAGACAGACCATTATTGGCATATATTAGGTTACAGAGAGAAGCAAAATAAAATAAAGAGGTAACAAGGAAAAATGAGTCAATCATATGCATCTATACATTGCACAATCGATCCTTAATTACCAAACTTAGAAATAAGGCTACCTTTTCAGTTATTTCGGGTGACGAATCATTTGAGATATGGTGCACCTTCAAAGCATCCAGGCAGCCTATCATGTTAAGTAAAATTGGATTTAAAAGGGTAAAATGTATATCATCATATTGGGAACCGTATAGGAGAATATGGAAGACTGAATCAACTTGATTTAGATTACATGCACGGAGTCTTGTTGAATATGGAATCACATTCTATCTACCATAAGTGACAGCAGATGGAACAGTATTGCATCTAGCAAGTGCAAATGTTCTGCGCAATTGTAGGGCATGGAGGGCTGCTTCTAAATTTAAAGATTCCCTTTGGTCACCAGGGCTAGTAGTTACTGGTAGACCTGTCCTCCATGAATCTGTCCAATTACCTTGTAAAAGCTGTCTATTCTTACGGGCATCACTACATACTTTGGCAGTGAAATCCACACTTTAATCACTCACTGTATAAAGAAGTATTTTCTTTTGTCTATCCTGAATCCAGGGCTATTTTTGGGCCGGAAAACACTGGAATGGCATTCCGGCTGCCTTCCAAGCCCTCCCCTCCCCCACCAAAAGCCCTGAAAAAGAGCGAGGCCAGCTGTGCTCTGTTCGGCAGTGGCTGCAAGCGCGGGGGAGGCAGCGAAGTGCCACGTGATGGGCGTTGCTGTGCCGCCTTGCCCGCCAAGAAGAGAGTGAGGGCAATGGGCGATGGGTGGCCTGGTGGCTGGGAGCCCCCTGACATGCCACCTCCTCCCCCTCCGCTCCCCCTGCCATGGGGATATCACATGGGGGGGCACAGATGGTGGCAGTGGCAGTGGACAGTGGCCAGGAACAAGGTGGTGATGGTGAGCGAGCAGGGCCGGTGCCACAC
The DNA here is from genome assembly GCA_029375565.1 of Gekko gecko. Taxonomy (NCBI): domain Eukaryota; kingdom Metazoa; phylum Chordata; class Lepidosauria; order Squamata; family Gekkonidae; genus Gekko; species Gekko gecko. Next base: position 115,886,004 of record JAPDNY010000001.1, on the reverse strand, counting down.
TGCACTGATCTGCCACCCACCCTTCCCCACCCCTCGCCAAAAGCCCACTTGCCATGGTAGAAGCAGCAATCAAGCACTCTGGGAGCAAGCACATGCTGTCCACGTCCTGTTGCCACCCAAAAGGACTCCACATTGGGCAGGCCCTCCTCCTGCACAGTTTGCCACTCCTGCTCGCTCACCTCAACCACTGCTTCCTGTCTCCTGTTTTCAGTCATCGCCACAGCCAAAGGCCCGAAGCACAGTTCCCAGCCTCCCTGGAGCTGCACAGGTGAATTTGGGGCGATTGGTTGGTTGCCTGTTGTGGACTCATCGCAACAAGGTGGTGAATCAAGCGAGGGTGGCCAGGGGAGGCTGGCTGGTGGGCAGAACTGCAGGATGGTGCTAAATGTGATTGCACAATAAATGTGCTAGGGAAATGAAATACACATCCCCTCAAAGGACCGGGGGAAGACCTCGGTGATCGGCGTGACCCTGACAAGGAAAGCGATGGTGACAGGGGAGAAGATGGTGAGCTAGGCAGGTCCCTACCCGGGGGAGACAAGAGGTGAGGGGGGATTGGTGGGTCTCCCTCCCTGGAACGGTTCTTCAATACACACCCCATTACGATCCACTTTCTCCCCTTCAGCTTGGCGGGGCACAGAAAGAAGCCCACAGGCAGGCAAGTAGGCATGTGGCAGGTTTTTTGCCTTTAGCTCCCAGAGAGAAAGGAATAAAAAGGAAGGGGGGGGGTTTCTGGGAGGACCTGGAAGAACTATTTGGCAGCAGTTTACAACACGGTTGCCTGCTCCTCCATTTTACCCTCACCACAACAGCCCTGTGTATAAGGGCTGAAAGCTCTGTGCCTTCTTCAGGGGGATATGCTCAATTAAGCTGGCATTCTCAACATGCTTTTAAAATGAGAGACAATCAAATATGTCACTTTATTAATACCTTGTAATAGCTGTGGGTACTAAACCTTTCATCTTCAAATCCTAGTGTGATCCCACTGAACGAGGGAGGGGGACTGGTTTCTGTGTCAACGTGTGGGGGACTGGGTTCCTCATAACATATACTTGCTTACATTAAAGCTGGACTGTGCAATTAATATGTAAATCTGTGTCACCAAATTAGCGTTATGCATATTTGACTCCACAGGTGGAGATGGACCTATATCCAAGCCAAGCCAGGAAAGGAGTTTTTACCAAGAAGAGGGGCAGAACACAAAAGAATCAAAAGTGTTTGGTGGTGGTCCTCATTGGTTAGCTACTGTATAATATGATTACAAAAATAGTTTCCCAGCTTATTGAATGCTCTGTCTGGAGCATTCATATGGGTCCACTTCATAAAATGGTTGACAAAGTACAGCTAGATACATAGCAGCAGCCAAAATTTAGTAGATAAGATTCAGTGAATGTCCTGTGTCCTTAGGAGTCAGGCATTCCATAAGCAGCAGTAGACTGGGGGATCACTTGAGTCCATTAAGGGGTGTCTTTCCCTGAATCTGCACTGCATACTCAAAGCAGTTGTTTTCAAGCCATGCTTCTTGGTAAGGTGATGGTAGTCTGTAAGTCTCTGTAAGTGTTCACATGGGCCCCAGTGGTATAGTATTCAAGGTTTTAATTAGGAACACTTGAGCTGAAAAAGTTGAATGAATTCTGATGCTAGCTCCTATAAAACACACAGGCTTGTCTATCAAAATAAATCCATGTAGACTATTTTTATACACGTCAATTTGTTTGTCATTGCCTTCTGCTGCACAGCAACCCCATTGTTCCTTGGTAAACATATGGAGCAGAAGTCCATCAGTGCCTATTAGCCACAAGGTATAGATAGGAACTCTCAGTCTGGGGCAAATGATGCTCTGTATTCTTGGTGCTTTGGGGGGGGGGCAACAGTTGCAGGGATTCTAGTGTCCTGACCTCACTGCTGGACCTCCTGATGGCATCTGGTATTTTGGTATGTGTGGCACAAAGTGTTGGACTGGATGGGCCACTGGCCTGATCCAACATGGCTTCTCTTATGTTCTTATGCCTAGGACAGTGATGCTCTGTCTTCTTGGTGCTTGGGGGGGCAACAGTGGGAGGGCTTCTGGAGTTCTGGTCCCAGTGATGGACTTCCTGAAGGCACCTGGGTTTTGGCCACTGTGTGACACAGAGTGTTGGACTGGAAGGGCCATTGGCCTGATCCAACATGGCTTCTCTTATGTTCTTATGAGAATAGGGCCAGGGCCTTCTCTGTAAATGTGTGTCTCTGCATGATGTGGAGATGGCTCTCCTCTTTTGAACTCTTAAAACACAGATGAAAATGCTCTCTTTTGGGGTTGGAAGATAAGGAATATTCCTTGTGAGTAGCAATGATCACAGCTTAAATAGTAGGGTATTTAAAATATCTGCCATATTGATCACTTGTTCGAAGTAGTCAGTCAGGAGATATGTCCTTTTTTTTGCTTTTCAAAATATGGTAACCCTAGAGGAGAGTATTTGGTGTGGGAGTGCATAAGGTACAACATGGCTGTATGTGAGGTGATGACCACATTTCTGGTAATGTGGGGGTGTGTCCTAATATGCTAATGAGCTGTGCTGTCAGGAGTGTGGCCTAATATGCTAATGAATTCCTGCTAGGCTTTTCCTACAAAAAGAGCCCTGCCTGAATCTACAGCCTGTCAGCTTCATTGGATGCCCTTGAGTTCTGTTATTTTAGGTCATGGAGAAATTATTCTCTATGTCTACTCTCTCCACTCCATGCATAATGTTATGAACTCCTTTCATACTCCCACCCTTAATTGTCCCTTTTCTAAACTGAAAATTCCCATGCATTCCAGCCTTTCCTTATAGATAAGGTGTTCCAACCCCTAATCATTTTGGTTACTCTCTTCTGTACCTTTTCCAGCTCTGCAATATCCGTTTTGTCATATGGTAATGAGAACAGCACACAGTATTGCAAAAGAGGCCGCACTATAGATGTATACAAGGGCATTATAATGTTGGCTATTTTATTTTCAATCCCTTTTCTAATAATCCCCAGCAAAGAGTTTGCCTTTTTCACTGCTGCAACACACTGGGTTTACACTTTCATTGAGCTATCTACTACAGCCACAAGATCTTTTTCTCTCTCATTCTCAGCAAGGTCAGACTCAGGCCCATAGCCAGAAAATTTTCAACATGCGGGGGGGGGGAACCAAGGGGTGTGTGATGTCACAAAAATAACAAATAATATAATAAAAAATAAAATCAAAGAAATCCTTGCCTTCTGATATAATTTTAATTTTAACAGCGTGCTGAGACTATTGTCTGTCAAGTACTCCTCAATTTTCTACATGATTTACCTGAAAACAACAACAGTACAAACATCTTTTATAGCCCATCTTTGGAAGATCTTCCTCTTCTGTAGCCTACAGCTGCTTGTCCCCCCTCCCAGCCCAAACAGTATAAAGTGACACTGGGGCCCTTCAACTCTCCCTCCTGCAGATGCAGCCCTTCGGCCCACAGCAGCTTGGAGGAACTCCAGATCCCTTCTGGGGCCTGTGGAGCAAGGGAGGGAGGCAACCACCACACTGCCCTCCTACAAGGCACGGCATCTGAAGCAACTCTCTTTCCAGTGTCATTCTTGTTTTACCCACTCAGCCAAAATTTCACGTGCCCCTTCGAGGTTCATTGACATGGCTCTCCACAGGGTAGTGCTGGCCAGACAAAAAAGCCACCACTGCCTTGGGTTAGCTTGTTCACTCTGAGGCCCCCCGGGTAAGCCCTTTTGTTCCCAGAGCTGGCACTGGCCGAGCTTTCCTTCCTGCCCTACCCCACCCCACCACCACTTCCATCTCAATGGGCAAGGTCTGGAGGGAATGCTGTGGGCAGAAGAGCAGGAAGGGGTTTCTGGCAGCATGACCTGTGGGGGATGGCTGTTGTGAGGGGTATGTGGCCCCGATATGCCCCACCATAGCTATGGGCCAGTACAGACCTAATTGGCCTATACTTGAGGTTGGGATTATTTTGTTTCATTGCACATCACCTTACACTTACCAACACTGAACTTTATCTGTGACACTATTGCCTACTCACCCAATCTGTGGAGATCCTCCTGGAGCTCTTCACATTCATCCTTGGTTTTTATCATCCTGAATAATTTTGTGTCATCTGCAAACTTGGCCACTACACTACTCACCCTTAGTATCAGATCTTTATGAACACATTAAATAGTACCAGCCCCAATACCAATCCTTGTGGGACCCCACTGCTTACTTCCCTCCATTGTGAGAATTATCCATTTATTCCTATTCTTTGCTTCCTATCATTTAACCAATTTTTAATCCATGAGAGAACCTGTTCTCTTATCCCGTGACTCCTGAGTTTGCTCAGTTTACTCAGGAGTCTTTGCTGAGGTATCTCGTCAAAAGCCTTTTGAAAGTCCAGTAATATCTACTTGGTCACCATTGTCTGCATGCTTGTTCACTTTCTCAAAGAACTCCAAAAGGTTGGAGAGGCAGGACCTCCTTTTGCAGAAGCCATGCTGATTTTCCCTCAGCAAACTTTATGCCAAATAATTATATCCTAGATTACAGTTTCTACTAATTTGCCAGGGACAGACATTAAGCTAACTGACCTATAATTTCCTGGTTCCCCTCTGGATCCCTTTTACTACTCCCCAGTCTTTGATACATCAGCTGAATTTAATGATAGGATACATATACAGGTTAGTAGATCAACAGTTTTGCATTTGAGCTCCCAAGAACTCTTGGGTATATGCCATCAGGACTGGAGACTTATTGGGTTTTAATTTTAGAGCCAGTGTGATGTTGTGGTTAAGAGCAGCGGACTCTACTCTGGAGAACTGGGTTTGTTTCCCCATTCCTCCACATGAAACCAGCTGGGTGACCTTGGATCAGTTGCAGTATAAATCCAACTATTATTATTATTATCTCTCTTCCTCATCCCACCCCCAGTAGGTCAAGGACTTCACCTCTTTTTTCTCAATTTGGCTCAGTTCTTCAGACTCCCTTCCTGAAAATAGTGGCTATGGCATAGGTACATACCCCACACTTTCCAGAGTGTCATCCAGAGGCCCAGCTGCTTCTCTGGCTGGTTTCCTGGTCTGGATATATTTAAATAAATGTTTATTGTTTGTCTGGATGCTTCTTGCAAACAGTGGGAGCAAAAGGGATTGCTGAAATGGGTTTCATCTATTTCTTCCTGACAGCCATCCCTCCCACTTCTCATCATGAACCGCACAAACCTCCGAAAAACCACATGGAGGGCTGTGGGGGCGAGACTGCGTGAGCCTCAGTTTGCAAACCACAACCCAGGCAATTTTATTAGTGAACTTAGGGTTGTGGGCAGCTTTGTGCCCATCCTAACTATAGGGGAGCGGCCCATGTTCAGATGATGACATAACTGTAGTTAGTTTAATTAAATCATGGCTTCATGTGTTGTCTGATCTGTGCCTAAGAGTCATGAAACAATGGTAGCTGAACCAAGAATAATTGTGATGCACTGTGTTTAGGATTGCCAGCTTCCAGGTGGGGCCTGAGGATCTCCTTGACTTATACCTGATAGCCAGACTACAGAGATCAGTTGCCCTGGAGAAGCTGACTGCTTTAGATTCTCTGGCATTATACCCAAGTGAGGTTCCTCCCCCTCTAAAACTCTGCCCTCCCCAGGTTCTACCCCCAAATCTCCTAGAATTTCCCAACCCGGAGTTGGCAACCATATGTTTGGTTTTACCACTATGGTGTGAGTTGTACCACACACAGCATGTGCTGATGAAGAAATCTTAAATTCAGTGTTAATGCATTGGACCTCAAAACTATTGATTTATAACGAATTTAACTAGTGTACATTCAGATTAACAGGGTATTTCCAGAAATCCATTTGGCTATTCCTGGAGAAATTGAAAATAAAACTCACTCATGTTGCAAAAATGTTTTCCCAGTTCATGGGATCTGTTAATGTTGTTGCTAATTATTTTCTAATGTATAAATACATATAAGGCTTTTTTTGTGTTAAAAGATATACATAACTTTATGAACAGATTTGTCATTGATCCTATGTCAACTTTTTTTAGGAAACTAAACTTGAGCAGTCCTTTAATGAGTTTCACGCTTTGGCATTTTGTACCCGTTCAAAATTTATTCAGCTGGGGAGGGATGGGAGGAAGCATGGAACATTTTAATGGCAGGATCTCTGCAAGAGGCATGCTCAGATGACTGAAACTTCAGAGAACAGAAGAATGAAGTTATTTTGGGATTTATTTCACTTTTAATTTGGACATCACATAATGAATTAAAATAATACTTCTCTTTAATATTTTTCACCTTTTTAAAGTCTCCTATCTCATCCCATTCACAGTTGATTCTTAAGTCCACCCCATCTAGGTAGACACCTTTGCTTTTTATTAATACCTGGAACATAAAGGAAACTAGCCGTTTTCTCTTGTTAAGTGAAACACTTCAGATGTGAAGATTTGCTCCAATGGTGATGTTGGTTCTCGGTTGGCTACAATTGCTTCTTTTGGTTAAATTTTGAAGAATTTAGTTTATTTCTAAATAAATTAATTCTACATTTGAAATTTTCAGAATAATGTTCCAATATTGACTTTAGAACAGAATTTCTTTGTTGCAGTCAGTGTCTTTGATCCAGAGATTGCTGACTCAGGGGGGATGAGGGCCAATGCTGCAGAAGAAACTCACATAGATCCAAGACTTGGTGAAAATACGGCCACAAATTTTTATTGTATACAGGCAAAGGAACATTGGTGCAGTATGGGGATGGATCAAGTGACCCATCTGCCACCCAGTAACCACAACTCCCCCAGCCCACCTGCTGGGAGATAACACCATGGAGAGGCAAGACCCTGGAATCCATGTGGGCACTGGCTACTGCATGGCCCCATTGTCACCTGATGGTAAACCAGCCTGCAGCCCCTGAGCTGGGCATGCTGCTGACTGGCTGCACCCCCAAGACCCCTTAAGGGTGTCTTCAAACCAGGGGAGGTGAGTATGCAGGCCTGCCCCCACAAAAAAGTATCCATCCCAATGCCCAAACCACATGAATTGTGAGAAAAACACTGAACAAATACATGATTGCTGCAACATGACCCATAAGACCGAAGTTCAAAAAGAGGTGTGGGTGGGTGGGAAAACTGATGAAGCTGGATTGAGGGTGAGTCATCTACAGCATGAGATGAAGTAGCTATTGGGGCCAGTTCCCCTGCCCCTCAGGGCTGGCCGGCTGCACCTGTGGCCTGTATCTACACCAACCTGTGGCCAATCTCTCCCTCACTGAACAGCACTGGGGCAGCATGACGCTGCAGCTGACCTTCCTCACCTCACCCTCACCCCAATCAGCAAAGGCAGCATTCAGGTAAGTCTATGCCATCTTACCTTGCACAAGTGGCACACACTTGGACTCACTCAAGGAGAGTACCTGATTTCTACCACCTCCCCCTCTTGTAGTCCCTTTCCATGCCACATCACCCACCATTCTGGAAGGTACTCAGATATCTAGAGTGACTTTTCAGGGGCAGAAGAAGGATTTGGCAACAACACCCCATTACACAGTTTGGAACTTTCCTTGTGTTTCATTGAGTTCCTCTGAATGCCAACATATGTCCACATTCTTACAGTGGTATGGGTTGTTCCCATCCCTCATAAAGACACAAATAACAATACATAGGCAAAACTGGGTTTATTAATTGAATGGCTGATTTGTATGTCCAAACTATTCCTTTAAATTCTAAAAGTAGGCTGCAAGTAAGGCAGTTCACTGGCTTCAAGTACTTTGGGCACTTTCACCCTGGCTCCAAACTTGGCCAGTGCTACTTCTGGGTATATTTACTCTAGTCTGCACATTAAGTGTGCCAAGCCACCCATTAGTTTAATGAATGATAGGCTGTTTTAGGAGTGGCCCTTCATCCTTAGATTCCTCGACATGATTGCCAATTATTCTTAAATCTGTACTTGAAACCTGCCCTATTTTTGCTATCCCTGGTTATGACACTATCATATATTATTGGGTTGGTCCTAATAAAGGGTACTATGTAGACAGTGTCCTTGGCTTTACATGACTGTAAATGACTTATATGCACTTATGGCCTAGTTAGTCACAAGACCAGGCCTGTTTATAACACCAAGCATTAGGATCAGCATGAGATAGATAAATGATGATCTTCTAATTGAATGTATTCAAAGAGATCCAAAACGTTCCTGTTTGGTCCATAATGGTGACCTGCTGATCTCACAATGGTTATATGTGTCTATCAGCAGCATTTAGGGAATGTTTGCTATAAGGAAAGCAGAGCTTGTTTATAAGCATCTTCCTGGTGCCTTTGAATTGACTGCACACCAGCCCAGTTTACCAATGATGCCTCGTGCCCCATTTGAATTAGAGGGAGTGGTGCAGCAGCATCCCCGGCTTCATCAGAGCCACAAATGAACTTCTCCAAACTGCACTGTCAACTCTTGCCTTCATGGACTTATCTGTTCTACATCAATTAAAATGACAGCTCATCATGGGCAGAAACGAATTGCCCAGTCTGAAGCCAGAGGAACGTTACAAATAAAATAGAGAATGAATGTGCATGTTTAATATGTGTGATAAAGTTATATAGACAGAAAACGCCAATGGGCAAATTTGTAGGGAAACAACATGAAGGTAAAAGGGAGCTGTTTTTTTTAAAAAAAAACATGTAGACATCAGACAAATGCTGTACACAAGGATTCTTGGCACTAATGAAAAAAAGATGTCAGTTTTGTGCAGTGGTTCATGAAAGATCTAGCAACTATATCTAGAATTGCTTTAGTAATTTAAGATGTTAGATTTCTGACATGATATTGTAGCTCTCTTTGGAACATAGAGTTATTCCCAACCCTCCTATATCTTTCAATCCAATTTATTTTCTGGAAGGAAAAGAATTCTAACGAAGTTTAAATTTGCACAAGCTGACTATCGAATCAAGATTGAGATACACATCTGGATGAACTTCCCATTGAAAGTAAAAGACAAAATGAGAATTTAGGAGTTGTGCATCTGGTTATACCGACAGTTCCTAACAGGTAAGAATATGCTGCATCAGCATTTTTATGGGTATCCAAAATTATGGGGGAAGAAAAGGGAAAAGACTGTAGAAATAAAATACACTATGGATAGTAATACTGTAAAGTGATGTTAGAATCAGGCGGGAAGCTGTGTTGGTCTGAAGCAACAGAACCAAATTTGAGTCCAGTGGCACCTTTAAGACCAACAAAGTTTAATTCTGGGTATAGGCTTTTGTGTGCATGCACGTGAAAGCCTATACCCAAAATTAAACTTTGTTGGTCTCAAAGGTGCCACTGGACTCAGACTCTGTTCTAAAGTGTTGTGTCCTGCTTACTTGCTGATGCTTTGATAGCCAGTGTTGTATAGTGAATTTGGAAATTGTTAAGATAGCCAGACCTCCACTCTGCCATGGAAGCTCACAGAGTGGCTTTGGGCCAGACAAGATCTCTCAACCAGACTGATCTTATGTAAATTATGGAAACATTTTTATTTTATTTTCAGATAGCTGGCACCATATGTTATCCAACTGGTTTCCCCATCATATTTATAATGCAGTGATCTTCTTTCTAGCATTTTGCAACTTGGTTTGAACACTGGGAAAAATTTCTTATCTACACAATTGAAGAGTGCATATTTAGTCCTAAAGTGACCTTGTTATTGGCAGCTAAAGCCATAACTTGCACTATAAGTTTAACAGCTGTGTGTAAAGACCCTTGGGAATGACCTGTTCATTTATAGAATTTTCAACATTGTTAAGGAACTTCATTACATGTTACAAATTCTAATTTTGATACAACTTTGCTATTCTGAATACTAGAAACAGCTGCACATCTTTCTCTTGAAATGGGGGCATAAAATATACCCACAAATGATAATTTCCTATTATTTGACTAAAATGAAGGATAGGTCCATCAGTGGCTACTAGCCATGGTGTCTAAAGGGAACCTTTATATTCAGAGGCAATATATATCTGCCAGTGCTGGGAGGCAACATCAGGGGAAGGCCTTGGCCTCTATGGCCTGCCTGTTGGCCCTTGCAGGGCAGCTAGTTAGCTACTGAGTGAAACTAGATGCTGGACTCGATGGTCTTATCCAATGCTCTTACATGGATAAAATAATTTCCTTATATCATACTTGGTTTAGCCAACGCCTGCTTAGCAATGACTGACTTGGGTACCTTTTGCTAAAGGGGAGGATTAAGCAACAATATTCAAATCATTCCTCATAGGGGTTTTTTTTGTGTGTGTAGTTTGAACAACAAACTATAGATTGCTTCAGGCCAAGAAATAATTAGTGTGCCATGCAGAAGTTGAGGAGACCAGGCTGGGGTGGGGGAGGAGTGTGCAAGCCTGAGACTCACCAGGCCTTGTTCACATGCTATGAAACTATGACTTGGCATTATACCTGGATCATGCCAAACTTTTCATAGGGTTCAAAAAGTACCACTGTAAAAATATACATTTTAATGTGGGTTCCATGCAGTTATTCTCAAGAGAGATAATTGGGGGGGGGGGGGGCTTAATGCATTTTAGTTTAAAAGTAATAATACTCAAATGAGATCACTGTGAGAATTCAGAGATAGGGAGGTTTCCTGTGATTGGAAGTATATTAGGTAGGCTTCAATAGAGCATGTATTCCTTCTGCAAAGATTTTTTTTTTGGCCTCCCAAAGGGGATTTTTTATTGCATTTTCTATAAACTACAACAGAAAAAAGGCAGGGAACTACAAACTATAGGAGAAAGTAAAGAAAACCCACTAAAACCCCAAGAGATGGTGGTCATACATAATGCTTATAAAATCAGCTTTTTAGCCCAAACTTACAAATAAAGTTCATTGAAAATGTTCATCTAGTAATCTGTTTAAACTTAAATATCAAAAAATTGAAGCCCCCCCATATCTGCCTCCATAAAGAACCAAATAAGAAAAGATTATACAATTTAAAAAACTTTTAAAAATTCCAGAGTGCAACAACTACTCCTTTTTTCCCACCTTTTTCTTTCTCAAATGATAGCTTAGTTTTGGGGCTGCTGCCCCCAAAGCTGCATCTGAATTATCATCAGAAGATGCCAAAGCTCCCTCTTCCTCGCTTCCTTTGGTGCTGTCCTCTTCCTCCTCCTCTTCTCCTTTTGCTGGATGACTGTGAAGATGCAGAAACTCACATGCCTTTTCAACAGAGTCAATTTTTTCTCTTTTGTCCATAAATTTAAAGATTATGCCTTCGGGTATGATCCATCTGTAGGCAACGTTGTTTTTCTGTAAGAATAAAGCCAAGTCCCTATATTTCCTTCTTTTCCTTCTTATTTCAAACGGAATGTCCTTCAACGCTTTTATTTCTTTGTCCTTGATTTGCAAGGTAGCTCCATTAGTCGCTTTAAGTATTTGATCCCTCACTCGTCTTCTGGAGAATCTCATCATAACTTCCCCAGGCAGATTATTTTTCCTTATAAAGTCTGAATATGATTCCTAGATCGTATCAATTTCACTTTGTAATATATCCATTTTAACATCTGCAATTGGGCCCAAAGCATCGCACATAATCCGTTTCAGGTCTTCTCCCTTCTCTTCCAGGACACCTTGGAATCTTAGGACATAGTTTGCCCTATCCATTTGCAGCTGTAACAAATGGGATTCATTGAATTGCCTCTTTTTTCCATCGTCTGCAGTTGTTTCTGAAGTTTCTTGGAATTGGCATCCACCTCTTTAAGCTCCTTCTCCGTTTTTTCTGTTGTTTTAACTGCCTCATTCAATTGAGCCTGCTATGCATCAAATTTCTGATGTAATGCTGTAACTTGTTCCAGCAGGGGTTGCAGCACTTCAGTCAGCATCCTTTGATGCTCTGTTGTTGTGTCCTGTCTAGCAACAGAACTTGCTGGGCTAGCATTTCTGGCCGGCAACTTAGGTTTTGCTCATTTGTCTTTCTCTTCCCTCCGTGGAGGCACCATGTTGAGAGATTGTTTACTTTTTGGAAAAGTTATCACAGTCTCCAGAACTCTTTGCAACGCCTAGTAAGTTCTTATAAATTCTTTATTCTAGTCCATCTTGCTTCTATAGCCAACCCCTCATAATTCCATAGCTGAAAAGTGTTTGTTTTCTTCTTATCGAGGGGAGTTCCCTCCCCCCTTGCTTTTTAAGGGAAGGTTTTCCAGCTAGATTAGGTGCTTCTCGCTTTCACTTAGACTCACATTTCAATGATGGAGCCACTTGAGGAATTCCCATCGCTTGGCCAGTGGCCACCCACCACTTGCTCTGGTGTGCGATTCTAGTTCCCATCCAGGAAGCTCCACAGCGGGACCTTTGGGGCATGGAGTAGCCCCCCTATGCCGGTAGGGTTGCCAGGGAAAGGGCTCTCTAGTGCTCCATGGCTAGGAGCCCAACACAAGGGCTCTGGGGGTGGCACAGATGATCGCGCCCCTTCCCAACCACGGGCCCTGGTGCACATCTCCCAGAGTCTCAGGAGAACATGACCGCCATGGTGAATGCCGAAACCAGAAGTCCTCCTGCAAAGTTTTTGATGTGATTACTTTGTGTGATTCAACTCTCTAGAGGGAAAATTCTGAAGTACATGAGAAATGAGGGACTTGGGTTGCATAGGCTGAGAAGAATGGGGGAGACATCATATTGGTGGTGCTGGGGAACTAACGTTTTAGAGAAGGAGAACAATAATTAAACACATGATCTTAGCCAAAATGCTGAGAAGCAACAGAAGAATAATTAACTGGTGATGGGAATCTGGCTGGGATTAGGGGGCTAAATACACTTTGGAGGGGCTCTGCAAGGGAACAGAATTAAGGAAGGGGATGTGTGGGCTCTCCAAATACATCTGGAAGCTCACAAACAGAACATGAAGGTCATGAGTCATGACTTCCCCTAGGTGTGAAGAGAAACTGTCTCTGAACATGAAAGATTCATCTGCTGTTTAGTAATAACTGTCCTCCAAGAATTCTTCAGTAATTTTTAATGAAAGCCAACTAGACTAATAGCAATTGCCCCACCTTGCAGCAGTGAATTATGAAGTTCTATTGTGAAAGGAAATCATTGTTCAATGCTGCTTTGTGACTTTCCTTGATTCCCCTCCAATTCTTTTTTTTTACTTTTATTTAGTAGTTTTATAATATAATATGTACATTTGTACATTCATAGATTATCATTAACAGTTGTCGAGTCTGTTAACATAGTTTACCATCTAACCAATTATAAACTCTTGACCATCGCTGTAAATAAAATACTTTTATTTACTTTTGAATTATCTCCTCTTTTGTGGGGGTTTTCTCAGTTTTCCAACATTTGGCCAAAGCAGTTCTAGCTGATGCTAAAATGTAAGTTAACACATACAAATCATGCTGTTTATAACCATCAGGGATTATATTCAGCAAGAAAATTTCTGGTGTTAAAGCCAGGTTAATGTTCAATATTTCTTGAATTAATTTATGTATTTTAAGCCAAAATGTTTCAACTTTCCCACATCGCCACCACATATGATAAAATGTTCCTACATTGGTTTTGCATTTCCAACACATATTTTCTGCATCTGAATAACAGCTATTCTATCAGGAGACCAATGTCATCTATGAAACATTTTATAAAGGTTTTCCTTATATGCTGTGGCTCTCATAAACTTTATTATTTTCCATATTTTAGACCAGTGGTCTAAATCTATATAATGACCTATATCCTGCATCCATGTAAACATTGTTCTTTTGACCACCTCATCTTGTATGTAATCATCAAGCAGGAAATTGTATAGTTTCTTAATCAGTTTCTCATTTGTGGACAACCAGATTTTATCTAGCTCATTTTTTGTCTCATAAAAGCCAACTCTTATCTTTATTGTATCTAGTTTTTAATTGTAGGTTTTCCCATCACATTAATTTTAAGTCCTGCAAAAGTAAAATCTCCTCCGATTTTAACTTATTGTTTTTATCTAAGAGGGCATCATAATACTCTCTATTTTCTTTCATGACCAGGGTAGGTTCTATAAATGCTTTGAGAGGTGATACCCATCTTGGGGTTCTATCATAATAACGTTCTTTTATATCTTTCCAGATTTTTATTAATGCTCCCCTTATTGTATGTTGCCAAAAGTTAGTATTATTCTATCCTTCTCATACCACACATATGCATGCCAACCCATATTTAGATCATGTCCTTCTAAACTCAACCCTCTTGTCTTTTCTGAAGTTAGCCAACCCTTGATCCAACCTAGGGAGGCTGCTCTATAGTATAAGTTCCAGTTGGGTAGGCCAAACCCTCCCCTTTCTCTTTTGTCTTGCAAAATTTTCAACCTAATCCTTGGTCTTTAGTATTGTCACACAAATTGGCTAATAACTTTATTGAGATCTTTGAAATACCATGTTCTTTTTAAGATTGGCAAGTTTTGAGCTAAAAAAAGAAATATAGGTAGTATATTCATTTTTATTATTGCTATCTTCCCCATGAATGATAGTTTGAGATCTTTCCATTTCACTGTCTTTTTTTATGTCCATCAGGGGTTTATTATAGTTGTCTTCAAATAAGGTACTACTTCTGTTGGTCAGCACTATACCTAAATATTTGACTTTTTTGATATTTCCATGGATGAAATTTCTTGTATTTGCTTTATTTGATTCTGTATACAATTTTTTGTTATTATGTTTGTCTTTTTAAAGTTAATTTTAAGCCCTGCCACATGTCCATATCCTTGAATTTCTTTTATCAAAGGTGTAATAGATGTTGTTGGATCTTCTATTATAAAAATGAGATCAGCCGCAAAAGCTTGTATTTTAAATTCCTCTTTTTTATCTTCAGCCCTTTTATCTTTTCATTTTCTCTTACTAAATCATTCAATGTCTCCAAAGTGAAAATGAACAGTAGAGGAGACAGAGGACAGCCTTGACTTGTCCCTTTTTGTATTTCAATTTTTTGAGTCATATCTGTATTTACTATAATTTTAGCATATTGCATATTATATATCACTCTAACCATTGTAAGAAATTGTGAACCACAGTCCCAGGCTATCAATTTTTGTATTAAGAAGTTCCAGCTTACGTTATCGAAAGCTTTCTCCGCATCTAAAAATATTAACGCCATTTGCTTCCCTGGGTGCATTTCATAGTACTCCAAGACATTAATAATGGTTCGTATGTTATTTTTCAACTGTCTTCTTGGCAAAAAGCCTGCTTGGTCTTGATGAACAATTTGAACTAATACTTTTTAAAATCTTGTTGCTAAGATGTTGGCAAATATTTTATAATCTGCATTCAACAGTGATATGCACACCTTTCCTGAAAGAAGGCACAGAAGAAATAATTTGGCATAATGAATGGGTGAGTGCTGTTTTTTAAAAATATCAGCTGTTTTTGTAATCAGATTCAGAAAAACACCAAAATATCACACATTCAGCAGGACCCAAATATTTAATACTTATGTGCTGTTTCAGAATGGTTCAGTTCTCAGCAGGTGATCTAACTATATCTTTTCATGGAAGGGAGTAAATTAGCCACTAATTCTTGCATTATTTCTTTTATTTTATTTCATTTTTAATGTTATAACCTATAGTACTAAAATGAATTAATTTTGGAGTTGGGAGTGCAATATGTATTCAGGGAAGCCAAAGGACCTATGATTGACAAATTCTTCCTTTGTTTTCAGTAATAACGTATTTTGTGGCGAGGAATATATTTTCAAATAGGATTTGCGGATGACTAAATTATAGCTGCCATTTGTAAACAAATACACTTATTAGGCAAAATGTATATGGCGGCATGCCAAATGTAACAGCTGAAACATATCAACCTTGGTGAAATGATAATTTAGAGGAGCCAGCCGAGTTTCATGGCTTGCAAAATACCAAACAAAAGCTGTAGTCTGTAGGAGCTGCCAGACTGTTATACACATTAAGTCTAAGCCTTGTTTGAGAGGTTCTGGTAAACTCTTAAAAATTATTTATTTGCCATGCTGATAGAAGGCTCCATAAATGTAGAACAGATGTCTAACAATGAACACATGCATTTACTGTCAAACAATGTTATCACAAGCAAGAAGGAATGCAGAAAATGGCAATACAGAAGTAAATAGGACATGGGTGAAAGATGCCACAGGTCACTTGAGATTACTTCTGTGAGAAAATTTTACCCCAGAATAGCTATAGATTAAAAGGGTCAGAATGTGGGTTGTGTGAAGACTTCCTCTGTGAGCCCAAATTTTCATTGGAATGACCCACAGTACAAAAATGGCTTGGGTGAAAATTGATCAATCGTAGGTGTGGTGGAAGTAGTTGGTATACACATTTGCAAAATAAATAATTTTTATGAGTAGTGAAAGTGTGTCCTGCCATTTCCAATTGCCTGTATTCAGTATGCAGAGACATGGAAAAAAATAAATTACCGTATTTTTTGCTCCATAAGACGCACTTTCCCCCAAAAAAGTGTGTGCGTCTTATGGAGTTGAGGAGTGCAGTTGGGGGGGGGTGGAGCGCTGGCTTTCCTGGGCGCTCCGCAGCTGCAACGTGCCCAGGAAAGCCAGGGAAGGGGCGGGCGTTCTACCCTTCCCTCCCAGCCCCAGCGCCAGCTTTCCTGAGCACACCACAGCAGCAGCGCACCCAGGAAAGCCAGGGAAGGGGCGGGCATTCTAACTCCCGCCCCTTCCCTCCCAGCCCCAGCGCAGGCTTTCCTGAGCGCACCGCAGCAGCAGTGAGCCCAGAAAAGCCAGGGAAGGGGCGGGTGTTCTGCCCCTTCCCTCCCAGCCCCAGCGCAGGCTTTCCTGAGCGCGCCGCAGCAGTGGCGAGCCCAGAAAAGCCAGAGAAGGGATGGGTGTTCTAACCCCCCCTTCCCTCCCAGCCCCAGCGCCGGCTTTCCTGACCGCGATGCGTCTTATGGTCAGGTGCGTCTTATGGTGCAAAAAATACAGTAAGTAGAGTTTCTGCATTACATATCATGCCAGGCTAGAAGAAATTCAGCATATGTGGTTATAAAGAATTTTTTGAGCATAATTTTCATATCTTAAACTGAACATTAAATTGAAATTAAATTGAATTACTTCTGGTAAAGGATAGGTTATTATACTATGGCCCTTTGGAACAAAGGTCCCGTTAGGCAGTACAGAAATTCACAGTATAATAGCAGAATAAGCTTGAATACACTTTTCTTAACCCTTATAGCTCCTGAAAATCCAGAAAGTTTCCTTAGATTGGAATGTTAGGCCTTTTTAAGTATATTAACTTGAGAAAGCATGGGAAGCACTTACTTTCTATGTATAGAAGTTCTGTGTAAGGATGCCCTATTCATGTTTTATGAACAGAAGTTCGTGACAGGTCTACCATCACAAACTTCCATGAACTTTTGTGGCAATTCATGGATGAAGCAGTAAGCAGGGGTTTAAAGGAACTCTGAGTCCCTTTAAACCTCTGCTTTCTGTTCCCTACAAAAGCCGCACAAACAGCTGAGTGGCAGGGAGGCACTCCCCGCTACTCAGCTATTTCAGGCTGTCTTGTGCAGTCCCATAAAAAAACAGCCCAAATAAGCTGAGCGGCAGTGAATGCCTGCCCACCATGCAGCTGCTTTTGGGGCTGTCTTCTGCAGTCCATTTAAAGTTTAAAGGGCTGCACAAGATAGCCCAAAACAGCTGAGTGATGGGAAGCAAGCTGCTCCCTGTTCATCAGCTGTTTTGGGGGCTTTCTACAAACTCCATTTAGAAGGACTGTGGTCCCTTTCAACAGTGTTTGTAGAACCAAAAACCATGAACTGGTTCGGTTTATGAACAAACCTCCTGGTTTGGTTCAGTCTGTGGTTCAGCCATAAACCATGAACCAAACTACATGTTCCCAGTTTGTGCCCATCCTTAGTTCTGTGTCACTTTAAAGATGCTTATTGCATCCTCTACATTGCTTATAATATTTTAATATTGTATACCTAACATTTAAAGGCAAGGGTTAAAATAGAACAAATAAGAATATATCAAAATAATAACGAATTCTATTTAGTACTTTGAATTTAAAGAATAAAGATTCATGGAAATTTCCCAGATTTCCCAGGCAATGTATTATCAGTCCTGAGGGAGCAAGGGGTCAGGTGTTTTCTGTGTGTGTTAGCCAAATTGCCTTAATTTAGTCATAAATGTGGGGAATTATGATATTAATAAGCAATTGACATAAATATAGGATCATGACCTGTATATACCAGAGTCCCACTTATCCAAGTCCCAGAAATAGATGCAGAGAATCACTTGTTTTTTTTTACTGAAGGAATTTCCATAATTATGCTTTCTCCATAATCCAGAGAATGTTGGCAATTTGTTCTCTAGTTCCTCTACATCTTCAAAACCCAGCTTGTACTTCTAGCAGTTCTCTATCCATGTACTGTTGAAGCCTAGCTTGTAGGATCTTGAGCATGAACTTCCTAGCATGTGAAATGAGTGCAGTTGTGTTGTGCAATAGCTTGAACATTCCTTAGCATTGCCTTTCTTTGGGATTGGAATGTAAACTGACCTTTCCAAGCCACTGTTGCGGCTTCCAAATTTGCTGGCATACTTACTGCAGCACTTATCAGCATCATCTTTTAAGACTTCGAATAGCTCAGCTGGGATACCATCACCTCTGCTAGCTTTGTTGTTAGTAATGCTTTCTAGGGCCCATTTGACTTTGCACTCCAGGATGTTTGGCTTGAGGTCAGCAATCACACCATCATGGTTGTCAAGATTTTGAGTTCCTTCTTGTATAGTTCTTCTGTATATTCTTGCCACCTCTTCCTAATCTACTTCTGTTAGGTCCCTACCATTTTTGTCCTTTATCATGGCCAGCTTTGCATGGAACGGTCCCTTGATTTCTCCAATTTTCTTGAAGATATAAGAACATAAGGGAAACCAATGTTGGATCAAGCCAATGGCCCATCTAGTCCAACACTCTGTCACACAGTGGCCAAAAATACCAGGTGCCATCAGGAGGTCCAGCAGTGGGGCCAGGACACTAGAAGCCCTCCCACTGTTGTCCTTCCCATTCTATTGTTTTCCTTTATTAGTTTGCATTGTTCATTCAGGAAGGCCTCTTTATTTCTCCTTGCTGTTCTTTGGAAATCTGCATTCAGTTGGGTAAATCTTTCCTTTTCACATTTGCCTTTTGCTTTTCTTCTTTCCTCAGCTATTTGTAAAGCCTCATCAGACAGCCACCTCATTTTCTTGCATTTCTTCTTCTTTGGGATGGTGGTGATTGCTGCCTCCTGTACAATGTCATGAACCTCGGTCCATAGTTCTTCGGGCATTCTGTCTATCAAATCTAGTCCCTTAAACCTATTCTTCACCTCCACTTTATATTCATCAGGGATGAGATCTAAATCAAACCTGAATGGCCTAGTGGTTTTCCCAACTTCCTTCAGTTTAAGTGTGAATTTTGCAATGAGTAGCTCATGAATTGAGCCAGTCAGCTCCAGGTCTTGTTTTTACTGACTGTATAGAGCTTCTCCATCTTTGACTGCAAATGATATAATCAAGCTGATTTCAGTGTTGCCCATCTGGTGATGTCCATCTGTAGAGTTGCCTCTTAGGTTGTTGGAAAAGGATGTTTGCTATGACCAGCATGTTCTCTTGACAAAACTCTGTTAGCTTTTGCCCAGTTTTATTTTGTTCACCAAGGCCAAACTTGTCCATTATTGCAGTTAACTTTTGACTTCTTACTTTAGCATTCCAGTCCCCTGCGATGATAAGGACATCATTTTTTGGTGTTAGTTCTAGAAGTTGTTGTAGGTCTTCATAGAACTGGTCCACTTCAGCCTCCTCTGCATCAGTAGTTGGTACACAGACTTTGGTTTACTGTGATGTTGAATGGTTTGCCTTGGATTCGGACTAAAATCATTCTTTCGTTTTTGAGACTGTATCCATTACTGCCTTTCACACTGTCTTCTTGACTGTAAAGACCACACCATTTTTTCTATGGGATTATTGGCCACAGTAGTACAAGTAGTATGGAAGAGGTATATATAATACAGAGACTGAACATGGTTGAACTACCCCCCCGCACTTAACATACATAACTATAAAAGTGCGATAGCTAACATTGACCTTGAATGAAAACAATGCATATATTTGGGGCTGGCATGGGCTTTGGACATATGAAACAATTCATGTTTTCCAGTCATTACTACAGATGACTTTAACTGAGGGAATCAGAATGTTTTCCTATAGCTATGCTAATAATCTATATCGGATCTTGGCTGAATAATGACATTTTTGTTTATATAGAACATCTTGAATTGCAGGTGGGCCGAAGATTCTGCTTTAATGGAAATCTAGGACAGAACCCTTAGTTTGAATTCTGACACAGAGTAGAAGGCACAATCACAATATGGCTGCAGGAGGTAGAACTAACTATACCATGTCAGGGAGTGGTAATAGTAATTTTTAACATATTCTTTTAAAATATTTTCTTGCTTACACACAGCTTTTCATCAGTCATATTGTGCTATGTTGGTAGCTGCAGCCAAAGAAATGATTTTTAAAATCTGCACAACCAATCAGATTTCTGATGGCAAGGCAGAAGTCCGGGCAAAAGCCCCATATGACCCCACCCACTTTCAAAAATACTTGGTGGATGTCAGGAAAGGTATTGCCAGTCATCATGGCACCCATGAGCTCTGTGCTGGGGCCCATTGTTCTATATGTAACAGGAATGTGCCATGATGCCTCAAATATTCAGGGGTTGTCCTTCACATGACAGCCATGCATGAGGTAAGATGGGTGGGACTTGTGAGCATCTCTTTTGTGGCCCAAACTTTAGAATTTATTCCCTCTGGAAGACATGATCCCCCCCCCATTGGTGGCCTCTAGATATGTAAAAGGATTTTTTTCTCACAGAGCATTCAAGGGGAGCTGATCCCTCAAAGTAAATTATAAAATAATTGTCTGCAAGCAGACAACCATCTTTTTCTGACTGTGTGGTCTCCCAAGTTATGGGACATAGATAGGAACCTTGTGACTTTTTAAAATCATTAGTGCCTGCCCTATTTTAACATCAGTTAGGGTGTGTCTAGAACAGAGAAAGGGGATTGCGTTTATTATCATTTTTCCTTTGAAATCCGTTTGCTGATCTAGTGCTGTGCTCAAGTATGCTTGTAAATATTTTCCTTTCAATAAAACTTTTTTTACTTTGGGGGTTGGCTCTCAGTCTTTATACCACCTAGATCCCCCACCATCTTGGACAGGTAGTGCAAGAGGAGTCCTTGGTTTGGGAGGAAAGCAGTCTGTATGCTGCTGTTGTCTAAGGCTTTCATGGCTGGAATTCATTAGTTGTTGTAGATTTGTAGGCATTGTTGGACCTGTAGGAAAGAAGAGAGTTTAAAAATAAATAGGGCATGGTTTCTAGTCCTGAAAAACACAAAATGCTCTACACCTTACAACAGCATTACAGATAAGATTAGAATTTCAACAGCCAATCCATATGCAAAAGAACCTCCTCAGGAAAGCCTGGGGAACTCCTACAAGATAATGACTCAGCCCTACCCCACCTTCCTGAGTAGATATAAATTACCTGCCTACCATTTTTCTTCTCACCTTGACACAGAGAGTACTCCATCTTTCTGTGTTATACCTCTGGGAATGCCAGTCACAGCTGCTTGCAAAACATCAGGTCCTACAATGCCAAGACAACTGCCATACAGCCTGGAAAATCTGCAACAACTAGTCTGTATGCTGGTGGCTATTTTTCCAGGGGAGCCCCAAAGTTGTAATTGGTCTCCATGGTAACCAGGCTCTGGATAATGGAGGGCATGGAGGCAGGGCCTCAGTTTGGAAAGGGCAGCTAGGAGCCCTGTCCCTCAGAGCAGGAATTGTTCTTCAGTCGCACAGTCGATTCCGACTCTTCGCGACCCTATGGACCACATCACACCAGGCCCTCCTGTCTTCTGTCATGCCGCAGAGTTTGCTTAATTTCATGTTCATTGCATCGATAAGAGCAGGAATCCCTCCCCCTGACAGATTTACTAGCTTAGTTTTAAGGGTTTTTAAAACCTCATTTATATGTTAACTTTCTTCCCAATGGGGTCCCAAAGCAGCTAACATCATTTTCCTCTCCTCCATTTTGTCCTCAAAACAACTCTGTGAGGTAGGTGAGGCTTAGGGTGTATGATTGGCCTGAAGTCACCCAACAAGCTTCCAGGACAGAGTATGGATTTGAAGCTGAATCTCCTGAGATCTTAGTTTCACACTAGCCAGTGCACCATGCTGGCTGTTAGGTTGTTCATACAGGAGTCTTTTATTGCTGTTACTTTAAGCTGGGGTTAGGAGGAAGATACACCGACTTAGGAAGAAGCAGGGGGCCAAAATAGAAGGGGGAAATAGAGAAAGCCAGCAGGGGCAATAGAGGCACTTGAAGAGGGCCAGGAAAATAGGCAGGTAAGTCAGAAGCAGGGTTGCCAACAGTAGGCTGAGATATTCCTGAAGATTTGGGGGTGGAGCCTGGCAAGGGCATAGTTTGGAGAGGGGAAGGAAGAATTTGGGGAGGGAAAGGAGCTCAGCAGGGATGTGATGCCATAGAGTCCACCATCTGAAGCTGCTGTTTCTTCCAGGAAAACTGTTGTCTGTAGTTTAACTCTGAGAGAACTCCAGGCCCCACTTGGAGGTTGGCATCTCAAGTGAGAAGGATTTGTAAGTTCTCTGGTTAGCACTTCTTTATATAGGTTTCATTTATTTATGTATTTATTGTTCTAAGCTGCTATAGAGACATTTGTAGAAGGGTAGGATATACTTTTATAAATAGATGGGGGGGAGAAACCTCTAAAACTAATAAAATACTTGAAAAATCTTTTGAAAAATCAAATCAAAACATTTTGACTGAAACTGAATCCTATACAAGTACAGTTGTCTCTACATAAATGGGAATTCTGAAAAAGCAAAGTTCCAGGTTGCATGAAAAGAACCCCACAGTTATAGCAGTTTTGTTCAAATTTGAAAATAAATGTTCGTGGGGAAGAAAGAGGCTTGCTGCCATGTCTGTGTTCACACTGTGTGCATTTACTGTACTTATGTCTATCATGTGAAAAGTTCTCTCATTTCAAGGGCTTTGTCCATGTCCTGAGTTTTCCAAGTTCTTATAAGCTTTGAGTACAAAAGCTTCCTAGTGCTTTGATAAAGAGGCTGAAGTAGAGATGTAGCAGCCATGCAACAGAATATCAACATTGCAGTTTATTTCTATCATCTTGTCAGATCAAAGACAGTTCTTGAAATATTTTAATATGTCCCTAAATGAATAGGCTCCTTGAAGAAAAGTGGGTTTAAACAGTTTCCCTTTTTGTGTGTATTTCATAGCCCATCAAAAGCTTTTTTTTTTACTTGAAGGAAAATGACCTTTAAAATAAAGTAAGGCGGAACAACTAAAGTGGGTGCTGTTTTTTTTCAGTCCTATGAGGCTATTTAAGATTGTGAAGTACACATCATCTTGCACACAAGTTTTTTGCATGTACTAAGGTACAATGAGTTCTCCAAAACAGCATGCCATCATGATGCAGTTATACCACAACCCTAGGTATTCATATTGGATGCAGGGGACAGCAATAGCATATGGGCCAATCTGATCAGTTCTGATTTTTTTAAAAAAAATTGTAGCTAAGCAAGTGTTGGCTTTAAATGGAAAGGCAGTTTCGCTCATTGTCTTGATGGTTGGCTGCAGTAAAAATATACAGAATAGGTCCATCTGTGTGCTGCTTGTCCATGCCATGCAATGACTATTTAGGATTCAGCTCTTACAAAGCAATCCTGAGCCATGCCCATGCTGCAGCAACCAGCTGCGGCACAGGGGTGGTGCCACTAGTCAGCTCCCTGAGGGGCAAGTTATACTGCAGCAGATCAGGAGATAAAGTGTAGCTGGCTAATTGCAAGGGTGCATCCATGGTGATTCTGCTGCAGTATAGTGTTGAGGCAGGGGTGGCATGAGGGGCAGAGCACTTCCAGTTGATGGCAGTGGCCAGTCCCGGGGCAGATGCTATTGCACCTCACAGCTAGTAGGCTTGGGAGAGCCCCATTCTCTGCTCCCACCCCACCGCCTTGACAAAGACCTGCTGCAATGACAGGCACATGGTCACTGTCACTTGTTGTTCCTACATGCCATCATGTCCTGTGGCCAGCTGCCCCAATCACACCCTCCCAAATACTTGGAGTCCACCCGCTGAAGTTGTTCCCCCCACCATTGGCTCAGGAAGCCCCCATGATCCCTTGACCCTTCAGTGCTACTTGCACAGATGCCTACCCTCCTGGGTGCCAGAGGACCCCTTCCTAGAGCAGACACACAATTAGGGACCTCATCTTCTTAGTGACCCTTCACCCCTTTGTGGCTTGCATCATTCCCCTCTCCTCCTTTTCACACACACAGCAACCCTGTGAGGTTGGTCAGGCTGAGGGTGTGCATCTGGGCCAAGTCCTACCCACCTAGCTTCCATGGTACAAATGGGGAACAGAATCTGGGTTCCCAGGTCCGGCCTCTTGCTCTCACCGGCACAATAAGCCAGCTTATTCACCCAGATCACCCTCTGGCCCCATCCCCACTTCACACAAAAGTCTGCAAGGTGAGCAAAGGAACCTGTCTGTGCACCTGGGTCCCTGCTATGTATGGCAGATTACAACCAGTGATATCTGTGCAACACTTCCCAGCCACCCACAGCACTCAAGAGCCCTTGCTCTGAGACATGTCCCCAGGAAGCCCACAGGGGGAGTGGCAGATGGGATGGGGAGGGAGTGGGGCAGGGAGGGGTGTGGAGCCTCAGTCATGTAGCAGAAACCATGCAGCCAAGACACAATTGTGGCACAACACAGACTTTATTGCACTGGAATCAATGGCAAGGGGTTTTATTTAGTTATTTATCTGATTTATATCCCACCTTCCCCACCAGAGCAGGCTCAGGGCGGCTTACATAAAAGAGTTAAAAACACATAAAACAACTCAATTATAAAACATCATAATTAATCCTGAACAGTTATAAACAATCATAAAGTGCTAGTGGCAACATTGATGGCAGTTGTAGTATCGCATAGCCATCATAGTAGGCCATGATGGAACGAGAACTTCGTCCACTTCCACCCCAAGGCCTGAAGATTCCTGGCGTGGCATGCACCTAAGTGGAATAGCATTGCAGGTAGAACTTGGAAAGGCTTGCCAGATCTGATGCTCTGCTTCAATAGGAGGCCTGGAACAGCAGACTGAGCAGAGTGCGGGGGGGTGGTCAGACTTGCCACACCCACAAGTCCCTCTGTTGGCTCTATATCTGCAAGACAGAAAAACAGAACCACAGCGACCGGGCATGAGTGTCATGCCAGGCTCAGTCATGGATGTCTTGTACTGACAGGGTCTGCAAATGCAGCTTCGGGGGGGGGGGCTCACCACAACAACCCCCCTTGAAATGTATGATGGAACCAGTGAACTCACATTCACCTGTCCTGTGTTGAGGTGTTCCCAGATTGCTTGGAACCCATCCACCGCAGTAGCTGCAGCTTAAGCCTCTGATTCTGCAAGGGAATTAGTTGAAGAGACACTTGCCAAGCTGGTTCTCCACATACAGTGGAACAGCTGCAGACCAGCCCCTGACCACAGACATGCCCTGTGCTCTACTGAGGGTGGGAACCAGGCAAATGACAGAGCATCCCTCCCCCCCCAATCTTCTGGGAAACTTCTGGGGGAACTTTTCCCATGGCATATCAGAGGCCCTGGCGCTGTGCAGCTGCAGGTTGTGCCACCCCATGGCTGAACTCAGTGCTGGGCTTGAGTGTAGGAGATGCTGTCATGGCACCCAGGCTCAAACAAGGGAAGTGGGGGGAGCAGTTTTGGGATCCTTGCCTTTGCTTTACCTGTCAGTGCACAGTTGCTTTACCTGTCAGTGCACAGGGAACCTGTGAGGGTTCTGAAATGGAATAGGTCAGTCACATAGTACAGACTTTGCTCGCCTTCTTGGGTGTCAGTGCCAAGTGCTTGCATTATAATGCTAAATGGCCTTTCTGTGCTTCTGCCACCATCAAAGTACCTCACCACTTGCTCTAAGTCCACATGTCAGGGAGTTCCAAGACAGAGGCCCAATTGAGAGCTGGGGAGGGGGTTTGGCTGCCGTGGTGAGGGAGGTGTTTGGCCGAGCCTGTTGTCAGCATCCTGAGCTCCTCCAAGCCTAATGGGTGAGGCCATAGCGGCAGGGGATGACTTGATTTTCCAGTTCAGTGGGCATCTATGGGCCACGTGATTTTTTTTGTTGGTGTAACTTTCTGCTTCTAGAAGGGGGTGTTCCCAGGCTGAAAGAGCTCAGGGAGCTGACTAACTCTGGCCATGCCCCCAAACCCTCCACAACTATGCTGGCGCAGGGGCCTACACCTCAGTTGCACCAACCAGCAGCCACCATGGTCCACTGCTGGGGCCCACAAGCAATGGAGTGCTGCTGGGGCCCTGTGCCATCATATCATTTATGTTGGTATAAATGGGACTTACACTGGCATAGGGGTAAGTAGGCTCCCAGCCCCCCCCCCCCTTAGGATTGCTCTGCCCATCTATATAAGATTATATTGGCAGCATGTTATTGCCATACGGTTGTTTTATTTAACTTTTTCTATCTTCTTTTTGTGAACAGTGCAAGAGAAACACTGATAACTGTTTTGCCTATATTTAATATAGCTTGTAAAATAGATCAATTATAACATTTAAAATCTAAAATGTTTGAAATAAGGATTATTGTACTCTATAGAAAATGTCCTAAAATTGTGATGAAGGGTATGTTGGGGTGAATTTTTTTTTTGTTTGATATGCTCTGCAATGTATAATAATCTTTGATATATATATGTCTTGTATAATCCCTTTCTTGCTATATAATCCCTTATTTCTTTTATATCCCTTTTATTTTGTTTTCTAAAATAAAAATATATTAAAAATAACTGTTCTGCCTACATAAACAAATCTAAGGCTGAAGCAATAAGAGTAGACTGCATTATCTAGGGAAGAATGATTATCTAAGCCTTCTGAATTCTGTAGCTCACAATACATACACTAGCAAGGACAATCAAGAATTTATCTAGAAAGGAATAGAATGGATTCCAGTTTTATAATCTCTCTTCTGTCCATTTTAAAATTAATTTATGACTTCTGAAAATAATTTTGTTGGCCTCAGGGAGGCTCTCTGAATACGTGGCTTTTCTTGTTCACAACATTTTACCATGACTGCATATAAGTCTTAGGCCTGATCTGCATATAGCATTTGCTCCGCTGTGTTACAAAACCCACATTGGAACAGAAATCCCCATCTACATTGCATGCCACTTTCACTTTGATTGAGTGTCTCATTTTATGGCAGTGTCCAGACTGCATGCTGCTTTCACTTCGTTTGATCTCTGGTTTTATTGTGGTTGTCTGCATAGATTTATGGCTGTTTTATGGTCATTTGGGGGTGACTCTGCAGTCATACGGTGTTGGCCTGGGGTAGTTGAATGTGGTTTTGAACTGCATCTTTTTCTGTTCCATTGTGGGCTTGGTAAAAATGCTAAATGCAGATTGGCTCTTAGTTTGGTAATTCAGCCCCTTATCCTGAACACTATCAATGCTGATGGTCTCATACAGTATAATGGTTTACATTACCCATGGGATTTTCCTTGGTAAACCAGCATGAGTAAGGAATTCTGTGTATTCTGTATCTGAAATGCCCCCAAAAGAGATCTTTAAAATGTCTTTGCACTTTTGGCAATGGAAGTTTGTCTGAAACTTCTTCTGGAAGTTTGTTATATTATATTGATTGCACTTTGTACAGCAAAGCCATGCTTTGTTTTGATTTTAATAAAAGTGCCAGATAAGGTTGCCAGGTTCCCCCTGGCAACCAGTGGGGGATGGGGGGTAGGGTTCCCTGTTCCAGCCTGGGAAACTTGTGGAGATTTGGGGGTGATGCATGGAGAGGACAGGGACATCAGTGGGATACAATGCCATAGAGGCCACCTTCCAAAGCATCCATTTTCTACAGGGGAACTGATATCCATAGTCTGTAGATGAGCTGTAATTCCAGGGGATCCCCAGGACCCACCTAGAAGCTGGCATCCCTAGTGCCACACAATCAAATTCTATAATATACATGGACAAATGTTTGGCATACTTTAAGTTACAGATCTGAGTATAATTGACTTTAACTTAACTTAAATTGCCTTCAGTCAATCCACCATAGGGCTGATGGGGTCTGTGATTCAGGTTCTGGGTTAGGGAACTGATGCTGAGGATATAGATACAGAAAAAATTACTCTGCTGTTGTGTCTTCTCCACTTCTCTTTTACACTGGAGGCTCATTGTCTGAGCTGACACAGGTAGTCTCATGTTAAGTCTCATGGTCCTCCTGCCTGTTTATGTGCTTTGATTGTATGTTTTGATAAGTTGTTGTTTTCAGGCCTCGGTCATATGGGCCAGAAAACACGGGGGGAGGGGGAGGCATGGCTATTCGCCCTGCAGAAAAATAAAGCGCAGTAGCCTAATCATACGGTCCCCCGAGTTGCCACCCTCCGGCTGTTAGCGCCGATCACACGGCGATGCTGCAGCATGGCAAAAAAGTGGCATGGCGCGATCATACAAACCGCGCTGTTTGTATGTGCACATGTGCCATTGGGGGGGTAGGGCTGCTGTTGGTGTCTTGTTTGTGTGCATGCGCCGTTTGGTGTTGGTGCGCATCCTATGGAAACCTATAACATCCGGTTTGCTCCAGGATGTGGGTGGGTGCCAGATGCCACAGGGTACTGGCGCTCCCGCAATCAGACGCCTGCCTTTGCCCCGTGTTTTCAGAAACTAGTGCTCCTTTTTTGGTGGTTTCTTACTCCGCATCTTTGGCAGGAAGCTGCACATTGGCCATGGGAGTGCTACGCCTCCCAGATGTGCTGGTGTGATCGCGCCCAGAAACTCCGCAGGGCTCCCATGCCTTTGGCAGGGCAAATGCTCCGTGTGACCGGGGCCTCGATTGGTTTCAATTGTAATATGCATTTTAAAAAGCTGTTTTATTTTGATTTTTGCCACCTTGAGGACTCTAAGTTAGATGGGAAAAGCAGCGCAAGAAAGCTCTAAGTAAATAAATATAGAGGTAATGTAATATTTTGATTAATGGAGGATTTTACAATGCTGAGAGTTCTTCTAACAGGTTTGGGTCCAGATTTTCAGTCCTCACTGTTATGTACACAGACCACCACCAGGGGTCATTTGGGTCCCAAACACAATGGGACCTCGGATCCTAGACCACCTAGTGTCCACCAATAGGCCATCTGGCAGGAAATTCAAACCCTCCAATAGGACCATGGGTGTACTGGGTGGGGCGTATATAGTTGGCCCTTGTGGGGCCGTTTTTTCAGTCTTGTGTGTGAAGTACAATAAATGCATCTGAACGCATGTCGTAGTCTGAGTCTCCATGCGGCAAACCCAGTACTTTACACTCACAACAGCCATTTTCAGGTTCAGCACATGTTGATGCATTATATGTAGTTTTCTGTACTACTGGGAGGAAGATGTGCATTGGAAAGGGGATATTATTTTAACTCTTTTGTCATGAAGAAATCTCAGTCAAGAAAAAGCAAATACCACCATGACTTCTGGTTAAAAATCTGAAGGATCCAATCAGTTGACAGACTGATCTTCTAGAGTTTTGAGTAAACACCAGTAACAAATCTGTTGACTTCTTGTTGACCTCATTGTCACAATAGCTCCCTGATTCTTTCTTGCACGTGGAAGAAGCGATGCAACATAGTATTGTAGTCCACAAAGCCATAACAATGTTGTTTTGAGCAGCAGTGGCAGACAACCCAGGCATTACTGCTACTAAAAAGAAGGTTAGAAGAATCCATTTGAATGTTGTTTTGTGGCAGTAAACAGGTTGTATTTTAATAGCAAGAAAAATATCAATGGTATTGTCCAGAGGAAATGTTATGACTGGCTAGAGGCCTCTTAATTAAGGCTAAATATAAGATCAAATTCAGCTCCTAGGCTGGCGGCTGCAACAGGATTTCAAGACCTTTTTGAATAAAACTGCTTGTCTGTGCTCTTAGGTGCTACTTCAACCAGGGCTATTTTGGGGCAGGAACATGCAGGAATGGAGTTCTGGCTGGCTCCCAAGTTGACCACGCCCAGCAGGAACTCATTAGTATAATAGGCCACACCCAACAGCAGAAACTCATTAGGATTGGCTACATTGGGGGTGTGTGGCCTAACATGCAAAGGAGTTCCTGCTACCAAAAAAGCCCTGGGTTTTGACAACAAACAAGGTAAATAGAATAAGAAGCAAAAGGTGGGTGTGGCTGGATGACCACACTTCTGGTAACATGGGGTGTGGCCTAATATGCTAATGAGTTTCTGCTGTTGGGTGTGGCCTATTATGCTAATGAGTTCCTGCTGAGCTTTTTCTACAAAAAGAGCCCTGACTTCAACTATAGACCCTAGGCAGGAGGTATCCATAATCTTTGTGGATCACTTTATGTTTAAAAGAGTTTAAAAGTGTATTGTTATTTGAGGGCAAATCGATAGTTGTATAGCTGTTTTTATCTATTTGTAATAGGCAAACCAAGATGGTGTTGAGAGTAGGGAATCTGTCTCTTCAGGCAGGAGCCTTCCTTAGAGCTCCTGGATAGAACTTGAATTGTTGTTGAAAGATAAAGGGCTCTTAATTAAATCTACAAACCCACTACTTAATTCCCATTCTTTAACAGAGCTAGGGAGGCTAAATCATACCTCTCCACACCTTTTAAAGAAACAAGTATGTACGGTGGCTGCCACAAATGGTAGTAGCGCAGCTGCTTCCCCTTGTAACTTGAACCATACCTCCTATCCAAAATATTTACTCCACAGCTTCAAGTGTACTATTCTAGTAAAGTGTACTTTAACTGTGACAACTGCAGTATATTGAACTGCACATTATGAAATGTTAAAAGGGTTACATTTTGGGCCTTAAAGTTTGTCATGCTCTCCATGGCCCGGGGGAGTCCCACCCCCAGTGGCCGTGAAGGATGGGGTGCCTCTGCGATGGTGCCGTCTCTCTGGCTGTTGTCCTAGGGTCTGGGCCACGGGGCCCAGGGGAGAAATGGGTGATGCTCACAGGAGGCGAGGTACAGACAGCCTCAGATGGCGGGGTCTGCAGGAGGGTTCCCACACCCTCCTTGTCCGCCCTGGGTCTGACTTTCGGCACGGCCTCGCCTTTGCTGTAGGGGCTTTCTCTTTCTCTCTCTCTCTCTCGTTGTCTTTTCCCTAGCCCCCAGCCAGCCCAGTCCTCATCCTCCCTGGCCGTCGCTCTCTGCACTCCTTTTATTACCCCCTCCATCCCCGGGGCTCCTCCTGCCCATTTGCCCCACCCCCGCCTAAAAGCGTGGACGCCCAGCCTGTGGCCCTCTCCTTGGCCCGCCCTCCACTGGCCCTTCTCCCGAACAGACATCCGTCTGGCAGCTTGCCCCGCCCCTGAGCCACGCCTGCCATGCTGGGTGCTGGTAAGTGCGTCGGCGGGGTTGGGGTGTGTGGCGGGGGCTGCTGCTGCGTTGGCCCACGCCGTCCTGGCGGGAGCTGGGACAAAGTTTAAATTAGTTTTATGATTTTTAATTGTCCCTTATGGAATTTGCAGTCTGAAGAAGTGTGAATAGAGATTAGAACTGAATTTAACAATTGAATAGGGAGTAGAATTTCTTCCAAAATTTGGCTGAAGCCTCCTACTTAGCTGACCCATCTGTGATGAGTTAAAGAGAGTTTCTATAAGCTTGGGGGGGGGGATTTTTCCCCATCTCCAGAAATGCTTTTGGTATGACTGATGAGTTAGTATAATGATGCTATCATTCATTTTCTCCTAGATTTCTTATAGCACAAAAAGAAATCTAAACGAAGCACAACAGTTTATGGTGTTTAACTTATTGCTGTTTCCCCTTTCTTTTGGTTATATTCATAATGGAAAATGTTAATGAATATAACATCATGAGAACTAAAATGTTTTCTGTACCTGAGATCCATTGCACCTAATATAACAGATCTACCATTAGTTTTCATTGTTTCTGAAATATTAAAGGTCTGTCTGTCCTCTTAGTCAGAATCTTTAATATGCACTTTTAATTCTGCCTGTTTCTAACATACTAATGCTCATTTCAGTTATAAGAGCCTACCGATACAAAGAGTAGATTCTGTATACCATATCAGAATATATTTCCATGACATATGTTTTAAAATATATATACTTTCAGTAATATTTGAGTATGAAGGTACATAAGAACATAAGAGGAGACGTATTGAATCAGGCCAATGGCCCATCCAGTCCAACACTCTGAGTCACACAGTGGCCAAAACCCAGATGATGATGATGAGATGAGATTGGATTCACTGAGAGTCACTCAGACTCTCAGAGCAGTTTACAAACTCCTTTCCCCTCCCCTCCCCACAACTGACATCCTGTGAGGTAGGTGGGGCTGAGTGAGAGAACTGTCCTTGAGAGAACAGCTCTGACAGAACTATGGCTTGCCAAGGTCACCTAGCAGCTGCAAGTGGAGGAGTGGGGAATCAAACCCGGTTCTCCCAGATTAGAGTCCACTCACTTAACCGCTACACCAAACTGCCATCAGGAGATCCACCAGTGGGGCCAGAACTCCAGAACCCCTTCCACTATTGTCCCCAAGAACAGAGAGCAACACTGCCTCAGGCATAGCGTTCCATCTGTATTTGTGGATAATAGCCACTCATGAACCTCTGCTCCATATGTTCATTCAATCCCCTCATTCAATCCTGTGGCAGGGAATTCCACATGTTAATTACTTTTTGGGTGAAGAAGTACTTCGTTTTATCTGTTCTAAGCCTACTGATAATTAATTTCATTAAATGCCCACAAGTTCTTGTATTGGGAGAAAGGGAGAAAAGTAATTGTTTCTCTATCTTCTCTATCCCATGAATAATTTTGTAAACCTCTCTCATGTCACCCCTCAGTCGTCATTTCTCCAAGCTAAAGAGCCCTAACCTTTTTAACGTTTTTTCATAAGAAAGGTGTTCCATCCCATTAATCATTTCTGTTGGCCTTTTCTGCACCTTTTCCAACACTATAATGCCTTTTTTGGGGTATGGTGACCAGAACTGTGCCCAATATTCCAAATGAGGCTACACCATAAATTTATACAGGGGCATTATGATACTGGCTGGTTTGTTTTCAGTCCCCTTTCTAATAATCCCCAGCATATCATTTGCCTTTTTTATTGCATTTGCGCACTGAGTCAACTTTTTCAGTGAGTTATCTACCATGACTCCAAGATCTCTCTAGGTCTGTTACCGCCACCAGACACCCATGAACATATATTTATAGTTAGAATTTTTTGGCTCCAATGTGCAATACCTTGCACTTACCCACATTGAACTTCATTTACCACATTGATCCCTCTGGAGTTTCTCATAGTCCTCCTTAGTTCTCACTGCCTTCAACAACTTAGTGTCATCTGCAAACTTAGCCACTTCACTACTCACTCCCAACTCCAGATCACGAATGAACAACTTAAAAAGTACAGGACTTAGTACCAAGCCCTGTGGTACCCCACTGTTTACCACTTTCCACAGTGAAAACTGCCCATTTATACTCACTCTCTGTTTCCTGTTAATTAAATCAGTTGTCCTCTTATCTCATGACTGCTGAGTTTACTTAGGAGCCAATGATGAAATTTATCAAAAACTTTCTAGAAGTCTAGGTAAACAACATCTGTTGGGTCACCCTTGTCTGCGTGTTTGTTCACACCCCTCAAAGAACTGTCAAAGGTTAGTGAGACAAGATCTTCCCTTACAGAATCCATGCTGATTCTTCCTCAATAGCTTTTGTTCATCAATGTGCCTACTAATTCTATATTTAATAATGGATTTAGGAGAGAAAACAAATCCTCATGAACTCAATTATTTCTCTCTCATACATATTTATCCATACCCCTTCACCTTTTGTCCTCCTTTACTCCCTTGGTCTTGCAGTTATGTCTATCAGTATACAATTAGTATACTACAATGTCACTTGTGGCATGCAAAATTGTGCTTGGTGTACAAACCTCAAAAACTGAATGCTTTGGAGTGTGCATTTTCATTTCCAAAGGTTTTATGAGATCTGGGCACCAACAGGATAATTAAACATAAGGTTTTCTCAGTTGGACTACTTTTGCATGTGAGATGTGCATAAAATATATTGGTGATTTACTTAAAACTTGAGGTGGAGGTGTATGGACAGTCGGTTGCATGAATCCTTCTAGCTCAGTTGTCTTGAGAGCTTTACAACAGGAGAAAATAAGTGAAAAGCAGATCCTACAAGGGAGTTTTTAATTACTTAAGTTAATGGCCTTCTGCACTGACATCTTGCTCTGGAGAATCCGAGGAACCAAGCCTTAAAAGTTAATTTCAGATTCACCCACATTCCCTCTGCACTGTTTTCCCCTCTCTGTTGTATCTATTGTGTATTCCATACATGCATTCTGCATCTACAAAAAAGTCCCACATTTTTTGCATAATTAATGTGGACACATCAGTTGTGATGTTGTGGGGGTGGCACCCAGTGTTTTTTAATTTATGCAGTCATCCTGCCACAGCTGCACAGTACCATCACTGAACACGGCACTCTAGAGAAGCCCAGCCTTTTGCTTCTCTCTGCTGCTGCCAGCCAAGATGGATTGCGGCTGCCACAGCCAAAGCCCCACTCAGAGTGCTGCCCCTCCAGCTTCTCTCTCACACTTCTTTCCCAGCCAAAACTCCTCCAGTGTTAATCGCCCATGGTGCTTGCAGGCCACTGCTGCTCAGTCGCCTCCCCAGCCCACACCTTTTGCCTGCCTGCCTGCCTGCCTGCCTGGAGATTCTCCATCACCACCACCAAGTTGCCTCCTCTTCCTGCTGCAGATATTGGGGAGGCAGATGCAGCAACCTTCGGGTAGAGGTGGGGGCCAGGAAGAGCCAAGCTGACTGCCTCAGCACAATTCCTGGGAGAGTCGGGAAGGTCTGGCTGCCCAGTGTGGCTAATCCGTGGGGAGCAAGTCATTCCACCATCATGAAAGGAACAGGGACTCATGGTAAGGGTCATGGGAGCCGTCTATCCATTTTTTTAAAAAAAATCCTGCCTTTCCTCCAAGGTGCTCAGGATGGCATATGTAGTTTAAAGATCTTTTAAATATCAGTATCACTTCCCCTCTGCCAGTGAGATCCCAGCCTTTCCCCTGCTGGTGGGGGCAACACATATCAAGATCAGTGATCGATCTACATTAGTGATAGGACTAAAAAGGGTTATTAAAAAGTTACAATTATGGGGTACCCTCGCCATGCAGGAGAGGAAAAGGTAGAAGAGGGAAGGAGAAAAGTTCAGATTAGGAGGGAGGTGTGACGAAAAGAAGGGAGGAATGGAAATGGGTGGAGATGGATGGGAAACGGGCAGTGTTGCAGAGTCCAAGGAAACGTCTGCTTAGCATTACCTCTGATCTGGAAGTGGAACAATTTTTAAGTCTGCTGAAAAAGCAGTCTTGGATAACCCGGCGTGGAGGCATAGGAAAAGTGATCTGATAGCTGAATGCCCAAAAATAAATGTAGAAGCAAAGAGAAAATGTGATAGGGAAATGAGGTGAATGCGGGAGTAAATGCAGATGCAAATTTAAAGGGTGACTGAAATTCATGGGGGGGGGGCAACAATACAGAAAAGGCCAATAACTGGAGGAAGGAAAACTTTCCTGTAATAAAAAAAAACTAAATAGTCATTACTTAAAATATAAATATTTGTGGTTCTAGGTCATTTGTTAAACATTAGAATGGATGATTACAAAATTATAAGGAAGTTGAAATATTCTTAATGCATTTATGCAAGTGCACATAAGAAAGTGAACAATATTTCAAAATTATAAAACAACATGGTAATAAGGTTGGATTACAAAATTAGAAAACAATTCAATAAGACATGTAAAAGAATTGCAAAAACTGGATTGCAGAAATTAAAAAAACTGCACTAAAATTTAAATGTATACAATAATCAGTGCTGTGAACTGCAGCCCTTGTCCCTTTATATAAGCATAATCGTGAACAATGCTGGCATTACTACAACCCCATTCCATAAATAAAATGCCCTCCTGAACAATTGCATTTGGGGCTGCAATGGAAGGGGGAGGCAAGGAAGTCCCACTCTGCTGGCAGAAATCCCTTCTGTCAGCAGAGATTTGTTGCAGGATTCAAGCCAGAATACGAAAAAATGTGCAGTTTAGGTAAAATGTTTGTGAATAATCACTATGAGACATTTCAGCCATGCAGAGTGTAATCCTAAACATGCTTACTTCAGATAAGATTCACTGGCTCCAGTGGGACTTATTCCCAGGCAAGTGTAAATAGGATTTCAGCCCAAGTTTCTATTTCAGCTGATGTATCAGTTGAACTGGCTTGGATAAACACGACTCTGGTTTTGTTGTTCTTGTTGTTTGTTTATGCAGCTCATTCAACAGATATGCTAATTAACCATGAAATATAACTCCAGGTTTGTTTAACGCAATGTCAAAATTATCTCCATTATGAGAGGACTTGCTGCTGATGCACACCTGCAAGGGATCAAAATTTGCTGTCCTTTTTATATTCTAGAATTGCCTCCCTCTGAGAAGTAAAAGTGACTTTAATACTTTGTTGTTTTCATTTCATTTTTACTTGCCTGGATCTATCAAAGCATAAAGTTGAACATATTGTAATAACTAGGAAAATGGAGGGGGCTTTACCCATAAGAAAGATATTCTCAAATAAACATGGATACATGGAAGTGAATCAAACAAAAGGAGACCCAGAATTTGTAAGGGTGCACCATACATTTGTTAGATGCACATGAGAACTGAAGTTCTGTGATCATCTTGCAGTGGTGTTGCATGTACAGCAAAGAATATGTGTATTCTTTTTCTAGAAGAAAACTTAGAAACATGCATATAATAAAATAACTAGTTTGTAAAGTGAGTGGGAATGTTACTCTAAGCTCATCTGAGCACAATATACAGTAAAAGCTTTATTAACTGACACTAGTTAACCAGCATGCTATGCAAGTAAAGTTAACCAGTATTCTAGAGATCATATATTCCTTTCCCCCAGTGATTACCTCTGGAATAAGATTTGGCAATCTGAGCAATTTCTCCCACCCCTGTGTAAAATAGCAAGTCTTTTTTCCAGTCCTAAGTGCAAAATTCAGGCTCCATTGTGTTTGTGATGATATCATTGGAAGTGCAATATGATCTAAATAAGCACCTCCCTATGTCCCCCTTGAAGAGGCCCCAGTGAGATTTCCCAGATACTTGACATATATGGTATGGACTCAGATGGCATATAAATGGGATTATCTTGTCTCTGGCATTCTGAAGTATCACTGCAGCCTTCTAGATGCCAGGAGGAGGAGAAAGAATGGGGCACATTGCACACAGGCATCTACAAGATCTTCTAATCACTGTAGCCAGATGGGAAAGAAAAGCGTTGGCAGCAGTATGATAGTCCATAAAAAGCAAACTAGAGCTTTCATGAGCTGTGTTTGAATTTGCTTCTCATGTGGACAATCTTCCTGTAAAATATCCAGAGAGTCAATGCCCAGCAGTAAAACTGCAGTTGTTTTAGCCCGATGCCACTTTAAAAGATCAGATAGCCCAACATTTGATAGCCAGCACAACCAAGACAAAACAATGGCTGTGATGTCGGGCACCCCCACTGCCCCTTTAAGAAGCCCAGTGCTGGTGGGTCCTACTGATGCAGGGACCCTGATGCTGACCGCTACTGCATGGAACTGTTTTGCTCAACCCCCAACTGCTTCAGATGAATGCAAGTCAACTAGGATAAATAACCCAGGCAAACGCAGGGAAGATTCTCCAGCTGGGTGAGTTTAAAAGGGGAGAAAACCACCTGCCTCCTAACAGCTGATATGCTGGAGCACATGCCCACCAATCAGTGGTAGCCCCTTTAAATCCGGATCTGCAGCTCGCTAGTATCAGGAAGGGGCTGAATAAGAGCATATGGTTGCAGCTGTGATTGCCTCAGAAGTTCTCCTGATCAGAAAGCACTAAAAGCTGAAGACAAAGAGAGGGTGAGCCATCTGGGGAGTGGATTTTTAAAGGCATCAGGCAATAGTCCTTATGCCTATTCCAGCCATGTCACCTTGTGCAGCAGATCAAGCTGCACAGCTGGCCTCACCCCCACAGCCTGTATGCAGCACAAGGCTGCAAGCCATGCTTCCATTACTTTGCCCACCTCCCAGACCACAGGGAGTGTCTCCTAGTGAGTTAGGACTGTATTTAGTCTTTGTTCAAATTCTGAAAGT
Organism: Gekko gecko; assembly: GCA_029375565.1. NCBI lineage: Eukaryota > Metazoa > Chordata > Lepidosauria > Squamata > Gekkonidae > Gekko > Gekko gecko. The sequence goes on along the minus strand of JAPDNY010000001.1, from coordinate 115,847,778 downwards.
CATATTCCCCTTCATGGAGCAGGAGGGGGTCAGGATGTGCATTTCTTTCACAGACATCTTGGGGGAGGGAATGTCAGAGGTAACTCTTTTGTGTTAAATTCAGTTTAGTGTTATGTGTTTACTGTTCTTTTGCTTAGATCTGTAACCAGCAGACGATAGTGTTTCCCCTGTCTTGTGCTCTAGTTTAATTTGTAGCAATAAAATTTTCCTTACGAGAGCAGACTGTGATTCAAAATCCTCTTTGTGAACTGGCGAGAGCCAGTTCGGTGTAGTGGTTAAGTGTGTGGACTCTAATCTGGGAGAACCGGGTTTGATTCCCCACTCCTCCACTTGCACCTGCTGATGTGACCTTGGGTCAGTCACAAGCTCTGGCACAGCTGTTCCTGAAAGAGCAGTTTGTGTTAAAGTTCTCTCAGTCCCACCTACCTCACAGGGTGTCTGTTGTGGGGAGGGGAAGGGAAAGGAGTTTGTAAACCGCTCTGAGACTCCAAGTGTCTTGGCGGGGTATAAATCCAATCTCTTCTTCTTTTTTAATCTCTTGCTTGTGCTTAGACATTCATGCATAGGAGACGGGCTGAAGTAGTTGGGGAAACTCTGTCCTTTGAACATGCTCAGAGGCAGCCATTATTAGTGTTCTGCAAGTCACCAGTAATGTGGGAGACTGGCTTTTCAACTTGGGGTGGTGGCACAAAGAAGAGGAACACACTTTATATGCACATAAACATGCATGTAAGCACAAATAGACCCAGGGCAGATTTATGACAATAACAAAGTAGAAGTTCAAATTTAAACAAGTTATTCTGAGTGATTTAAACAGTCACTGCATGCTGTATGAAACCACAGTGAAAGTAGTCAATTCTATAATGAAAGGAATGCAAAATGTCTACCATAGTATGCAGCTTATTATTGCATATTTTGTTATAAATAGATGTTGTTATTGAGAGGCCATCAGGAGCCTCATAGGACTCTGCTCACTGCTGATGAACTTTGTTCATATTTATTTAATAAAACTAAGAGTTTTATAGCCCAAAGAGATTCCTGGAACTGGATCCAGGTGACAGCTGTGGTCATGAGTAGTTTTTATCATTTATGATTAATTTACCAGTTATAACTTCTTTGTAAACAATGATGATATGGCAGTCTTCATTCAGGCTTGCATAGTATTATACAGTGACAACTGTAGGGTGTTTTAACTATTCCTGTCATTTAAAAGAAATGCTAGTATGGACTTCAGGCATGACCAGGAAAACAGAAAAATGACAGCTGCACTATGTGGCTAAGCTTGCTAACTTATTGAGAAGTTCAAAGTGTCGGTGCTTACCCTGAACAAACTTGATCCAGCATTTTCTTAGATAAGCTCTCCTTTCACCAAGAGATCATGAGGCCATGCTCATGTAGTATTTCCCAGGCAAGTGAGCTCAGCGAGGTAGTGGAGCAGGGCCATCCTGGTAAGTATCTCTATATTGTGAAATTCTTCCCTAGGAAAACTTACCAAAGACTGTGCCTGTTCATTGGTAGGACTGATATAGTTCAGTTTTCACAGTGTAAAATTGTGTTTGATATTGGTTTGTACTTCATTTAATTGTTACATTAGAACTCTGCTTTTAGATTTATGGCATACAACAGAATGATTGCATGCATGGTGTAATCATTTATTGCACAAGTAACATAAGGAATGCTTATAGGATATCTATCCTCTTCAATGTGAGGGTGAAAAAGGCTTAAGACTCTACCTGCAAACTAGAAGTGTTTCCATCTCAACATACAAGTCAAACAGACAAATAGATAATGCACAGGAGCTTGGGTCTCCAATCTTTTCTTTAATGAGAACTACTTCTGAGTAATCAAGAACATCCCAAGCTACTCTTCCTCCTCTGACACATTACCAAGTGTTGTTCTGTCCTAGAAACCGAGCATAGGCTAGGAATAGGGTTGCCAGTAAGGATGGACACAAACCAGAAAAATGCCGTTTGTGTCAATTCATAATGCATGGCTGAACCACAAACTGAACTGAACCGGGAGGTTAGTTTGGAACTGAACCAGTTTGCGATTCGTGACCTTACAAACCCTGTTGCAAGGGACCACAGTCCTTTTAAATGGAGTTTGCAGAAAACCCAACAGCTGAATAGTGGGGAGCAGGTGGTGCCTCCTGCTCAGCTGTTTTTGTGGCTTTTATGGGGAACAGAAAGCAGGTGTTTAAAGGGACTTGGAGCCCCTTTAAACTCCAAATTTCTGCTCTGTCCATGAACTAGACCTGTCCCAAACTTCAGTTTGCAAACCATGAACAGGGCGATAGTCATGAATTTTGCTTTGTGGTTTGGTTCGTGCCCATCCCTAGTATCTAGACTGCCCCAGTGAAGGTGAGGGTCCACTGCTACCAGGCACTACCCCAGTTGCTGATTAGCTGGCCAGCAAGTGGGGACTTAGCAGGGGAACGGAGCAAACCTAGGCCTCATTGCCAATGTCACACAGGAAGTGACATCATCACACCAGTGGTGCTCTGGTAATTGAGCAAAACTCTATGGTAGCAGCCAGTTTTACCAGAGTTATTTTCCAAATACCAGAGTGTCACCTGAACCTCTCTTGCATAATAATGTCACTTCCTGTGTGGCACTGGCAATGAGGCCTAGGCCTGTCTCTTTCTCTTTATAAGTCCCATCTCCCTCACTGGTTTCCATGAGGGACCTAGGAACACCAGTGAAAAATCATATAAAATAAAAGCTTAAAAAAATCTTTGCAAGGTTTGACAGCCAATTGGTTGGTAGTGTCTGAGCCTATTTGAATGTTGCTATGACATCCAGTCATCTCTTTAGAGTTCACCAATATGAAGATAGTCCAATATTTTTTCTAAGCAGGATAAAGTTAAAGAATCTTCCAAGCAATCCATTCTCAAGGCAATGTTATACCTCTTGCAGAGAGTTACAACCTGGATTGCTGCTTATTATCAAATTCTTCAGCATTATGCTCTATCAACCAGCCCCCAGGGTACCCCTCCAGCTGGCTGCAAACTGTTTTTTCAATCTTGATGCTATGTTTGATAAGTGAATCACATCCAGCTCTTGATAGTTTGGCCAGATTGAAAGGGACCACAACAGAGCTTCATACCTCTCTGACATCACCTTTCATAAACTTAGAATAGCTTTCGCAGCTACCTACTTTGCCAGTGACAATGTTGTTGGGCCATTAAACCTGAAGGGCTGTTGCCTGACACCTGTGTCTCTTGCAGCCTCAGAACTGGGGGATCTTTCCCATTATTATATTTTTTAATCATAACCCAGAACTAATTCCATTGCTGCTATTTGAGCCAGTCTCAATTTATGTCCAGTGGCAGAGAAAATTATCTTGCTCCTAGCTGACATAGATCAGTATGTTACTTACCTGGTATTATTATACACCGTGGCCACCATGAAAATTCAAGTTATAGCTACATTTGAGGCCTTAAACATTGTAGTATATTTTATGTGTTTCTTCAGAGTAGGTTCTGTTGTATTTTATTATCATTGTAATATTTTTTATTTTAATCTCTGTTAATGTTTATATTTTATATTCCTATGATTCATTTTTTTCTTTTTTGCTTCTGATTGTAACTGCACTTTCAAGATAAGTTCCGCTGTTCCAACATGCAACAGCAAGGTGGGTCAGGCACCCATGTCCCAGTTCGTGTCACCTATAACATCTAGTTTAGCTCTGATTCCTGATGAAAGGAGGTTACAATCCAGTTTGTTTGAGAACATCTAACCTCGTGTTGGGGCCGTAAAAGCTTGTCAGAAATTCGGTCTAAATCCATCACAAAGCTATACCTAGGCCCCAGTCACATGGGCCAGATAACACAGGGGAGGGCATGGCTGTTCGCACCGGAGCAAAATGAAGCACGGTAGCCCGATCACACAGTCCCCCGAGTCTCCGTTCTTGGGCTATTAGCTGCCGATCACACGGCGATGCTGAAGCGTAGCAAAGAAGTGGCGCGGTGCGATCACACAAGTGGTGATTGCAAGCCACCACTTCCAGATCAGACGGGCAATTGCTCTCGGTTTTGCATTTGTGCACATGCACAGTTCGGCGTTTGTGTGCATCCTATGGAGGCTTCAAAAAACATCCAGTTTGCGACGGGATACTAGCACTCCCATGATCAGAAGACCGCCTGTGCTGCATGTTTTCCGGATACTAGTGCACTTTCCTAGGTGCTTTTTAACTCCGCATCTTTGGCGGGACGCCACAGGTTGGCCACAGGTGCACTACGCTTCCCAAATGTTGCGGTGTGATCGCACCCCGAAAATCCACCTGACATTAGTGTCTCTCGTGTGGCAAATTCTCCATGTGACTGGGTCCTAGTAAACAAATCTAATTGCCACAGCCAGGCCTTCCTGGATAGTATTAGGAAGCCTGTGTCTATTGAAGTGTTTTTTTAAAAAAATTCCCTGTACGTGGAGGATAAACCAGCTTTTTTTTTTTAAAAAAAAGAAAAGCCTTGACTCCGTTTACTTCATGTCCTACCCACATCTCACAAAACATAGCTCATGGCAGCAGCCCCTAAAGCTTTTAAACACAGTTCCATATATCCTACCTGAGGGGAAGGACTGTGGAGACAGTTTTGTTTAAAATAGGCTGAGCCCAAAAATCATAGGAGGCTGTGTGAGTCCTCTCAGTTTGATTAAAGGCTCATCACAGGAACTAGGGAAATTAATGTGGCTCATTGTGGAAACTGTCTAAATTAGTGGAGGAAGTGGCTGAAAGAATGACATATGAGCCCATGCAGCAACTTTGCTCAGCACTGTAGCCTATGTTGGCTATCCCACATCTTACAAGGGTATGTTTTATGTGGTGTAGTCATTAAGAGTGGAGGACTTGGGTTTCGGTTTCGGCGTTGCGAATGGCGGCCGCGTCTTGGGACGTTCCCGGAGGCGGCTAGCCCACACGCAGTCAGGGGGGTCTTCGCATGTGCGAAAGACCCTAGTGAGCCTTAGGTAAAGGCTCCGAACCAGGGGCGCTTTGGGGAGTAGCCTCTTTGCCGGCAGTTAGCCGGGAAATTGAGGCTTTCTCCCCGCCCCAATCGGCCCCGCTGCGTTGTGCCCGTAATGGGACTTAGCAGCGCCACCGACTTCCAGGAGTGAGGAATAGCGATATGAATTCAAGCAAAAGGAAAATCGGCGGTGAACCGTGAGTCGAAGGTCTAATCTTTGAAGCGAAAACCCGAATCCTTTCCCCTTGAGCGAACGAGCGCTTGGGAGGAGGGGGAATCCCCCCCCAGTGAGAAGCGGGACTTTAAAAAAAAAAAAGCGAAGGGGGCTATAAGGAAAGAAGGGTTGAGGAAAATACCTTTGGGGTGCTACTGAAGTTTGAGAGTAAACGGGTCTCCTGAGGGACGTTTCGCGAACTTTTATTAAGTAAACAAATAAAACAGATGTCGGCCATGAAGAAGGTCCCTCTTAAACCGGAAAAGAAGGGAGGCGGGACTTCCGGTCCGGGTAATCCCCCCCCAGAGCCTGCTGTCAGTCAACAGACAAGCGAGCTACTGCACCCTCTGCTGGTCCAAATACAGAAAATCAGCGAAACTTTAACTAACATGGAAGGTGTCCTCAGCAGCCAACAAAAGCAACTGACAGAAACGTCTAAGAAGATGGAGGATATTGCGCAAAAGTGCTTGGTCTCGACGGAAGACATCGGAAAAGTTAAGAAAAAGGTCAGCAAGTTGGAAAAACATCAGGATGAGCAAGAAAAAAGAATTTTGATGCTTCAAATGGAGAAATCGAATCTGACGCTCCGTTTTCAGGGCATTAAAGAAGAAGACAATGAAGATCTCAGATCTATACTAGCAAACGCCTTGGCACCAGTAACTGGCAGGGATCAGCGTGAATTAAAAGAAGAGATGGATAGGGTCTATAGGGCCTATTCCACCTTTACAAAGAAAAATAACCTGCCAGCAGAAGTGGTGGTCAAGTTTGTTAAACAGAGTACCAGAGATCAAATTCTGCGTGCAGTTTCAGCGGTGCCCTTGAAAATTGGAGAACAGACTATCAGAACTTTGAAAGATGTGCCATATGAAATCCGGATGAAGAGAAAAGCGTATAAAGGATTGACCAATTTTCTACAAAAACATCAGATTACATACAGATGGACTTTCCCGGAAGGCCTAGTGTTTAAGTTCAAGGATAAAAGAGAAAAGATTGACTCCATCTTCAAAGCACAAGAGTTTCTGAAGAGGCACGCCAGCTCAGAGGAAGATGCAGCTCTCGCAATTTGGACAAGTAGCGAAGATGACAGCGGTCCAGAGGAGGGAGGTGCCGGAGCGGGAGGTGGAAAAGCCAAAGAGGGCCCATCGTATAACTTGAGAGACACCAAAGGAAGACAACCAAAGAAATGACTGTTCGGGACGTCTGAAAGGAGTTGATTAATAATTAACCCCAAAGGACATTACTAACCTGATTAACAGAGTTATTTTGGATTTTTGTTAACTTAAAAAGAAGACTTTTAGACCACGGTGACCGTCAAAAAATGTATCTATACTAACTTAAACTAACCCCCATTAACAGGATACTCACTCTGCTCTTTTCTTAGTCCATCTATATACCCTACCTCTTTCTATATATAAAAAGAATAAATTTCTCTCCTTTTTAGGAGGGTTTTTGCAAAAAAAAAAAAAAAGAGTGGAGGACTTGAATCTGAAGAACCAGGTTTGATTTGCCCCACATGAAGCCTGCTGGATGACCTTGGGTCAGTCACAGTTCTCTCAGAACTCTCTCAGCCCCACCTACCTCACAAGGTGCCCGTTGTGGGGAGAGAAAGGGAAGGTGATCATAAACTGCTTTGAGATGCCAAAGGTTAGAGAAAATCAGGATATAAAAAACAACTCTTCCTCTTCTTCCTACTCAGACTTTCTCTGCAGTTGCTCCAACCCTATGAAACAGCCTTCTAGAAGAAGTCAAGAAGGCCCTCTATCCTGCAATTTTGCAATGACTGTAAGACAGACCTTGAGAAACCCTTTTGGAGCCTTTTGATGGTTTTCTAGTCTGATGGTTCTTAAGAGTAGGTGACATAGGACATCATTTATTTGATTTCTTCTGGCAGTTTCATTGTTCGATGTTTTAAACTTTCTGTGATTTATGTGGTTTTTAAGCTGTTACCTGTAGTGTTGCCAACTTCCAGGTGGGGCTTGGATTTATCCTGGAATTACAACTGATCTCCAGGCTACAAAGATCAGTTCCCTGGAGAAAATGGCTGCTCTTGAGGGTGGACCATCTGGCATTATGTCTCTGCTAAGCTCCCTGCTGTCCCCCAAAGCCACACTACCCATGCTCCACCTCCAAATCTCCAGGAATTTCATAAGCAGAGTTAACAACCCTAGCTACCTTGGGTCCCAGTTGGTTTTATAAATGTTTATTTTATTTATTTAAAGCAAAGAGAAAGATGGGGTAATAAGAGAAGAGAAGAAAGAGTCTGGCAACAGAAAGGCAACAGAATATGCAGGTGAAATGGAAAAGCAAAAATGCTTTATAAATTCAGTGCATTGTGTTTAAAAGTTCTGCTTTTCACAGCTTACCTCATTTAGTGTAACGTATGAGATTTACTTTTTTCCTTTAAATGCCGTGTCGCGCTGATGCTGCACCCCTGCTGGTGCTCCTCACGTTGCCGTGGCGCAGACAACCTAAAAGGGGGGCGGCCCTGGTGCGGCGGCTGGCACAAGGCCGGGTGGTTTGAGCTGGCCTCAGAAATGACAGTGGGCTGGGTTAACCTCACCTACAAGGCCCTCCTGTCTCGAGCTCGGAGCTTGGCTGCCTCGTCTCTCTGCACCAGCGTGCCCTGGTCCGTGGCTCGTACTTCCTCCCCGGCCATCTTGTTTCCCTCCTTCCTTATATCCCCAGCCCCACACCCAGCACCGCCTTTCCTCCTCGCTATTCTCCTCCCCCGCCTGGCCCCGCCCCTCTTCATAACCGTGGACGCTGTCTGGTGGGTGTGGGAGGGGCTGTTGTTGGGCTGATGGTGTCCTTCACGGCCAGATGGCCGCGCTGCCAGCGCTGCTCCAGAGGATTCCTAGGGGCCGGGGGCTGGCCCCGGCACCGGCATCCAGTGGCTCCCATGGGGCACAGCGCTGGGGCCTTGCCTGCCCCATCGGCGTGTTGCTCCCTCAGCCTGCTGGGGGAGGTCTATCGCGGGGGTCTCGCCGAGCCCGCCTCTCCACCACCAGGGGCTTTCTGGCCTCTCCCCAGTCTCCCGTTATCCCATCGGTAAGCTTTCCCCAGGAGTGCAGGGGCGGGGAGTAGGTGTCGCAGCCCAGACCCACAGAACCAGGACATGCCAGAAGCATAATAAGACAGTGTATTTGTGAGATCTTCCCCACCTCTTATATCTATGTTCTGTTCTCGGACCAGTCTGGTGGAATATCATTGCTTTCAAACAGAATCCAGCATTTGCCATACACAAAGAGGTGAAACAATCCTACCTAGATGCTTCAGAGTCATGAGTAGCACTTCAAAGGTCTGAATCTGCATAGGAGACATTGTTGGAAGTGGTCCTTGTAAGCTTGCCAACTTCTAGGTGGGGACTGGAGTTCTCCTGGAACTACAACTGATCTCCAGACTACGGAGATCAGTTCCCCTGGAGAAAATGGTTGCTTTGGAGGGAGAACTATATGGCATTATAATGTGCTGAGACTCTACCCTCAAATTTCCAGAAATTTCCCTGTAGTTTGCAGCCCTAAGTCCTCACTACTCTGATCTTGGTAGCCCAGGCTAGGCTGATCTCATCAGATCTTGGAAGCTAATCAGGGTTGGTCTTCGTTAGTACTTGTATGGGAGACCACCAAAGAAGTCTAGGGTTGCTATGCAGAGACAGGCAATAGCAAACTTCCTCTAAATGTTACTTGCATGGAAAGTAAGTCCTCGTTACAATAGAAAACTGATGGTCCTAATATAAAGTGGAATTAGGAGAGAGTTCTGGACCAGTCAGTTAATAGTTAATCGAAGACAAAAGACCTGTCAAGTCTTATTCCTCTTGCTTGAATTAGTCTTCAGTTAGCTCATCTACATTTAGTCACCAGCCATATCCAGACATGAAGAAGAGTTCCAGGATTTAGAAACATGGGTCCAGTAATGTTTTAATGAAATGTGTTCAGATTATTGGTATCTGACTTTTTGGCCCATGTACTTTTATTTACAGTCGATAAAGGCTTTGTCAGTTAGCAGAAGAAGAAAAATATTTTGGTTTATATGTGCTTTGAATCGTGTTTCTAAGACTTAAGAGCCAGAAATATTTATCCAAAGACTAAAAAAAATGGCTCAAATGAGCTCAGTACATGCACTGTTGATTTATAATACAATAAGGACAGTGCTGGGCTGGGTACCAGATATCCTCTTTTCATAACCAGTATTTAGCTCTTATGATGGAGCTTCAGTAGACTTTTGAAGTCACTTAACTTCATAGACTCTAAAAGAAAAGTTTGTAGCCCAATCCTGTGCAAATTTAGCCCTACCTAAATCAATAGAAATTAATGGGCTGAAGCTTTGTAGTCATTGTTTAACTGATGCAATTACATCATTTACATATAAAGTATAACAGGTGCTGTTTCTGAAGAAGGATGTATACTATTCTGAAGAGGATTACCCTATTATCATTCTTTTCTCAACTTTTCCATTAAACATCTCCCTCAATCTTGGCTTCTAGAACAATTTAAACAAAAGAAAACCTTAAATTTATGAAGACATCTTTGGAAGGGGAACTGTTTTATTAAAAAGTTTTCAGCAGCCATAATGGTCCACAGAAATGTTTTATATTAATTTGATTGGTCCTAGAAAAGGTATTACATAGATTTTGAAACTTTTATATTGCCAGTCAAGTATCATATTATTTTTAAAGCATACATAGAAAAATATTGCTGAAAATATTTTTCCTTCACAAATATTCTTACTACTAGTCTTACTTTTCTCTTTAGGAAAGATCAGTGTGTAGCTGGATGATTCAGTCAGTCATGAGGATAGCTGTGTACTAAATTCTGGTTCTTCACATATTAATGAATTGGATCCAAGTTTCTGCAGATAGTGAATTCACAGAAACCATTTTTATCAGCTTCCCCTTCCACTGGTAGTCTTCTAACTGTTCTGAACAATGTCATGTGCGAGTAGAAACAGAGTGGGGCAGGAGACTGCAAACAAGTAGGGGAAATTGGTTAAACCACCTCTGCCTTACTTTTGCTCAATATTTTGTTCCATTCTCTGAGCAAAAGAATAAAGAAGTGATGTAAGATGATTTCCTTCTCTTGCTGCATGACATATATAGCACATTTTTTTTCTGAGTCCCTGACAGCAAGGGGTTTCTGAGGGGAATGGGGCTTTCTAAAATTGATTTCATAAACCCATTTTTTAAACCTTGAATTGAACTCAGTGCTTATAAAGTTTTTTTTTAATGTATTCTACTCAGGGCTCTTTTTGTAGCAGGAACTCCTTTGCATATTAGGCGACACACCCCTAATGTAGGCATTCCTCCAAGAGCTTACAGAGCTGCTTACAGGGGCTACTGTAAGCTCTTGGAGGATTGGCTACATTAGCAGTGTGTCGCCTAATATGCAAAGGAGTTCCTGCTACAAAAAGAGCCCTGATTCTACTCTTGCTTTAGAATAAAAGCATCAATAAGACAAATCTTATTGATAAATGCTCATGTTTTGCAATGTTTCTGAAAAGAAATCTTGGCGTTTTGTTAAGTACAGGAATGTTGAGTTGCTGAGAAATTGTATCGCCCTATAAAGAGGAAGATATACATGAACAGTTCACTATCTTCTTTACAAATCTCTATAAGAAAGGGAATTTAACTGAGGAAGGATTAAATGACTACTTCAAGGATACTTTAATACCAAAATTCATGAAAGGAGACAAAGATATCCTGAATCAAAATATTTCAATACAAGAAATCTCACAAGCAATTAAAAAAAAGTTTTAAAAAGATAAAGCACTAGGTCCAGGTGGCTTGATGGCTATGTATTATAAATGTTTGGAAGAAGAACTAATTTTATCATTTCAGAAGATTATGAATCAAATAAGTGATAAGAAAATATCACCCCAGTAGTGGCAAGAGGCACATATAACATTGATTCTGAAGGAATGATCTGATGCTACCACAGTCTTATAGACCGATATTGTTGTTAAATGTAGATTACAAACTCTTTGCTTCAATAATGGCAGAAGGGCTCAAGAAATGTATAACAAAGTTAATTCATCAGGATCAGACAGGTTTTGTTCCTAAGAGATATATGAAGGGAAATGTCCATTTTTATAATTGATGCAATGGAATTTTCACAATATAAGGAGGAGAAAGTGGTCTTTAGGTTTTTAAGATGCTGAAAAGGCTTTTGACAATCTTTTTTGGACATTTCTACAAAGAGTTTTTCAATTGTGCACATAGATTTATGAATTGGATTCAAGGAATTTATGAGAAACAGAATGCAAAAAAATATATTAATGGACTTTTAACAGATGGATTCCAGATTGAAAAGGGAACAAAACAAGGTCCTTTATCACCACTGTTATTTATTACTCCAATGGAAATTTTTGCTTCAAAAATTAAACAACATCAAAATGTTAAAGGACTGAAAATAGACGGAGAGGAGTTTAAGCTAAAAAATGGAAATATATTAAAAATATATTATGTGGAAGTATTGATTATTTTACCATATTTTGATTTGTCATGAAATTTTTTCATGTTTTATACTCTTATATTATTCAATGTCCTTAAAACGTGTTTAACTACAACAAAAAAAACCCACTTGCTAATTAGAAATTATGATCTTCCCTTATAGCATTGTTATGAGAATAAACAAGATTACAGTCAATGTATCTAATTTTCAATGTGACCAGATCTGTGAATACTTAAATCTAGACATAGGAGCCATCAACAGACAAGACAGGTCGTTTTACAAACCTGAGAAAAGCCCCAGGTTTTCAGGAAAAATCTGAAATAAATCTGTGGGAATTGCTAGACAATGACAACAGTCTTACCAGCATTCAAGCCTTGGTTTTTGTCAGTAAAAGGCAAGAAAGATGGCCCTTTCGGAGCTGTTAGGACCAGATCTGCCAGCAACCAGAAGGCTACTGGCTATCACATAACTCCCGTGACTCACCCAGGCTTAGCTACTTGCTACTGTACAACAGCAGCCACCCCATAAAAACCAATATATGTGGTGGTCAACTTTCAGATGAGGATGTGGGAGGTCCAGGTTTGAATCCCCACGCTGCCACAGAAGCTTGCTGGGTCAAATTGGGCCATTCGCACACATTCAACCTAACTACCTCACAGGGTTGTTTTGAGGATAAAATGGAGAACAGGAGAATGATTTAAGCTACTTTGGATCCACACTGTAGGGAAAGGCAGGGTATAAATGAAGTAAATAAATAATAAAATAGCGCTCTGTGTGTGTGTGTTAGTATGTTTATGTGTATTACCTGTATTTGGCTTGCCTTTTAGCACGTGGTTTGTGTAATATCCACAGATAAGAATAAAGCCACAGATAAAGCCACTTTAATATGAACAGCAACTACAATCTTGTATAGAATTTTTTAATCCTTGTTCTAGAACAGGGGTGGCCAAACTGTGGCTCAGGAGCCACATGCGGCTCTTTCGCACATATTGTGTGGCTTCCAGCAGGGCAGCTAGGGAAGTGAAGGGGAGGCATGCCTCCCCAATCGCTTATCCTTCCCCACCCAGTGTTCCTCTCCCTGGGTAGGCTTGAGGTGGGGGGGAGCAGAGAAAGAAAGCAATTCTTTCATGACTTTTTGTACGGCCGAAAGAATGCATTCTCAAAGCCCCCCCCTGCACTGGTCGACTTGGAGAAGGCATTTGTCTCTTTAAATCCCTTCTCCAAGCCAAGCCAGCTGGCATGGGGGGGCCTTGGAGGACACATTTAAAGTTGACAGTCTCATTTAATGCTAATAAAAAGCAAATCTGCATATTTTCCAATAAAACATATATTTGTTCATATCATGCGACTCTCAAACATCTGACATTTATTCTATGTGGCTGGTATGTTAAGCAAGTTTGGTCACCACTGTTCTAGAACAAGCCAAGTTCATGTAATCTTAGGGCAATTCCACAAATTACCAGTTCCTTAATACTGTAAGGCAGGGAGGGTGGGATAAAGATTTAATTAATTAAATAAAAAGGGAATGTCTCTAAATTGTGAATTCTGTCACTACACCTTGCCTCACTGCTTTGGTCATCTGGCACCTACTGATTTCTGCTTACATGTAGTAGAGTCCGTTTTCAACTATGAAATGGAGAAGTAGTGCTCCCGCTACAGATATTTTAAAGTTGTACTTAGTGTGGCAGCATGGAAAATAGGCAAACTTTACAGTACAATTGTAATGTACAAAAAAAGCTTTATAGGACACTGCTAAGTCAAATACCCTGAACTGTTCGACATCATCTAAAAATATGCTGAAAATTCACAAATGTGTTCTAAGGATTTAAGTGTTTTTATAATTTTGAAGTAAATTTCCTCTGTAGATAAGAAAGCCTTGGTATTACTATTCTAGGGAAGCAGTGAAAGAAGTATGAACAGAATCCAACACTTCCATTGTTAAGACCAGAAGACAGGATGCTTGGGAAATGAGAGCCTTTGCATCTAGTGATATATGTAATATTCAGAATTCCATTTTATGTTTTATTATAGTTCCAGGGTACCAGCACCTGGAGAACTTCCAGACTTGACTTTTCTTATGACTTGGGGTAAGCTGGTAAGAGCTGCTTTGAAGGACTCTGTTTGTGCTTCATCTATACTTCACTTCCCCCCAGTGAAGACCCTATGTGGCTTACAACGCTCTCTCCTTCTCCATATTGTCCTCACAACAATCCTTTGAGGTAGAGTAAACTGAGATTATGTGACTGGCTCCAGGTCACCTACCAAGTTTCCATGGCAATGGTGATTAAACTTGGGTCTCACAGATCCTAGTCTGAAACTCTAACCATTATTATAAATAGATTTATGCTATGGTTATTTAACAAGACCCTAAGCATATTTTTGAGTGATAGCTGCATTTTACAGTATGTTCTTTAATTCACTACTGTAATTCACATATAATTCACTACTCAGAGAAATCATAAATCATTACAAATGGTTTTACAATGTTCCCTCATTCAAATGAATGTTGCCTTGCTAGAACCTCACATGTCCAGGTTCAGCTTGCTATGCATGTTTCTGATCCTATCCCAGAGGGGAAAAGGAAACTGGGAGTTCAACCAAAATTACGTTGAGCCTTTATTGTCTTGGGAACAAACAATTAGTTGTAAAGCTTTTGCCAAGTTTTTTTGCTGATAAAGTATCATGAATACAGTCTGATCTGTATGCCAATTGTAACATAGGTCAATCAGAAGAAATGCCTAGTATATCTCTTGGTCTGTTTATGGACCATTTTGACCCAATTAACCATGATGGATGTTGACAGGCTCCTGAGATCTGTGATGGCCACCACTTGTGCACTGGGCCCTTGAACATCTTGGCTTATTATGTAAGGGCCACATCAGTGAGTCCTTGGTATCTGTCATAAATCAGTCACTAATTCATGGGACCTTCCTTCAGCCACTCAAAGAGACAGTTATTCCTCCACTACTTAAATACCATCACTACAGTAAAATGATGTGATCAATTATCACCCGATCTCTAATTTGCTCTGGATCAAGCCAGGCTACAGGATAGAGACAGCCCTAGTATCTTTGGTTGATGATTTCCATCTGAACGTAGGCAAAGGCCACACTTCTTTGTTGCTCTTACTGGATTTATCTGCAGCAGTTGATACTGTGGTGAGCCATGCCATCTTGCTGAGGTATTTAAAGACAGACAGAGATATTGGGGATATACACCAGTCAAATCATTCCTCGTGGACTGGACTCAGAGGGTTACCATTGGAGGCCAATCATCATCCATACGGGACTTATTCTGCGGCATTCTACAAGGCACAGTCCTATCCCCAATGCTTCTCAATCTCTTTGTACAGTCCTTAGGACAAATCATTCACAGTCATGGATTGGCTGTCATCAATATGCTAATGACACCCTTTTGTATGTCTAATTTCCTTTTGAAGTCACTTATCCAAATCTGCTGATGTGGTTGAAGTCCCACATAACTATCTGTCTGCTCTGGTTAAATGACTAAGAGTGAACAGATTTAAACTGAATCCTGAACCAAAAGGGTAAGAAGAAAGTTTAATGAAGGGCCAGTATTAAAAACCTAGTTGAAACTTATAATATACAAAAATACATGTGTTTATTAGAAAGACAGTTAAAAATACATAAGGGCCCAATGAAAGCCTCATAAAAAAGTAAACCCTAAACACAAGGGCGAATACACATGATCTGATGCACTTCTGCCCTATTGGGGCCTTCTTCAGAGGTCAAACAATATTGAGGTACACATAACTTAAATACTATTTGCTTGAGGACACTCTAGCTCTGACTTTGATAGCTACACAGGTGCTTTCTGGATCTAAATTGGAAGATGTTCTAATTCAGCAACTGTACATTTGGCACCAGACACATGACTTTCGCCTTTTGAGGCCTCACAAACATCTTTGTCATGTGTCTTTAGATATTGCTGCTTAACCTTCCTTTTCTTGGTCCAATACTCACTTATTGGTTATCTTATTGCAATATGTGCTTTCTCTGTTGTGGTCCCCACCCTAAGGAATAGCTTGTTTGATGATGTCAGGAAGGCTTCCTTTCTCCTGCGGTCCTGCACCCTATGCAAGACAATTATTTAGGAGGGCGTTTTTACACTGCTAATAGGGCTGCATTGAAACAAAATGGTTCAGAAAGATGCTTTGGTAGAGGGTTAGGGATTGTAGCTACACTACTGTGTATATGATGTACTGTCTGTTTCTGTATGTATGATCCTACTAGGTAATTTGTCTGGCAGCAGACCCATCCTGGACTTGCAGGGGCAATTTACCTTGACTGAAACAAGGCTACTGGCAGCTGCAGCAGCCAAGCCAGGACACACCCAGAACAGGCAAGGTGGGGCTGCAGACTCTAGGTTTAGTAATAGAGTGGTGGCCAGGTGAAGCCAGTCACATCTTCAAGCTCTGCCTGGGAATGGGAGCAACGTGGGAGGCAGCTGCAGGTGAGACAGGGCTTCAGGGCACTTCTGGTTGGATGAAGGAGTAGAGACAAGGAGTTAGCCGGGGAGGGTATTTGGAGGGTGGCCTGTTTAAGGAGCGTCTGCAGCAAACCAGGGAGGATACCTGCTATCCACACTCAGGCAACATGGAAGAGCAGATGGTACAGGAAGGTGGAAGTACATGGTGGTGCAATGCCCTCCTTAGCAATCAGAGTCCTTACAGGTCCACCACTGCACAGACGGTCACAGCAGAGCAAGGGCAATGCAGCCTTGAGCAGGGGAAGTGTCATAAATTTTTGCATCATTTAATATGTCATATTAATGCTTATGTTCTGTTTTCAGATTTTTGCTGGGTTTCAGATTTCTGCGATCCAAATCTGATTGAATTGTTTATTTGATGCCCCATGCTGTTGACTGATTTTGACTTAACACTGTGTAATGTGACTTGAGTCTCTGTGAGAAAGTGGACTATCAATAATGTAAATAGAAATAAAGTAAATAAAAACATGCTCTGGAAAAACACCAGCCAGGTTAATAAGAATATAAGAACCACTGTGCTCCATCAAATCAGTGGGCTTTCTAGTCCTGAATCCTGTTTCCCACAGTTAAAAAGATGCCCAAGCAAATGCCCTGAAAGACTCACAAAGGCCAAAGTCTCCCCCTATTAGCCTTCAGCAACTGGTACTGAGAGGTATTTTAACTTTAAAGATGGAGGTTTCCTTTAACCATAGCAGTTGTGGGACCTATTTTCCATGAAGATGTCCAATCCATTTCTGAAGTTACATGCTAGTGACCACCTCTACATTTACACCAAATAATTATACATTCTGTAAAGGTGTTTTTGTTTGTCTGTTCTGAATCCATCCCTTGATAAAGGTAGGGGGAAAGTCTTTATTTGCTTTCTCTGTGCTTAACTTTATAAATCTTTTATCATGTTCACTCCTTAGACTTTGTTTTTTCTTATATAAAGAGCATAAACTTTTTAGCCTTTCTTTGTAGGGAAGATGCTTTCCCCTTTCAGTTACCTGCAAACTCAAATAGCTGTAGTTTGAATGAAGATGGTGCTCCCTCCTCAGGCAGATGGGTAGATTATCTGGACCTCAATACACAAACCTTGTATTTTCTAGAATGTCAAAATTTAGAAATATCTATACATGACCAATTGGTGTATTTTGCTATAGTATGATAACATGTATGCACTCAGTTTGGATCATCTTCCAAACTATGGGTCTGAAGTCTAGGAAATGAGTTGTAGTTGTACACACTTTCCTCACTCTGTATTGTCCTCTTTACACAAGTTTCCTGTACCATTTCCTTGTTTTCTGTATCAAGTTTCTTGTATGGTTGTCAGACTCCGCCCACAGTGGAGGCAGGAATTCCCTGCTAGCACGTCCCACCCTCTGCCATCAATCAGCTGGCCAAAGGGGGAACTTACTGAGAGAGAGGAAAGCTCAGGCTTCATTCCCTGCAACATGGCGATGCCACTTCCAGGGTGTATCAAAAGTGAAATCATCTCAGCGACACTCTGGCATTCAGGCAAAAACTCTGTGGTAGAAGCCATTTTTATCGTAGAATCATAGAATCACAGAGTTGGAAGGGGACATACAAGCCATCTAGTCCAACCCCCTGCTCAATGCAGGATCAGCCTACAGTATCTCTGAAATATTTGTCCAGATGCAGTTTAAAGACTGTCAGTGAAGGGGAGCTCACCGCCTCCCTAGGCAGCTGATTCCACTGTTGCACAACTCTTACTGTCAAAAAGTTTTTCCTAATATCCAGCCAATAGCTTCCCACCCTTAATTTAAACCCATTATTGTGAGTCCTGTCCTCTGCTGCTCACAGGAACAGCTCCCTGTCTTCCTCTAAGTGACAGACCTTCAAATACTTAAAGAGAGCAATTGCATCCCCTCCCAGCCTCCTCTTCTCCAGACTAAACATTCCTAAGTCCTTCAGCGTTTCCTCATAGGGTTTGCCCAAATACCAGTGTCACCCTGACATCATGATGTCATTTCTGGTACACACCGGAAGTGACATTTTCATGTTACCGGTGATGTCACCTGGGCCTCCTTCCTTTTCCTGGTAAGTGCTCCTCATTCCCTGCTGGTTGGCAGGAGGGACATGGCAACCCTAGTATCTAAACTAGCAAGCTGTGGTTACTGTTGCTTCTAAACTAGTGTTTGCAGATATCCCTTAAACCTTTTATTTATGTAAAAGTTGTAGAAGCCATTCTGCTTTGAAGGAGGGAGTATGAGGATATTATTGTATGCCAGTGTGGAATTGACATTAACATGATGTTTGAAAAGCACTGAGATTTCCCAAATAAACAGTATTTTGTGAACCATCATTCAGCCATATGTCCTAGTTTTATAGTACTGTACTTTATTGAATCAAAAAGTCCAATGTTTTGTGTTAAGTATGAGACTTAACGCAGGAGGTAAGTTCAACAAGTGATTCAGCTTTATTTAGCTCCAAGATTAGACCAGCTAAGGGCTAGACCAGCTAGATCAATAAACAGTCAAAAGCAGTGACTTATATACAATTCTGGCTGTAGTAGCCACACCCACAATAACAAGAATCACCAATAATAATCTGTACATAATAGCCAATCACAAATCACAGATAAAGACCAATCATATTTCATTTCCATAACCAATCAAAGATGTTCCCTCCATAAGCCCTTTGATTGGGCAAAACCAGACAGTTTCTGAATCCGCATAATGAGCACCTGCTCCGCTTATGCTGACACTTATGTCTCTGAAGACATAACAACTCCTCCCCCCTTAGATGGAACACACTCATTGTCGGATAAGTAGGGAGGGGCCCTTCTGCTTCTTTCTGACCGCCTTAATTCTGGGGCTTCAGTTGGTTCAGGGTCTGTACTCGGCTCAGCGCCAGGCACTGCTGGGCTGACAGGCTCGCCAGGGTCCGTGAGTCCAGGGTTCTGCCCTGACTCAGGTTCTTGCTGAGAACCAGCAGCACTCACCTCGTCCGGAGGCAAGTGGGACTGCTCCCTGGGCCCATATGTATCCCCGGCCTCTTGCTCCTGTTCCGCAGGAGCCCACCATTGCCGGAGCTGATCTATGTGGCGGCGTATCTTTCGGCCGTCAGATAGCCTCACCACATACATCCTGGACCCCAAACGGTTGGTGACTTCAGCGGGAAGCCACCGGTGCCCCTCAGAATAGTTATGGGCAAAGACCCAGTCCCCGGGCTGGAACTCCCTGGATGGCATGGGCAGTTCGGCCCATACAGCTCTGCTGCCATCCAGGTCCGGGTGCAGGCGGTCGAGGAGGGTTGTCAGCTTCCTCCCCATGAGCAGCTCGGCCGGGCTTTTCCCTGTGGCAGAGCTTGGTGTGACATGCTGCCACAGGAGAAAATCGGCCACACGATGGTCCCAGTCCTCACCAGTCAGTCGGGCGAGGGTCTCTTTCGCCGTCCGAACCATCCGCTCTGCCTGGCCGTTGGAAGCGGGATGGAACGGGGCTGTGGTGATGTGCTGGATGCCATATCCCTCTAGGAAGCCGGCAAACTCCCTAAAGGTCAGTTGAGGGCCGTTGTCGCTGATGAGTACTTCAGGTAGCCCATGGGCGGCAAAAAGTTGGCGCGAAGCCTTTATTAAGTTTGCCGAAGTTGTGGATCTCATGGGAACTACCTCCAGCCACTTTGAATAAGAGTCCACAACCACCAGGAGCATTTGGCCGTTGATTGGCCCCGCAAAGTCAAAGTGCAGCCTTGACCAAGACTTTTCAGCTCTATCCATGGCTGCTGGTGGTGTGTGCGGAGGGTCAGGCCGTGATTGCTGGCAGCTCACACAGCCTCGAACTTGCTCCTCGATGTTAGCATCGAGTCCAGGCCACCACAAGTACCCTCTTGCCAGGGCCTTCATACGTACAATCCCTGGGTGCCCAGGTGCCCGGCATGCAGGGACTCAAGTACCCTATCTCTTAGTTTGGGGGGAATCACCACCCTATTTCCCCAAAGGATGCAACCTTTTGAAATAGAGAGCTCAGCCCTTCTCCCCCAATATGCCTTGAACTCAGGCTCAACACACACACTTGGCCACCCCCTCCACACCCAGTTTAAAACACGGGACAATATCAAGTCCTTCTGGGTGGACGCAGCAATGTCCTTGGACCGAAGTGGGAACTGCGGCAGTTCATCCAAGGTGCAGATGTCTGCTGTAGGAGCCGGATCGCAACCAGTCTCAGGCAGAGGACAGCAGCACAGGGCATCAGCATGCGCGATACATTTTCCTGGTCTGTGTTCCAAATCGTATTCATATGCAGCAAGGAACAGAGCCCACCTCAGCATTCTGGGCGACAATATGTTAGGCGTGGGGCGGTTAGGGGCGAAAATCCCAAGTAGCGGCTTGTGGTCAGTAACCAAAAGGAAACGGCCGTACAAAAAGTCATGAAATTTTTTCACTGCACTCACAAGCGCTAACCCCTCTTTGTCTATTTGGGCATAGTTCTTTTCGGCCCCACTCAGCGATCTTGAATAATAAGCAATTGGTGCCTCAGTCCCGTTAGGCATTACATGGCTCAAGACTGCCCCAATACCAAATGGCGATGCATCAGACGCCAGGACCAACATTTTGTTATCGTCAAAGTGAGTGAGGACACTGTTAGACGTTAATAGTTTCTTTACATTTTGGAAAGCCTCTTCCTGAAGCTTCCCCCAAACCCATTTTGCACCTTTATTTAACAAACGGTGTAACGGCTCAGCTACCGAAGCTTTATGTGGCAAGAATGAATGATAAAAATTTATGAGCCCTAAATAGGCTTGTAGCTCCGTTTTGTTCTTAGGTCTGGGTGCGTTGTGTATGGCAGACACTTTTCCTGGGGTTGGGTGAACTCCCTGTTTGTCAATTTTGAATCCCAGGAATTCGACGCTGGAAACCCCTATAGTACATTTTTCTTTTTTAACGCGCAACCCAGCCTTATTAAAACACTGCAATACCTGCTTGACCCTTTCAAGCAGTTCTTCCTCATTTTTTCTCGCAATCAGCACGTCATCAAAATAAGGGATTACTCCCTTGAGACCCCTGAGCAATCCTTCCATTAATCCCTGGAAGATTCCAGGTGCGACATTTACCCCGAATTGGAGGTGCTTGACTCTAAACGCACCCTATGCTTCACGATGGTTTGTGCTTCTGCAGCATTGCTATCCACAGGCAATTGTTGATAAGCCTGGGCAAGGTCTAACTTTGCAAAAACCTTGCCCCCCCCCAGTGATGCAAGTACATGGCTTATCACGGGTACAGGATATGAATGCTGTTGCAACACCTTATTAATTGTACATTTATAATCGGCACATATACGTATGGAACCATCGGGTTTGACAGGAGTAACGATGGGCGTTTCCCATTTGCTGTACGGTACTGGCTCCAAGACCCCTTGCTCAATGAGCTTGTCAAGTTCCGCCTCTATTTTTGGGCGCAATGCTAACAGCACCTTCCTATATTTCAGCCTGATAGGCCTAACATTTGGATCCAACTCAAATGAAACCGGGGGACCTGTATAGGTTCCCAACCCTTTTGCAAAAACCTGAGGGAACTCGTCATACAAACAATTCCATTTGTCACAATACACTGCATTAATACCAGAAATAGCAATGCCCAACGGTTCAAACCAATCAAGCCCTAAGAGGCTTACCCTGTCCCCTTCAGCGACAATCAGGGACAGAGCCGCCTTTCGCTCTTTGAAACTGACTTCAAATTCAGCCTCACTGGCCAATGGAATTCTATGCCCTTGGAAATCAGCAAGACAGGCGTCGGTTGGCAGGAGACGGCGGCAACTTCGGCGGGGAAAAAGACGATCTAATGTATGCGTCGAAATGATGGTTCTAGCCGACCCCGAATCGACTTCGAAAGGGCAGGCAACGCCGTCGAGACACAAGGTGACGAAAATCTTCTTCCTCCGGGGCACTCCCATGGTGAGGACAGTCGATGAGCAGGGGTTGGACGACAGGGCTGAAGAGCAGGTTGTGTTGACCTTGCTTCGGAATTGAGAGCGCTGTGAGGGTGACGTAGGCGGCAACCTCCTCAACTTGCAGACACTGGCGATGTGCCCGCGTTTCCCGCAAGCTCGACATACCAGCTCTCTGGCCCAACAGGTGTCGCACTCATGCTTCCCGCCACAACCGAGGCACTGACACGTAGGCGCAGTCTTCACTCGGGTCCGCGGTTGGCTGCTGGAACGCGGCTCTCGTATGTCATCAACGGCAGGCGCTGGTTCCCGGTCCTCGACCTGGAGGTGGATGCTGGAATCAGCTGCTGCTGGCCACTGCCGTACCTCTCTCGTTGACCTTTCAGCAGCTTCAGCGGTGATGGCTTCCTCGAACGCGACCTTGAATGTCAGCGTCTTTAAAGTGAACAGACGTTGCTGCAACTTGGCATCGTGGTGACCGCAGACCAATCGGTCTCGCAAAGCTGTCTCGAGATCAGCGAAATTGCAAGCCCTTGCCAGCTTCTGTAAGGCCGCCACAAACTCAGCTACGGATTTGCCGGAACCTTGCTGCCTCTCGTAGAACGCGTGCCGGGAAGCGATCTTGGAAGGCTGCGGCGCAAAATGGGCCTTCAACTTCTCCGTCAGCGTGGCGTACAGCACGGACTTGATGTCATCAGGCGTGATGAGTGAGCGGGCGATGTCAAACACCTCCTTGCCACACAAGCTAAGTAGCACAGCTCGTTTCTTCGCAGCATCCATCACCCCGCCGCTCTCGAGGTGAAACTCGAACCGGGTAAGGTACACTTCCCAGTCTTCGGTAGCTGGCTCAAACGGCTCGAACCGATGCTTGGAGCTCATCGCGGCGCTTCCTGGAGCAGACGGCTCCCTCAGAGGCTCACGGTCGATCGTAACTTCCTCCGTGGTTTCTCAGCGGGGCTGCCTACCCGCTAGATCCCATCCTCGTTGCCACTTGTTAAGTATGAGACTTAACACAGGAGGTAAGTTCAACAAGTGATTCAGCTTTATTTAGCTCCAAGATTAGATCAGCTAAGGGCTAGACCAGCTAGACCAATAAACAGTCAAAAGCAGTGACTTATATACAATTCTGGCTGTAGTAGCCACGCCCACAATAACAAGAATCACCAATAATAATCTGTACATAATAGCCAATCACAAATCACAGATAAAGACCAATCATATTACATTCCATAACCAATCAAAGATGTTCCCTCCCTAAGCCCTTTGATTGAGCAAAACCAGACAGTTTCTGAATCCGCATAATGAGCACCTGCTCCGCTTATGATGACACTTATGTCTCTGAAGACATAACATTTTGATTAATATTCAGAATCAGTGTCCTGTTTAATGTTAAAAAGACTAACAGGGAAAATAGTGGCTATCGGTGAATTAAACTGGAATTGTTACAATCTAGCCAAGAGTTAGGTACAATTTTTCCTCACCATGGACTTGCCAGTTACTTATAAAATATTTACATTCGAGTTTGTGTCTTCTGTCATCAAGTCTCTGGTAATATTTATAATTGTTTGCTAGAAGAGAAGACTTGAAGGGAATTTTGACAGGACATCAAATATTCATCTGGGGAAAATCTGATGATGAAAAGAAATTATTGCAGATCCTAGTGAAACAAATATCTGTTAACAGATTTAAAATGAGACATTCTGCATTTTGAATGATGTTTAATTGTTAAATTAAATTGCAAAGAATGTATCTTCTTTTAAATGTTGGTCCACTTGTGTGAATTCAGTATGCTTGGAAATAGAATTATTTATGAAAATATGCAGTCAGTATAATTTTGATCTGTATCATGCTCTAAATGGGCAACACACATATATATTAACAAAACTGGAATTTTAGGTGGTGGCTTACATAGTATCAGCAGAAACCAAACTGTACACCATTAGCTTTAAGTCCTGGTGGATCATTCTCAGCCGATTTGTGGAACTTGGTATTTCCTCCAATCACTACAGAGTTAGAGGTGTGACGAGTCAGAAAAAAACAACAGAAAATTGCCTGGGAAGGAATGGGAAGAATGGCAGATGGAAGACAGCTGAAGTTGAATCAGTTAACCCCTTTCTGACCAAATTAATTTTCATCTGCTCTGCTCTTTTCACGTGGGGTCCTTTGCTTCTTTTATTTTCTTCCTGTTCTCTTTAAAATCCACAGTGATAAGTATGAACATTGGACAGAAAACCAGAGTGAGATTTATACTTTTAAGGGGTTGCATGTCATCTATTTGCAGTGGGAAATTTCAGGGCTGGCCCCAGGTGTTTTTGCACACTAGGCAAGGACACCTTCTGGCAACCCCCCCCCCCCACCATGCTCTTTCCTTGGCAAGGGCCAAGGAAGGGAAGGAGGTTGAAACGCCCTTCCCTTCCATCTGAGCACTGGCTTGCTGGGTGCCCTGGCAAGCCAGGGAAGAAGCGGGGTTTAAACCCCCATCTCATTCATCTGAGCACAGGCAAGCCAGGGAAGGGGCGGGAGTTTAAACCCCTGTCTCTTCCGTCTAAGCACCGACAAGCTGGGGAATGGGTGGGGGTTTAAACCCCTATCTCTTCCATCTAAGTCCCAACAAGCCAGGGAAGGGGCGGGGGTTTAAACCCCAGTCTCTTCTGTCTGAGCACCGGCAAGCCAGGGAAGGGGTGGGGGTTTAACCCCCCATCTCTTCCATCTGAGTGCGGGCTTGCTAGCGTGCCAGGGAAGAAGCGGGGGTTTAAACCCCCGTCACTTCCGTCTGAGTGTTAGCTTACCTGTGCCAGCAAGCCAGGGAAGGGGCAAGGTTTTTTGGCAGGGCTTTTGGCAGGGGTGGGTGGGTTTTGGCGCCCCTAAGGGCCAGTGCTCTACGCAAATGCCTAATTCACCTAGTGAGCAAGCCGGCCCTGGGAAATTTCCATTAACATAAAAAAAGAAAGAAAGCTCAGTTTCTCTCAGCCTGGTATCTGGTTTTTGTATGGCTTTTGTAAAGGTACGATTGCTTCTGAGCATGTACAGAATGTCTTTTAATTATTAATTAATTATTAATTAATCTATCAAGGTCCTTTCCTCACCCATCCACCACAATCAGGGGACTGCGGGACTGAAGAGGCATAATGCAAGGGTTTGATTTTAAGGTTACTTCATTTACTTGATTGAGAGGCAACAGAAATGTCAAGAGTCCTGGACATAATTTCTGTTGCTGTGCTCTTGCAACCATGTCCTCTTAGCAGTGGCACACCCTGAGAGCTACCATGTATTCTTATTTACCAGGATGTTGTATCCTGTAAAAATGCTTTCCTTAAAATAAATAGCAAACAGACATGACTTGGTTATTCTCCTGGCCACTTTTAATTGCAGTGTGTGTGTGTTTTGCTGTTGATGATGATGGATTTCTTCTTGGGCACTGTTTTTATGCAATAATTTAGGAACCTGAATAATTTCTTTTCTGATGTTAAACCTTATTTTCACGTCAAGTATCTCTGCTTATTTTCATATCAAGTATCTCTGACCTTTGATAGAGACCTTCTTACTTTATGCTGAATCAAAACTGTACCCCAGTGTCTTATAAACAAACTAACTGGACTTCCCAGTGACCTTCATGGTCAATTTGTGCTGATGGCCTATAACCAACTACACAGTCCTTTCAATGGAACAGCATTTCTGTTTGTGGAACAAGGGATGGCAGTTACCACAAATTCCCCCCTCCCACTGTAGGAACAAAATGGGGAACTCAGAGGGAGGAGGAGTGTCAAAATACCACTCCATGAAGTCTGTAGATGATTAGATGTGCACCACAGAGAGGGCTGGGCCATCCTTTAGCACATTTAACTAAAAGTGGAATGTAAGCTTATCCAGACTGGTCTACCTTTGCTAGATATGTTCATGAAAAAATTGAAGATTATTGTAAATCTCGTGATACGTGAATCTAGAAAGTAAATTGTAAAGCTTTGCAGTACTGTTGTTTTCAGGCTTGATTATGAAAAACAGAGACCTTTAAAGCTACAAGAAACAATTTAGACCAGTTGTCTGTGCATACTCCTTGGCAGCAAATACATGAAATTAGTTGTCCAGGCAAGTGAAGTGAGATTAGGAAAGCAAAATATATGTAGAACTGGAAATATGCCACTATATTATTATTAGTGGTACTACTATACTAAGAGGATGTGAAAGCTAAATTATGGGCAAGA
This sequence comes from Gekko gecko, assembly GCA_029375565.1. Classification (NCBI taxonomy): domain Eukaryota; kingdom Metazoa; phylum Chordata; class Lepidosauria; order Squamata; family Gekkonidae; genus Gekko; species Gekko gecko. The sequence continues at coordinate 115,821,559 of JAPDNY010000001.1, read as the reverse complement.
TGATGAAAATAGATATTATATATTTATATTGTTACATGCTTGAAAAGTATTAACGAACTATGAATACTGAACTTAAAAAGATTACGTGCAAGACAATGGTACTGAAATTTCTGCCAGATGCTTGATACATGAGTAAATATTTATATTGTAGCCACACTTATAGATTCCCAATGAACCAAGCCATTGTGCTTGGTGCTCACTTTGAATGTGTCTGAAAGGAGGGCTTATCTTAAATCAGTTAACAGAAGCAGTGTGTGATCCTTGTTTTTTTGGGTGGGAGCTGGGTTTAGTAGGTTAGGCTGGGGAAATAAAAAGTTGAAAGGAACAGTTCTTTCTGTTCCCTCTTCTCCTCCACCCCTTTTCCAATTGTGTTCCCATTTGCCTCGATTCTTCCATTTTTCTCTTACTGAGTGTCTTTTTCTCCTGAGAGAAACATGCCGTATTGTAGCTTAATACTGATTTGCCTACACAGTAAGCACTAAATTCATAGGGAGCTTCTTTGTCTCCCCAAACTTTATAGCAAACTGCCTGAAAACTGCTTTTAAACCTCAAGGAGCTGGTATTTTAAATGAGGTTTCATTCTTGTACTGTACAAAGAGTCTTTTTGTAATAAAATAAAGTGAGAAATCCAAATGCATGTGTTTGAGTATAACCTCTTTCTGTGTGGGTTTTATGGAGATAATTCAGGAACAAAACTTCTAAGACATTAAAAAAACCCAACCCAAAACATATACAGAACAATGCAATAAAACTGATATAGCTAAAACACATAAATATAGCATGGGAAAAGGAAACTGCAACAGATAACCTCTCTGAGTTCAGTGAAACAACTGGCTCTTGCTTGCAAAATGTTGTGGCAAATTAAGTCCCACCAAGGTGCTGGATTCTTCTTATTCACTTCTCATTCAAAAGGATTCAGTATCAACAAACTGGACAATGCAGTAACCAGACTGTAATCTGCAGTTTGAAACATACAGTGCTGCAATAACACTATAAATACTGCCAGGGCTCCTTTCAAGCCAAAGCAGGCCGGGGCAGCGCTCCGGCAGTGATGGAAGGTGCCCCCCCCCCATCTGGCCCTGTGTCTTCCCAAGCGGCCCTTCAACTTGCAGTGGGACTGGCTCCTGCAGCTCTCGGCATCTCCCATCTGGTCACTGGCCGGTCCTGCCTCCTCGCTTCCCACCACCCGCAACCTGCTAGGTTCCCATGGCCTATGCCATAGCTGGGTTTGGGCATGCCCCCAGCAGCTGCCCTCCTGTCGCCACGGCTGGGGCACTCCGTCCCCACTGCTTCCTTCTTGCCGCTGCTTTCCCCGGTCGCCCCACCACCATCCCTCCAACGACAGGCTCTTCCCTGCCATTCCTGGCTCTGGGGCAGGGACATGTAGCGGCCCCAGAGCAGAGGGAGGGTGTCACACTCCTGGGGCAGATGGAGTGGAGCAGTGCCTTGCAGAGCCAGGGTGAAGAAGTCGGTGTTGGCACCATGCTGCCAGGGCAAGCTTAGTCCCGTCCCAGCTGAGAAAGCAGGCCAGCAAAGCCCAGTCAGCCAGGCAGGCTGACGCATGCTCAGGGCACTGCTGGGACAGCGCCAGGCTGCTTGCAGGAATCTGCCTTTTAGAAAGCCCGGAAACAAAGTTGGTGAGGAAGCCTCATCCTGCCCAGGGGCCCTGGAGGAGGAGAGTGCCTGGAAGCCCCAGCGGCATGCTTGTCCCAGCAGGCGAAATGAAAACAAAAGCCCACCCGGGGGGTCATAAAGGGCCCCACTGAAGATGCCTCCAGCCACTCGGACTCTCCACAGCCCCTTGACATGCCCAGCAGCTCCACGACCTGCCTGCCAGCCCCGATGGCTCTCTGCCACTGCACGCCCTCGTCCTCCTGGGCACCGCCACCCTCTGCATCCTTCTCGCCACCCAAGGCACCACCGGGGGTGGGGTCTTGCAAGGCCAGGCATGGGCAATGCCCTTCATCAGAGCCCCGAGTGGGTTCTGCAGCCCCTTTCTGCAGAAGGCACAGCCAGTGCGCTTCTGCACTGATCCTAAAGTGCGCCTTTGCCTGACATTTCAGCCTGGCCTTTTGGGGACATTCTGCATGTGCCCAGTCCAAATTCTGCGCCCAGAACAGCTGGATGCTGCCAGATTCAAGCTGAGCAAAGGCGCATTCCCTTCCCTTTGCAATCTTTATTTTGATTTTATCAGTTGGAGGCGGAGCGAGACAAGAGCAGGGAACCAATGGGACTCCTTTTGTTGATCTTAAAGGTACCACTGGACTCAAATTTTGTTCCACAGAAAAGAAATGTTCTGGCTCTTGGTATATGCCAGTCATGTGGTGCAGAACAGGACGGTGTATTCCCAGGAATGCAACAATAAGCAACCTCTGCTTTCTCAGACTTTTCTAAAAATGTTTTACATAAGGAAAATGCTTACTAGTAGCCATGCTGTGGTTGGCATGGGTGAAAAATAAAACGGTGAGGGGAGCATTGAGATTTGGCCATTGGAAGAAATTATCTTCTTTCCCAAAGTTAGAACAAAACAGAAAGGAGGGTAGGCTCTCCATACTTCTGGTGATATATCAAAACAAAGAAACACTGTGATGAAATTGACAATAACATTTAATGACAATTATGTATATCAATAAAAACTTTAAAATTCTAACATATTCAAGACAAAACTTTGGAAATTTTAACATATTCAAGACAACATCCAATATCCTCAATGAGCACCTGATTATACACTCATTTCAATAGTCTTCCTCAGGAGTAGTCCTATTAAGTAACAAGGTGTCAGCCTTTTGATACATTTTAACTTCCTTTTTTGCTTCCTTCAAGCAGTTGCAGCATTAACTTCTTTTTCTACTTTCTTCAAATTATAACTGTTTGACTTCTTCTTGAAATTCTCCTAAAACAAACATGATTATTTAGCATTGAAAGGAACATGAAGTTGGATGGAAACTAGATTAGTTCTGGTGATGTCAGGGGGTGTGGCATATGCAAATAAGTTATGCTAATGAATTATACTAATGAGCTCCTGCACTTCTTTTTCTATGAAATGACCCCTGAATACTACAATAATTCCAGTTAAGCTACATTTAATCCTCTCTTTACTTACTGATTTTCATGTAGAAAGTTATCCAGTTACCTTATATAAGGTGATAAGAGCCTGGAGAATCATATCAAGCTACCCAGTAACCCACTACTTCCTCTTCTGGTAAGCTCCATGTTAGGGTTGGGCACAGTTCACGAACATAAGTTGGTGATGAATTTTGACTGATTCATGAAAAGAAGTTTATGAACTTCCACAAATTTTAAGGCAGTTGATGAAGAGCAGAAAGCAGAAATCCCTGCATTCTGCTCCCCACCACTTTTTGTGGGGAGAATCCCTGCTTTATGCTCCCCACCAAAAGTAGCAGGGACCAAAAAGCAGGGGTCATGAACTACTGTGAACCAGTTCAGTTTGCGAGCCAACCTCCCAGTTCATAGTGGTTTGTGGTTCAGTTCATGGTTCAGCCATAAAACACGAACCACAAAAATGTGGTTCTTGCCCATCCCCACTCCATACACTGACTCAGTCCCTGCTGGGCTAAAGCAACTTGCTCTTGGGGTTATACAAGCATTGTTTTCCTCCAAAGAGGCTTTCCAGATTGCTGTAACTGGAATAAAAACACATGCAGATACAGAGTATTGTTTCTCAACATTTTGGAGTTTGCCCATGGAAAATAATGTTACTAGACTGTAGTATGTGTTGCTTTCAAGTTACAAGCCCCAGCACTAAGACCTGAGAGTCAGTGCCCTTTCACCAGCAGAGTGTACGTTATCAGTTAGCTTTTCAGTGACAAACAGTTATAGCTGAAACTGAGAACATTTGCGTGCATTGTATGTTCATGTGTGAGTGACAACTATGCAGAAATATTCACCATATTTGGCAATAGAACGTAACTCAAAGCTGTAGCGTATAAAGATTGCAAGTCTGTCTTCATGCCTCCTGTCTCTATACCAACAGACTTATTTCAAAAGCTGGCATCAAGAGAGCAATAATTCCTAAAGCCACAAACTGACTTTTCTTGCAGAATGAATTTACAAAAATAAAATCTTGGTTTATGTTTCATGCTGATTAGTTATGCATTTTTGTACACTTCTTTCTTACACTGGAAATTCATTTTGACCTCTGTCCAGCCAAAATTAATACATAATTAAAAGATTATTGAATATTTGAAAATAGGAAAGGCAGTTAGGTAGAATGTGTTGTGCTCTGCTTTTCTTTATTTGTTTTCTTAAAAGTAGGTGCATCATTTCATCCGGTTCCTTGAAGTGATCAGTCGATAAATATTCAGGGTCGGTGTCAAAGAGTTCCAGTTTAAACCCTGTGGGTCCCTAGGGCAGTTATCCACAAGTAACCAGACAGTTGTTTAATTTTTTATAAAGATTTATGAAGTTTATTTCAATTTCTACCAATATGAAAATTTATTCTACTGCCAATATGTTACTCTAAAATCATAGAGCAAGAAACACACACACAGAAAAAAAAACTAGCTTAACTACCTAACACTTTTAGAACTTGTGTTAGATGGCACAAACCTTAAATTCAAAAGTCAAAGGCCACAGCTCAGGTGTTGTCTACAGTGCTAACAATTGCAATTATAGCAGGTCACAGTTCAGGCCTTTAGTCTATCAAAATCCCAGCTAGTCGCTCTTCTTCAGGGCCTTAGCTTGGTTATAGTTTTTGGGCCCAGTAACATCAGGTGAGGATAACATCCACTCAGAACATGTTTCCAAGAAAAGCATCTGGAAAATTACCCCATCGCTTACTGTTCTCCCCCTCCCATTACACTGACTGCAGGTTCTTGTGAAAAGCTAATGATCACACTTCCATCTCTGGACTTGAAGAAGATGAGGACTGGGTAGGCCAAGAGACCAAATGAGTAACACCTGCAGGATGGACTGGACCCATTGCAGTTCACATTAACCCTCAAGGGGGGGAGGCCAGGAGTTCTTTGCCTCACAATTGGGTACACAGTAGCTTTGAGATTTGTCTTCCGTCCAATTTGAATTGCTAACTTTAAAAGGCTGCACTTTAACAAACTTTTGTAAGAATACGAAGGGCCGGATTAGAAATTATAAACAAGCAGCTGCTAAGGTTGCCAGGTGTCCGGTATTGACCTAGACAGTCCAGCATTTTCACTGACAGTCTGGGGAAAAACAGTCTGGATTTGGAGGAGGTGGTGCTGGGCCCAAACATGAAACAGCAGTGGCTGCTACTTTGTACTTGGGCTTGGCATCCCTCAGTCCAAACAGTGTATTCAGTATTTTTGTTGAAACCATCTGACAACCCTAGCAGCTGCAGTGTGTGTGTCACAACCACCAGCTTTCCATTTTATTGGCCTTTCTTGGCAATCTAATCTGGCTTCTCTCTGTCAATCACTTGAGGCCCAGAAACAAGTTTGTGGGGGATCTCCAAGACAAAGACTAACAGCCAATAGGAATAGGACAGTTTCAGACATAATACCACATGATCTCATTGTGTTCAAGGTCAACAATAGCAGCATCAGAGAGAAATAAGTCTCTGCCTTTATTTAATTTAATCAGTGATTAATCTAGTACAAATGATCTGGCCACTTAAGCTTTTTCTAAACCTTGAATGACACATTAGCATTTCCTATTGAATGGTTCTTAATTCAAAGGGATCTAATTTGGATTGGCTGGAATTTTCTGCCACAAATTTCACCTTAACAAAGAGTAACCAACATGTCTTCTTACTGACTGGGGATCCCACCATTCTTATTCAGAAATACGACCAGGATCCCAGCCTCTCTCATTCCCACTTTGGGCCACTTAGAGCTAACCAGTCTTCTTCCTCAAACCCTGCCACCACTTAGTAGGGCAGCATGGGGGAAATGAGCCAAAAATCACTGTCACATTGATGCTGTTATGTCACTTCTGAGATGAACCCTGAATTAATGTCATGCCAGGAATGCTACTTTCTGGCATTCGCCAGGAACTCTATGATTTTGCCATAAGTTTCTGGTGAATGCGAGACCATTGTGCTGACAATGTGACATCATTTCTGGGTTTGTTCTGGAAATGATCTCATGCTATTGTCGCAATGCCCCCATAATTTCCCGCACCCCAGTCTCCTGCCAGGTGACAGCTTCTGGTTGGCAACACTGGGCCAATCAGTGGACAAACTGATTATCTCACCTAGCCTCATCTCCACTGTACAAGCCTGGAAGGAGAAATATCTTTTGTTTTTGGAACTGAACCTCCAACTAGAGCAAACATGTTTCCCCAACACATGCTTTTCATTTGCCTCCAAACTGCCTGTTTGTGCAATTCCCCCTCATGTTTCAATATGTACAGCCTATCCTTGTCTTTATTATTGACTGTCCCGACATTCGTGACTTCTGGTTTGGATTTTGTTTGTATTTGTACCTCCCCATGGAATCTACACACATAGATAGCTGTACACCCTTGCTTCCCCCATTTCCTCTGTTGCCTCCTCCTTAGTTGAAACACATGACATAGTGTGCATAGGCATTTGGAGTATATGTATCTTAACCTGAGCATTCTGGTGCTAGATATTTTGCTATGTGCTTGATATTATCCTGACTGCTTGTGTCTGCTAATTATGCCACTCTATAATTATCTCTGATTTACCATATTTAGATTATAAGTATTTTTTTCAAGATTTAAAGTAACTTTGGCCCTTCATTAACAGGTATCTTTATTGCTGTGTGTGTTGTCAGTGTCACCCAGACTAGGTGCATTCCCTTAAGTTGGATGTAAAACCTAACACAGCTGCTCCTTTAGAGCAGGAATAAGAGACAATGGAAGGAAGGTAATTTCCCTGTGCTTGGACCATCCTGTTACGCAGTTGGGCTCAAATTGGAACATGGGATAGATTCACAGAGACATGTGTACACAGTACAGGTGTCTACCTGATGCATGTAATAATTCTCTCTATGTGTGTGCTCACACACATATGCATACACAAGCATACAGACATACAAATGCCGGACTGATTCACTAAAAATTTATCAGCATTGGTAAAGAACTTTTACAACAGATAAAGCTGAGTTTTGGTACACCTTCAGTCCAGGGTCTGTGTACCAAAGGATGAAGTCCCTAAGATAATGTGCTGATGTTATAATTTTATTCCCAATGGAATTGTTGTTGATGTTGGAATCCAAGTGAAAAAGAAGTACAGTACCTTTTAATAATTTTTCTCTGCATAGTTATAACTAGCTCTCCTTAGCCTGTATGTTCCAGAAAAGGTAGCAGTATGAAGGCACTCTTATTTTTCTCCATATCTCCAATATTCTGTGTATATTCAAGTAAAGAATTCTCTAACAGGAGCATTTACAAATCAGTTTCTTTTAAAAAAAACAACAAACAAACCAGCTCCTAAAACACATCAACAATAGCGCCAATAACATGTATTTTTACAGCAGTGAAAAAGGTCTACAATAAATATAAGTAAATAAAACTTTTTCATCACCTGTTAACCAAAACAAACCTACTAAGCATTTGTTCTTGCATAGCAGGTTTTAATGAAGACAGACTATTGTGAGTTTGTATATTAACACTAGAATAATAAATCTCATTACAGTGACTCCAGTTAACATTAGTGACAGCACATAGGCTACAGCTTAGAAAAAAATACAATCTTAATTCATTCAGGAGTGAATATTTTTAATAGAAGAAATGAGATGATATTTTAAAGGATGAAAATTATAACATAAAAGAAACTTTAGCTTTTCTTAAGAAAGCAGATTGGGTATCTTCATTGTCCAGAGTTATCATCTGTTAGCCTTACTGTCACACTGTATATTTTATTAATCAGATAGACATGATGCCTGACAAGTACAGCTGTAGTGGATATTGAGTAAGATCCTTTTAAGTAAAGGGATGCCCTGAGTCTGGCAGCTAGCAGCATGGTCTGGCCAGGTCAGAACAATTCATAGTTGAACATATGATAAGCGGACAGCTGGAACTAAACCTGTATGCAAGAGGCTCTAGATGAAAAACACACTGAAGCAATTCATATACATATAGCACAAGCTCTTAACCATTTTGAGAAAGAGTGTCTATGTGATGCCTACTCAATGTTCATTTTTTGACATGTCAGACATATATGTAATGTAAAATAAATGATAAGGCAGTTGCTTTAAAATTAAGACACTGGAGAGTAGGGTTTTCCCAGGGGGAAGGGGCTTTGAAAACAGGCCCTACCCAAACCCAGATGGAATTGTTAGTGGCTTGTGATAGCTAAATTCCTGTATTTATACTAGACTTAACTAAAAACAGAACAAAGAACAAGAGAAAAAAATGCAAAATCTAGCAATTAAATAAAGGGTTTAAAAAAAAAAAGATATACGTAGAGACGAAAATATATCAGTGGTGGCGGACCTACTCATAAGTTTGTATAAATAGTTTCCAAATATCTAAAAAAACGTCCATACACATTGCTGTCCTTTCCTTTATTATTAAGCTTATGCAACCAAAGGTCTTGAGCATAAACCAGTACATCAGAGGGTAAAAAATAAAAATTACCAAACATGACAGAACAGGTGAAAAGCAATATACAGAACACTAAAATACATGTATCTCATAAAAGTCTAAAACACACTGAATAAAATAAGTGAGTGAATCTGTACAATTTCTCATATGGTCAGCAGAATAAAACTCATTTTAGCAGCATTTTAAGAGAACTCAATTGTCAAATATTTTGGAACAAATCAAGTGAGATTTCAGGATCAAAATCTGTTAACAATAAAGATACCACCCAGGACTCAACATGAAGCTGATATCTGGACAGGATGGGGTAATCCAAAGAGCTCTGGGTACAGTCCATTGATCACAGAATAACAAAAGGTGGTCTACAGTATCTATTACACCAGTCACACAGCCACAGAAGTGGTCTGAAAATGAGATTTTAGTGAATCATCCTCTCAGTTCTGCTGTTGGCAAAACATCCAGTCTGGCAAACATAAAAGCATGCCTATGGCTAGAGATTGTAAGTAATTTCAAATATAAGGGAAGGTTCATAAAGGGAGGGATCCCTAGTGCAAAAGTGGAGCATACACACCTTGACCGGATTAGTGTGCTGGCATGGTCAAGGTCAGTCACCTTCACCCAGATCAACTTCGATGCTTCCTGGTAATCCATATTCCTGAGCAAATTTAGAGTCCAGTGGCACCTTTAAGACCAACAAAGTTTTATTCAGGATATGAGCTGTCATGTGCATTGCACATTTTTCCAAATATTTGCTTCAGACCAACATGGCTGACCACCTGGATCCATATTCCTGAGCGTTATGAGGGAAAGGCCAAGAGCCTTTTATCAACACACCTCTCCCAAGCACTTCTGAAACTGTCCTCCATTAAAAGGTGCAACAGTCCCCCTTGGGCATTGGGTACTGAAAAAAGGACCTTCAGTCTCAAATTAAAGGCAGCAATCCAAGCCCTGGACTTGAATGAGCACTGTGCAAACTCTAAGTGCAGTTCCTGTAACACAGCTAGGCACTCCTGCAATCTGTTGCAGGAACTGAAGGAGTGTACAGTGCACAGACTCAGAAACTCCATTTATCCAAATGCCCACCCCAAACAAGACCTGAGAAATTATGTTAGGATTAAAAGCCTTAATGGCTGCAGGTACATACTGACCTCCTTTTAAACAGAAAAAATCTTAAAAGAGCATTTGTATTGGTCCTAGCAGTTTCAGTCGCTGAGTGGACATAGGCTTTCCAGATGAGATTATGACTGAACATAACTCCCAGATATTTAAAATGAGCCACCTGCTTTATTTTTCCTCCCTCGACAGTCCAAGTTTTCTGTCTAGAACAAGGCCAACATATTGCTTTCTATATGCCATGTGATGAAATATTGATAGAGTTGATAGAGTTCCTCAGTCCATTGATTTACTGGAAGTGGGCTTTTATATTTCCACTATTGTAATCCGAGTCATTTAGCTATAGTAAGGGCACAAAGGGTCCATTCCCCCCCTCCAGTTTTTCCATTGCTATCTTCAATGGCTCTGGCTGCTTTTTCTTTCTCAGTCATCAGAGCCTGTAGAACTGGGAGCTGGACAAATTAAGGGGCTGCTCTAGGGTAAACAGACAGTAGATCGCACACAGCCCCTCCTGAACTTGCCACTCAGTCCAATAACAAAATCTCAATTGCCCACTGATTGACTAACAAAGGGGAGGATTTAATAACCGGTAGGCTGCAAGCGGTGTCGCGGTGGCTCAGAGATTAAGATGCTGAGATGCTGACCAGAAGGTTTGCAGTTCAGCAGTTCAAGACCCTAGTGCCACATGATGGAGTGAGCTCCTGTCTCTGACCCCAGTTCCTTCCTACCTAGCAGTTCAAAAGCAAGAAACTGCAAGTAGATAAATAGGTACCACTTTGGTGGGAAGGCAACAGCATTCCATGTGCCTTGGCATTTAGTCATGCCAACCACATGAACACAGAAACATTTTCAGATAGCGCTGACTCTTCAGCTTGGAAATGGAGATGAGCACCACCCGCTAGAGTCAGATTCAACTGGCTTTCGAACAAGGGAAACCTTTACCTTTTACCTTTACCTTTAGGCTGCAAGCAGTCAGGAGACTAAATGTAATTACTGAGGCAGCTGAGTAACTTGCTGAAGGTATCAAGTAGATTTGAAGACAGCAACACCGATTTCTGAGGTGATATGTAACTTCCTTCTTCCCCCTTTGGACTCACACAGAAATTTTCTTGTAACTAAACAACAATAAAGTTACTGTCTCTTCCACAGAGGGATTAAAAGGCGTATTTTGGTTAACAACTAAGATGACGTAAAACTTTTTGAAGGGTATGTTGGTCTGCAGTGGAAGAGCTAGCTTCCAGTAGCACCTTAGAGACCAACAAGATTTTCAGGGTATGAACCTTTGGAAGTCAAAACTCCCATTTTCAGATGATTTTAAGTAGTATCTGTTTTCACAGCTGAGCTGGATCACAGTTCGTTTAAGAATAGTTGCAGTGTCACACCCACACCCAGGGTTACAGAACTGACAGGCTGTTTCTCCTGATGAGAGTGGTGGAATGGTTTTGTTTGGGAAAGGCTCACTAAACCCCAGGATGTCTGATCCCTTCACTACTGCCTTTACCATGTTAACAGAAATACTGGAGGTGTGGACGTCAGTCTCCACACTTGCCGAGCCCACTGCAATCACTCTCCGAATAAAAAAATCCCAGCTTCAAATATGTAGAATCATAGAATGAAGAGGAAAACAGAGAAGAGAAGAGATTGGATTGGATTTATACCCTACCTTTTATTACCTGAAGGATCCTCGGAGTGGCTTACAAACTCTTTTCCCTTCCCCTCCCCACAACAGGCACTCTGTGAGGTAGGTGGGGCTGAGAGAGCTCTTTCGAAAACTGCTCATGAGAGAACAGCTCTGAAAGAACTTATGACTGATCATAAGTCACACCAGCAGTTGCGTGTGAAGGAGTGGGGAAATCAAACCTGGTTCTCCCAGATTAGAGTCCACATGCCTAACCACTATACCAAACTGGCTAGAGTTGGAAGGGACCATGCAGGCCATCTAGTCCCACCCCCTGCTTAGTGTAGGATCAGGCTAAACAATTCCTGGCAAATGTCTGTCCAGCTTGAAGACTGCCAGTGAGGGGGAGCTCACCATCTCCCTAGCCAGCTGATTCCACAGCTGAACTTTCTGTAAAAAAAATATTTTTTATTTTATTTTTAAAAAATTAATTACAAACTTAAGCATTAAAAAATTAACATAGTCATCTCACACATATGAGGATGTGAGGGTGATCTGGATGAAACATGTCACCTCATTGATGGCCAGGGTTGATTCAGCTGATCTGGCTGGCTAGACTGGTGTCCCCTTCCTCCTTCACCACTCTATGTGCATCCCCCCCCCCGAAGCTGCATGCTTGTTGGAAGAGCACAACCATCCCAGATAGAAGGAATGTACCATTCTTTGGTCAAGGGTATATAATAGCTGCACTCCTCTGCTAACTCCCCCCCCCAAAAAAAAAATTCTTAATATTCAACCAATACCTTTCTGCCCTTATTTAAAACTCATTATTGCAAGTCCTATCCTCTGCTGCCAAGAGGAAGAGCTCTCTGCCCTCCTCTAAGTGACAGCCTTTCAAATACTTAAAGAGAGCAATCATGTCCGCCCTCAACCTCCACTTCTTCAGGCTGAACATTCTCAGGTCCCCCAGCCTTTCCTCATAGGGCTTGGTCTCCAGCACCCTGATCTCCCCATTTTGTTTAAGAGACCTACAGTGCCTAGCAACCCACACACACTCTTCTTTGGAGGTATGTCCTTCCCTCCATTTCTTGAACATTTCCTTTTTCTTCCTTAGCTCATCATGGAGTTCTCTGCTCATCCATATTGGCTTTTTTAATCCCCTACCATGTTTCTGTCTTGCTGGAATAGTGATGCTTTCAGCTTGCAAGAGTTCTTGTTTTAGGAAAGCTCAGCCTTCACTTGCTCCTTTCCCTTCCAGCATTCTTGCTCATGGAATGACTTTCATCATGCCTCTGAGTTCATTAAAGTCTGCTCTACTAAAATCTAACATACATATCTAGCTATGAACTTCATGGGCCCCCCACAGCAAAAGGAATTCTAGAAGGACATGGTCCCTGTGGCAAAGTTCTTTCAGGCTGCTCTTTTTATATGTAATACAGTATTGTAATGCAAAAATTGTATTTGGGAGATATGAAATTGAGACTTATTTTACATGTATTTTAGACTATTTTAGAATGGGTTCCCCCCCGCTGGGTGATATATGTTCCTATGTTTTATCTATTTGTGTATTCCCCCCCCCCATGTTAATGCCAATAAAGGTAACTGAACTGAACTGTCCTGCCTTCCCTTATCCTTACCCAGATACTTTCCACTGGGCTGTCAACCACTTTATCCAGTATTTCCTGACAAGTGAACCCTCTCCTCACCACTCTGTCTCCTCTTTGATCCTTTCAGTTTTTCTTGAACAGCTCGTGCCCATCCACTACTACATTCCAGTCATGGGAATCATCCTACCAAGTCTCTGTAATGCCTACTAAATCAGAGGCATCAAATTCATTTGTTACAAGGGCCAGATCTGACATAATTGTGACTAGGGTGGGCCGGGCCATGTGTGCCATAAAATGTAATACGAGGTACCGGAGACATAAATTTTATGACTATGATTTCAGATGCCAAATGGCAGTAGCAGGCTTGATTGGATTAGGTGTGATATGCAGAGGGGTAGTAGGCATGGAGATATCAGCATTGGTACTGATACAGGAAACCTAGGTCTCCAGGAGGAATCATTCTAGGAGGATGCAAAGAATAAATGGAAATAAGTCTGAAGAAGTGAGCAGTGACTCATGAAAGCTTATGAGCCCTACCACAAATCTTGTTAGTCTTTAAGTTGCTACTGGACTTTTGTCTTTCTACTGATATTATAAACATTCAAAACACAACATTCAAAAAACAGTGGGAAACATTTTAGCCTTCCAGGACATTCAGTTGCTGACCAGTGTTCCCTCTAAGCTAAGTTAGTGTGAGCTGGCTCACAGTTTTTTAGCCTCCTGCTCACACATTTTTGTCTTAGGTCAGAAATGATGGCTCCAGAGCAAACTAATTTATGCAGTGGCTCACAACTTTAATGCCAGTAGCTCAAAAAGTAGAATTTTCGCTCACAGGACTCCACAGCTTAGAGGGACCATTGTTGCTGACCTAAGGGTAGCAGTTTTCCTACAAAGGAATTTCAAAGGGAGATAGAAAGAGAGACTGCTGAGTTGAAACTGACAGTGAAGCTCAAGACATGCATTCTCCTGGAATGAATTGAGACCTAGGTTTCTTCTCTCATTACCAATGCCTGCTATTATCATTTGGCATCTGAAATCACTTCACTCTCCAAGATATAAGGACAAATGGACTCACATTCTAGCTGTATCTGAAGAAGTGAGCAATGACTCATAAAAGCTCATGCCCTACCACGAATTTTATTAGTCTTTGAGGTGCTACTGAACTCTTGTTCCCTTCCACTAATAAAGAATGCAAGCTGTGCTGTTAGGTTTCTTCCCCTTCCCATCTGTTAGAACTGGAAAGGTGGATCTCTCCAAGTGCCATGGGACTCTCTCCCTCTTCCTCTCTCTCTCTGGCATGCTCTTTCTGGCTCTTTCCCTCCCCCCAGCTCTTTCCCTTCCTCCTCCTCTGATGAAGTGTACAGGCATACAAAAGCTTATACCTGGAATAAATGTTGTTGGTCTTAAAAGTGCCACAGGACTCCATTCTCTCTCTGTGTCCCTGGCTCTTTCCTTCCCCCTCCCTCCCCAGAAGAGGAGGAGGGGGAGGAGCCCTCAACCAATTGAAAGAAGGGAGGCTTGGCTTTCTTTCTCTCCTCTGCAAAGCAGGAAATTGGAGAGACTGGGCAAAAGGAGCTGCGATGCAGGGAACAGGAAGCAGGAAGCAACAAAGAGCCAGTTGCTCACAGACAATATAGGAGCCTTGCAGGGGCTGGATCCAGCCCACAGGCCATATGTTTGATAGCCCTGTACTAAATCATATCTCTCTGTCTGCATTAGAAGCTCAATTAGAAGCACATAGGCACCTGAATCCTCACACTTTTGGCTCCATTTGACCTGGTCTTCCCAGGTGTGCCTCTGCTGATTGCTCTCCTTCATTGAAATCCCCATGTAGGCCATTTTCTTCCTCATGTTGTCATTTTAAAGCCCTCTTGATGACTCTCCCCAGGTTGTTGCCAAACACATTCTTCCCTGACCTTGATAGGGGAAGTCCATCATGTGCTAGGAGGCTGTCTTCCAGAAAACCTAGCCCATGGCCCAGAATCCAAATCATTTCTGCCAGCACTACCAATGCAGACAATGGTTCACCTCCATTATTTTCTGTTCCTATTGTGTTCCTTTTCCTTCAACAGGAAGGATCAAAGAGAATACCACCTGTGTGCTATTCCCTATGCTAACTGGATCTGAATTTGCTGAAACTGAGAGGGAAATAGACCTTGGGGGCCTTGTGGGTAGTTCAATTATAGTGTTGAGCCAATGTGCCACAGCAGCAAAAGAAACAAACTCAAAGCTGGGGATTATTAGGAAAGAGACTGAAAATAAAATAGCTACTGCTATAATGTTGTTGTTGTTCAGTCACACAGTCGAGTCTGGCTGTTTGCGACCCCATGGACCACATCACATCAGGCCCTCCTGTCTTCCGTTGTCCTCTGGAGTATACTTAATTTCATGTTCATTTCATCAATAACACTGTCTAACCATCTCATCCTTTGCCGTCTCCTTCTTCTTTTCCCTTCAATCATTCCCAGCATCAGTCTTCTCCAGTGAGTGCTCCCTTCTCATTTGGTGGCCAAAGTATATGAGCTTCAGCTTCAGTATCTGGCCTTCCAGGGAACAAACAGGGTTGATTTCTTTTAGGATTGTCTGATCCAATCTCCTTGCAGTCCAAGGGACTCTTAAGAGTCTTCTCCAGCACCATAATTCAAAAGCATCTATTCTTTGGCGCTCGGCCTTCCTTATGGTCCAACTCTCACAGCCATACATAACTACTGAGAATACCATTGTTCTGACCATACAGACTTTTGTTGGCAGGGTGATGTCTAGATTTGCCATCGCTTTCCTCCCAAGGAGCAGGCGTCCTTTAATTTCATGGCTGCAGTCACCTTCTGCAGTGATCTTGGAAGTCTGTCATTGTTTCCATGACCCCCCTTCTATTTGCCAAAGACTGATAGGGCTGGATGTCATGATCTTTTTTGATGTTGAGTTTCAAGCCAATTTTTGGGCTCTCCTCTTTGACCCTGAGCAAGAGGCTCTTTAGGTCCTCTTCACTTTCTGCCATTATAATGGTATCATCTGCATATCTGAGGCTGTTGACGTTTTCCCCAGCAATCTTAATTCCGGCTTGTGATTCATCCAGGCCGGCATTTTGCATGATGTACTCTGCATATAAATTAAATAAGCAGGGTGACAATATATATCCTTGTCATACTCCTTTTCCTTTGCTAAACCAATCAGTTGTTCCACATCTGATTCTAACTGTTGCGTCTTGACCCTTATGTAGGTTTCTCAGGAGACATGTGAGGTGGTCTGGTACACCTGTCTCTCTAAGGACCTACCATATTTTGTTGTGATCCACACAATTTTTAGCGTAGTCAATGAAGCAGAAGTAGATTTTTTTTTCTGGTACTTGTGCTATAATGCCCCCTGTATATATCTATGATGCTGCCTCATTTGGAATATTGTGTGCAGTCTGGTCATTGTATCTTTTTATTATTATTTGCTTTTCTAAACTACAAACCTACAGGGTTAGGGGGAGGGGAATACCCAATCCCAAAAAGACTGAGTTTAAAGTGGGGTCTGAGAAGGTAGCTTGAAGTGAGTTAATATTTGACTGAGTGTGGCGTAATCAGCAAGAAAGTGATAAATCTGCAGGCTTTCAGAGACTTAAAACTTTTCTTTTAACATAAACAATGACGCAGCAAGCAGAATAAATGGCAGCTAAAGGGAAATTTGCAGCAGGAACTGCCAGCACATCATCTTCTCCAGCTACTAAACCAGAAGCAACCACAGAGTTTCCTAAAATGATTGCTGCTGCTTTGCACCCTTTGCTGGACCAGATGACTAACCTCAATGACAAGTTTGATATGTTGCAAAAAGAGCTTAAAGAAAATTCAACAATAACGGAGAAGATAGTAAAGAAGCTGAAAAAAGTTGATTTTAAATCCAAAGAATTTGGACAAAGATTGGAGGTGGTGGAAAAAGAAAAAATCTCTGGACAACAGCAACTGCTTCTCCTCCAAATGGAAAAATCAGCATATGTCCTGAGACTTCAAGGCATCCCGGAGCAGAAAGGAAAGAATTTAAAAGAGATTTTAAGTGAGGAACTGGTCCCGATGGTAGGCTTAACAGCAGAAGCTCTACAAAATGATATTGACTTGGTTTATCGTACATATCCAGAATTTATAAAAAAAAAAACAAGCTACCCAGGAAAGTATATGTGAAATTCTCAAAAAGATCAACAAGAGATACAATTTTGAAAGCGACAAATGAAATAACCCTGAAAATTAAAGGAGAACAATTAAAGTACTAAAAGACATTCCATTTGAGATTAGAAAAAAGAGGAGACAATACAGAGATTTGGCATTGTTCTTACAGCAAAATAACACACCATACAGATGGATAATACCTGAAGGGCTTATCTTCAACTTCTATGGGAAAAAAGAAAAGATTGATTCTGTTTGTAAAGCGAACAAGTTCTTAGAGCAACAACAGAAAGCGATGGAGGGATCTGAGACAGTGGAGGATAACAAAGATGCAGAAGCTGAGGTAGAGAAGGAGGAAAGTTCTGACAACACCTCGACTAGCTCGGCAGAATCGTCCAACTTGGAAGCAGAATTAGGGGCTGCTGTCCCTAAACCCCTAAAAATTAAACTGGATTTT
This sequence comes from Gekko gecko, assembly GCA_029375565.1. Taxonomy (NCBI): domain Eukaryota; kingdom Metazoa; phylum Chordata; class Lepidosauria; order Squamata; family Gekkonidae; genus Gekko; species Gekko gecko. The sequence continues at coordinate 115,804,117 of JAPDNY010000001.1, read as the reverse complement.
TGGCAAAAAGAAGCTCAGAGGAAAGAAAAAAAGCAAAATAGATTAATTCTTGATAGCCTGATGTTTATCTTTTATTCATAAATCTAAGGTTAAGTTGTGCACACACTACAGTAGAACAAGATTGTGATTGTTTGCTTTATGCTTTTTTATAACTAATGTTCACTTTTTACTATGCGGGCAAAAGGGAAGTATCAATTTTTTTTTAAGAATAATTGTATTATGATCCCTGGTCACTGTATCTTCAAAAGGACATAACAGAGATGGTAAAAGTACAGAAGAGGGCAACCAAGATAATTAGGGGGTTGGAGCATCTTCCCTAAGAGGAAAGGCTGAAGAATGAGTCTTTTCAGTTCAGAAAAGAGATGAGTAAGAGGTGACATGATAAAGAGTGGACAGAATTTTTTCTCCCTCTTCCAAAATACTACAACTCAAGGGCATCCAGTGAAGCTGATGAACAGTTGATTCAGGATAACAAAAATATATACATCCTTGCTTCACAAGTGATCAAACTACAGAATTTTTGGCCAGAAGATATAGTGATGGCTATAGGCATAGACAACTTTAAAAAAGGATTAGATGGATTTATGAATGATAAATCTGTCAGTGACTATTGGTGACTACAGGGAACCTCCACATTCATAGGCAGTAAACCTCTGAATACCAGAGCCAGGATGCAACATCAGGGAAAGGTCTCAGCTTCAATTCCCAGTTGTTCGTCCTTCACAGGAACTGGTTGGCCACTGTGTGAGGTAGGATTTTAGACTAGATGGATCACTGATTTGATCCAGCAGGGCCCTTCTTATGTTTGTGTGTTCTTCTGACTCAGATCCTGCCTTAATCCTGTCATGAATTCACAACCTACTATCATCCTGAAATAGAGTAGCCTGCCTAGCACTGGACATCTGTTCCAAATCTCTATTTCTATCCCTGGCTATACCGTCCTCCCCCTTTAACTCCTTTCCTTCAGCCTCTCATTGATGGGAATCTCTATGCATTTGCAGACATACTCTGGAATCAGGGATTAGCTGTGATGTCTAGAAAACAGAACTGGAATCCATCTGTTGCACTGGCTATGTTGTACTGGACTCATGGAATGTCTGGCATGAAATTAGCTTGCTTCTAATAGAAGTGGCTATGGTGGGTTTAGTCTAATGTAAGTTTTTAAACTTAATAATTGATGGCCTTGTACCCTTCCCCCTTCTCATTATAAAACTGCAGGTATTCAGTAACTACAGATTAAATCTGTCAGAATATTTCCTGCGCCTCTCTCATCCCATCTCAGAATTGCTTTGGGCATCTCAGATCTCTTCCTCCAAGCACTGGTTCATCCAAGGTTACAGTGTGCTTCCCATGTGTCCAGTTTTAATGCCAGAGGCATACATTTAAAACTGTTATCCGTTGATAACTCAGAAAAATAGAGAACTGGGTCAGTTTGTGCAATTTTCCTTCTAAAGTTTCAGTTGAAAAGCAATCTGGTATGCCAGTGGGAAATCTTCACAGTCATAGAACACATTTTAGATGTAGGCTTGACTCACAGTGTAGTTACAATTTAGTAATGAATATAGTTGGCTGTGCTTTAGTAAGTTTTTATCTTTTGCAGGAAACTGTCTAGATTTGGAACAGGAAGGAGCAGCATTCTCTCAAGTTTATCAGATGTCCTCTTCAGACTTTCTATTGGATATAGAGAGCTAAGCCATTTCTTGCTGCCTGACAAGTTGTGATTAATATTGCTGTAAATTTGTGGTTTCATCATACCCATAGACTTGACATATAATAATGGCAGAATATAGTTATTCTAGTACCATGGGTAATACTTCTAGTGGATTTGGAAGGTAAAATTGAAAATATCACAGGACAGTGTAACCCAAGTCTGGGGTTTACATCTTGCACAAATCTGCTGCTGGGAGGGAAATTGGCTGATATTTTTCTTCTTGGCAGCTGGTGGCATGCTTTATGCAGCGCTCAAGATGTCCCCCCCCCCTTACTTATCTGAAGTCTTTAACTACCACACCACATTAGCAAAGGGTTTTTTTAAATTGGTTTAGTAGGAATTTTGAACTTTTACACACTGAAATCAATAGGACCATGTTCTATGAACTCCAAGTATGAACTAAGCTTTGGAACTTAGGGGTTCTTAGTGTTGTGTATTGGGACTGAACCATTCCAGGTATGTCACACCAGAGACTGGCTGAGCTTGGAGCACAAGAACAATAGCCTACTTGGACTCTGGAAGTAACCCAGTCAAGTAGTAATGTTATGTAAATAGCCTATCGTTGGGAGTGGGGTGTGTTTGGGTGTGGCAATTGCATGTTATTTAACACGGAGGCAGGCAATGCCAACCACCTCTGAACATCACTTGCCTTGAAAACCCCATGGGGTTGCCATAAATCAACTGTGACTTTATGGCAAAAAAGAAAAAGAAATAAATATTTGGAGAGAAACCCTTCAATAGAGTCACAATAGGATAGGACTGATAGTGTGTTTGGATTGAAAAAATGAACTCTTTAATCATTTATTATCATTAAATACTTTATAGTATATTAATTGTTGCCAAATTGAGTTACATAGAAACCAACAAATATTTAAAATATTGCATACCACTACATTAAAAGTGGGTTTTTCCAGTGCTCCCCTGTTACCCAGTTTTTCTATTGGGAAAATTGAAAAAGTCCTCAATCTTTTTCATGCTCTACATCATGAGTGTGAAAAGCTTGCCTTAAGAAGTATTTTACTAATTCTAAAATAGGAAATATTTCATAGGAGTTGCTTTTTAGTGCTACCTCAAGATTTTCCGATTTTTCCATCGTAAAATGAGGGAATGGGGGGACACAGTTCTTCCCCATGAATTCTTTGTCATTTTTATTCCTGGGCCCTTACATTTTGAAGAAAAACTAGTATGTATTTGAAATAATTAGTGATAGATTTAAGGTTTCTCTTGTTCCATTGCTGTATTATTGTTAATGTTTTAAGATTTACAGAAAGACTTGTGGGTTTGCAATTAGAGCCTTTTTCTTAGCAGAAGAGGGGGTTTGAAAATATTTTTCTTTAAAAAATAAAGATTTCCTCAGCTCCCCAAAGGCTTTAGACCTTTCTGAGCCAATAGTGTTTAAAATGCTACTTATACCTACTTCTCTTCTCTTTTTTCCCACCAAAAAAAACATTTTATAAGATAATTATTTAACACTCCTCAACATTCTCAGCAAGCCTAGAGATATATTTTTTATATATATTGGATATAAGAATGTTGCTGCAGTTGTGGTGGGGATTAGGAGCTGCGGTGGCTCAAGTGGTTAAGACGCTGAACTGCAGGCTGCGGAAGGTCAGTTGTTCAGCAGTTCGAGACCCGAGAGTGCCGCATGACGGAGTGAGCTCCCGTCTCTAGTTCCAGCTCCTGCCAACCTAGCAGTTCGAAAGCAAGAAATTGCAACTAGATAAATAGGTACCACTTTGGTGGGAAGGTAACAGCGTTCCGTGCGCCTTGGTGTTTAGTCATGCTGGCCACATGACCATGGAAACATCTTCGGACAGCACTGGCTCTTCGGCTTTGAAAAGGAGATGAGCACCACAACCCTAGAGTCGGATTCGACTGGCTTTCGAGCAAGGGAACCTTTACCTTTACCTTTAAGAGGCTAATATTTGATTTGTAATATGTTGTTTCTTACATCCATTTTATATTTCTTTAATTTGTTTTAGATTCCTTTAACATGTAAAGCGTAATCTTTGGATTAAAAACAATTTCTTATTTTGAATTTACCAAGCACTCCACTGTTTGAACAAATTTAACATTAGAAAAATGTACACATTCTAACAATTTAGAAATACAATTGGTTATGGAGAAAGCTTCCAACATTTGATCAAGCATGTTAAAAACTGGATTTAAAGAAAAAAGAAGTGAATGGAGCACCTTAAAGCTGGGAGTCCAATCAGTTGGCTCTTTAGATCCGCACGAGGCACGATTGCCTCACGGATCTAAAGTTAATGTCCAGACACAAACATCTGGGAAACGTCTCTCTTCCGTGGGCATCCCATTTTGCCGCACTTCGGAGCCATACTTAAAAGATACCACTTTAAATCTGGGGTTTTCAGTTACCTGCAGGAGAACTGCAGACTTCCACCAGCACGCAATCCTCCTGTCGGGATGGTCTGACATCAGACCATCCTGAGCGGGCGCCATTTTAAAAAATCCCTACATATGTGTGGATCAACAAGGATGCGCTGTCACGTCTATGCGCATGCACAAAAAGTTTTTTTAAAAAAACCCACCATGCGCCTCCTTCAATAAGGATGTGCTGTGACACCTATGTGCATGCGCAAAAAGGGTTTAAAAAAAAAAAAACCTGTGCGCATCTCCTTCAGTGGATGCCATCTAGACAATCCACAATAGAGCACACAGTAAGGCCATTACCCCGGGGGATGTCTGGTAGTGTGACGATGGATTAAAAAGTTCAGGATCAAATTCGAGCTGGCATAATGGTGGGATTAGCTGCCTGTCTGAACGCAGCCTGGATAATCTGCTCTGCCAGATTGTATTAAGGAATTTACACTTACATCCTACTCATAATTAAATTTTTTACACCTCACATGGTAGATATAGTGACTACAAAATGCCTATGTAGATTGTTTCCAGCTACATGAAAGCCAGAATAATAACTTGGTTTGCCAACTTCCAGATGGACCTGGAGATCTCCTGCTATTATAACTGATCTCTAGACAACAGAGATTAGTTCCCCTGGGGAACATGGCTGCTTTGGAGGAGGAACTCTATGGCATTTTCTGTCAGCAGAGATTTACTACAGGATATAAAACAGAATGTTTACATTGGTTTTATCCTATTAATTTATTTTATTAAATTTATATCCTGCCCTCCCCACATAGTGGGCTCAGGGTGGGCTCCATACAAACTGATCAGCACACAGTGCAGATTTTTAAAAACATATACATCAATTAAAATTAAACAATAAATTAAAATTACACAATACAATATGCTTCAACAGATGATGTTAATACTAGCAATACAGGATCTGCTGTCATTGGTGGGGGGCATAACAGGTGGATGCCAAATCTCTTGGACCTCACTACTGCTGAGTTGGAGATCTAGGATCTAGGGTTTGCCAACAAAAACTGGGAAATTTCTTGATTTTTTTTTGTTTATTCTTATATTTTAACTGTATTTTAATTGTTGAAATGTTTTGATTTTTTTATATTCACTGCCTTGTGGCCCTCGATTGGGTCAAAAGATGGCATAAAGATGTTTTAAATAAGTAAACAAATACAATTATTTTCATCATTATCATCATCATTATTAGTACAACATATGAAACACCTTGAACATTTCAAAAATTAATAATAATAATAATAATAATAGTAGTAGTAGTAGTAATAATAATAATAATAATAATAATAATGACAACAACAACAACAACAACCATCCTTTATAATAGATCTGTAAGATGGTATACTACTATTATTTCCATGCTGCATAGGGTTGCCAGCCTCCGGAGGGGTGGGTCTGGGCTGGAGTTCACCTGGATACGTTGTAATGTCACAACAACAACAACAACAACCATCCTTTATAATAGATCTGTAAGATGGTATACTACTATTATTTCCATGCTGCATAGGGTTGCCAGCCTCCGGAGGGGTGGGTCTGGGCTGGAGTTCACCTGGATACGTTGTAATGTCCAGATCAGCCTCAAGGGCAGCCCTGCATAGAGTGAGTTACAGTAATCAAACCTAGAGGTGACCGTTGCATGGGTTACAGTGGCTAGGTCAGGGCGAGATAGGTAGGGGGCCAGTTGCATGGCCTGGCGCAGTTGAAGAAATGCCAGTCTGGCAAGATTTGTGATCTAGGCCTCCATTGATAAGGAGGCATCCATAAACACACCCAGACTCTTAACTGTCTATGCCAATGTTAAAGGTGCATGGTCAAGAGTCAGGAATTGGCGCCCCATACCTGAATCTCCCCCATCCAGCCAAAGAAGTTCCATCTTTGACAAATTCAGTCTCAGCTGACTCTGCTTCAACCACCTCACCACGGCCTCCAAACCCTCAGCCAGATTTCCTGGGACAGTGTCTGGCTGGCCATCCATCAGCAGATACAGCTGGATATCATGTACTGATACTGTACTGATGGCAGCCCAGCCTGAAACTCCACATCAGCTGGGCAAGATGGCACATATAGATGTTGAACAACTTTGGGGAGAGGATAGCCCCCTGAGGGACCCTGCATGCCATCGGGTATGGAGAGTAAACTCTCTCTCCCTGTGCAACCCTCTGTCTCTGACCATAGAGAAATGAGCCAACCCACTTCAGGGCTGTCCCACACACACCAACATTGGCGAAATGGTGTGCAAGCAGATCGAGATCTACTGTGTTGAAGGCTGCCATCAAGTCAAACGATAACAATAACTTTTTTAAAAAAACAAAATTTTTATTGGAATATATTCAACAATGTTAAACATCTTTACCAATTCAATTTAAAGATTATATCCCATCCTCCAACCCCCCCTAATAGGCTTCCAACACTGCTACTAACAAGAAAAAAATTCAAGAAGTAATCAAATTTAAACTTATAACAATCGACAAACCAGGTAACACAATTCTAATACATAGAAACCTGACTTTTTCTAACATAATTTCCAGTAAGAGTACAGTACAATCAAATATTCATTTCATTTCACATTCAATTTCAGTAAGAATCAAGATTGTACATTTTCCCTTTCATTTTATATTCAGTTTCCATATACAGTTTCAGGCCTTCCCAGTCTTTTAAATATTGTTCTGCCATTTATCCATTTAATTTTTTCGTCATTTTGTCCATCTCTGCTAAAAACAGCAATTTCTTTAACCAGTCCTGTATACCTTCTCCGCTTTCCACTGTTGCGCAAAAGCCATTCTCACTGATGTGATCATATACCATAATAATGTCCTTTTTTCATGTGGAATTTTCTCCATTGTCAAACCTAAGAGAAGAAGCTCCGGGCTTTTCCTAATAGGAATTTTTAATATCTTCTGCATCTCACAATGTACATTTGACCAGTATATTTTTGCTTTATCACATGTCCACCACATATGGTAAAAAGAACCCTCTATTTTTTTACATTTCCAACACTTATTACTCAAGTTCTTATCCATACTAATATTAGCAATCTTTTTTGGTGTCATATACCACCTGTACATTATCTTATAACTATTTTCTTTTATATTAACACACGTTGACATTTTAAAAGCTTTTCTCCACAAAAATTCCCAAGATTCCATTGAGATTTCCTTGTTCATATTTATGGCCCATTTTATCATTTGCTCTTTAACAGTTTCATCCAAAGTATATACAGTTAACAAAGTTTTATACAACTTAGAAATCATTTTCCGACCTTTTTTCAACCAAATATCTTCAAACTCATCGTTCTTAGCTCTAAAACCAACCTCTTTACAGATATTTTTTTGTAAATGTCCTGTATTTGGCAATATTGTAACCAACCATAGTAAAATGCTAAATCATTGTTTGGTTTTAAAACATATTTTTTACCTTCTTTTTGAAGCAACTTTTGGTATTTCAACCAATCATTACCTTTATGTTCAGAAAAAGGATGAATAACTGCAGCAGGCATGATCCATAAAGGCCTCTCATCGGGAACCGTATTCCTGTATCTGGTCCATGCATCAAACAACGCTCTCCTTACATAATGATGCTTAAACATTGAATCTACTTTATTTTTCCCATACCAAAGATAGGCATGCCAGCCAAATCTGCAATCGTGACCCTCAAGGGCCAATAGTTTTCTATTTTCCAAATTAACCCAGTCAGTTAACCAAGACATACATACAGCTTCATGATACAAACGCAAATTCGGGACTTGGAAGCCACCTCGGTCTTTAACATCATACATTATTTTCATTTTAATTCTTGGCTTCTTTCCTGCCCAGATGAATTTAAAAATTTCTCTTTGACATTTCACCAACACTTTCACATCTTTCACAATTGGTATTGTCTGGAACAAAAACATTAATCTGGGTAGTACATTCATTTTGACAACGGCAATTCTTCCAAGAAGAGATAACCTAAGTTTTTCCCATTTTTCTAAATCACGTCTTATCGAAACCCACAATTTTTCATAATTATTCTTAAACAAATCAATATTTTTCATTGTAATGTCAACTCCCAAATACTTAACCTTTTTAACCACTTCACATTCTGTCATTTTTTGTAAACATTGTTGCTTTGTAGCAGTCATATTTTTACACAGTATTTTCGATTTATTTTTATTTACATAGAACCCTGCGAGATCACCAAACTCTTTTACCTTTTCAAATATCAACGGTATATTATTAACAGGATCTTCAACAATAAACATAATATCCTCAGCAAACATTCTTAATTTATATGAGAAACCTCTGATACTAAGACCTTTTATATTATTGTCATCTCTAATCGCTTGCAGCAATATTTCCAAAATCCAGATAAATAACAATGGCGATAAGGGACAGCCCTGCCTGGTTCCTTTTCTGACCCGGAACGTTTCCGTTGATTCTGCATTCACAATCACCGTGGCCTTTTGTTCTTTATATATTGATTTAATCATTCTTGTAAATTCTACGCCTATCTGCAATTTTTCAATCACTTTAAACATAAATTCCCAGTTCAAATTATCAAATGTCTTCGCGTCTAAAAATAAAAAGCCGACCTCTTTTTCCGGGTGTTTATCATAATATTCTATTACATCCAAAACAACCCTCATATTATCTTTTATTTGCCTGTTCAGCAAAAACCCAGCCTGATCTTCGGCAATGGTGTCTTTCAAATACTCTTTAAGGCGTTCTGCTAGGATTTTTGCAAAAATTTTGTAATCATTATTCAAGAGTGAAATTGGGCAATAATTTTTGACATTAGTTAAATCTTGAGCCTCTTTCGGTATCAAGGTGATTGCTGCTTCGTTCCAGGAATCTGGAACATTCCCACTTTCTCTAATTTCATTTAGAAGAATCTCTAGAATCGGTACCAGGTCTTCCTGAAATTTCTTGTAAAATTTGGCTGAAAATCCATCTGGTCCTGGAACTTTGGAAATTTTTGCTTCTCCAATAGCTTTGCTGATTTCTTCTTTGGTTATTACAGCATTTAACAATCCTTTTACTTTTGAACTTGGTTGCATCAAGTTCACCTTACATTTTTTGTGGATCCACCTGTTTTGCTTGGAAAAGGGTAGCGTAGTATTTATAAAATTCTCTCCGGATCCCTCCTGGATCTATGATTTCTTTATTCCCATCTTTCAATTTAATTATTGTTTTATTTTCTCTTCTTTTCTTCAATTGCGATGCCAAATATTTCCCAGGTTTATTCGCTCCTTCAAAGGACTTCTGTTGCAATTTTTTCAAGTTCCAATAAACTTCTTTGTTTAACCTCGCATCATATTGTTCCCTCAAGATCCTCAGTTCTCTCAGAATTTTCTTTTTACCAGGTCTTTTCTTAAGTTCTACTTCTTTCTTTTGAATACTTTCCAAGATTTCTTTATCCATTTTAAGTTGTTGTTTTCTTTCATTGTTGTTAATTGCAATAAGATGTCCTCTCATCACAACCTTATATGCCTCCCATACCGTTTGCATCTGTACTTCATTTAAATTCAATTGAAAATACGTTTTGGTTTCCATCCTTATTTTATCCACAATGTTTTGTTTGTCCAGTAAATCCTCATTGAGTCTCCATCGAAATTTTTTCCTCTTAACATAGGTCGACCATTTTATTGGGCTGTGGTCAGAAAGAATTCTAGGTAATATTTCAATTTTGCGTGTTTGCGTAATTAAGTTATCAGTCATCCACATCATATCAATTCTTGAGAAAGATTCGTGTCTTGATGAATAGAAAGAATAATCTTTGTCTTTTGGATTTTTAACTCTCCATGCATCTTCCAGATGTTCATGTTTCGCCATTTGAAAAAATACTTTCGGGAGCTTACCTAGACCTTCATTTCCTTTTTTTTATTTTCTGTCAACCGCGTTATTAACAGTGCCATTGAAGTCACCCATCAGTATCATTTGTTCATAGGTTAACTGTTGTAGTTGTTCCCACAAGTCTCGAAAGAATTTTTCCTTGGCTCCATTCGGGGCATAGAGATTTAGAATTAAAGTCTTTTTATTCTGAAGCATAGCTTCCACTGCCAAGAATCTTCCTTCTTTATCTTTAAAAATTTCTTTTGGTTCCAACTCTTTTTTTACATATGTAACAACTCCTTTTTTCTTTTGGGAAGAGAGATAATAAAATTCCTTTCCCAATCTATTTTGAATCAGAAATTTAGCATCAGTCTTTTTGATATGTATTTCTTGCAAACAGACAATTTGACATTTTTGTTTTTCCAAGCATAGTCTAACATTTTTCCTTTTTTGAGGCGAATTAAGTCCATTAACATTCCACGAAATGATTTGACTCTCCATGTTGATTTTGTATTTATTTATCAGAGTCTTTAAAATTGTCTTTAATGAACTTGGTCATTTGCTCTACTGACTTGATGGTGACTCTCTTCTGTTTAAATGTAAAGCTGACACCTTTTGGAATTTCCCATCTGTATCTAATGCCCTCTGTTTTCAATTTGTCAATCAGATCTTTAAAAAGTCGTCTGTCCTGAAGAACCGCTCTGGGTAATTCCTTTAGTATTATAATTTTCTTTTGGTTAATTATGAAATCTTCCTGAAATTGTTGCTTAAACAAGTTTTCTTTCAGTCTTTTGGATATAAACTGGACAATCACATCTCTGGGTAGTTTCTTCTTTTGGGCAATCGCAGAGTTGACTCTGTATACCAAATCAATGTGAACCACCACCTTCTCCTCTTCTATTTTTAAGAAATCTGCAACAGCATCCACCATGACTGAGTGGATGTTCTCATTTTTGTCTTCAGGGATTCTCCTGAATCTCAGATGGTTAAGCATTCCATTGTATTCCACCATTACATTGGCCTTTGATGCTTCTTTAGTAACTTCAGCTACACCAGTTTCCACTCCTCTCACTCTCTCCTCCACCTCAGTTGTTCTTTTGTTCAACGTCTGTATTTCTGTTGTGATTCCAGCCAAGTCTTTTTTCAGATCGGTTACTTCATCAGCCACTTTACCTAGAGTTTTTTCCATTTTTTGCATAATATCCATCATCCGTTTTTCCATAGCTTCCATCATGCCCTGTATTTTTTTCTCCTCTTTAGCAGCCATTTTCGGGGAGGACCAAGAGTTTGCCCTCTGCCTTTGCCGGAGGTCGTAAGCCATTTTTTACAATAATTGTAAAACTTACATCAAATTAAAGCTCTTCTTGTGCCCAGTTGAACTGCTCTATTTTCGCTTTTCTCCATTTAGGCTTTTAGCCACAATCCAAATAAATCGTTTCGACCTTCTCAAAATGGTGGGCGCAATTTCTCTATGGTAAGTGGCTTTTCCTGTTCCTTACTTCCTGTCCGGCAATCTTAATCGTCCCCTTGTCTTCTGGTTCCTCCCATTTCGACTGCCAAACACAGCACTTTTCTTCCGGCCTCCCCGGTCGTCTCTAGGAAGCACTACTTGTCTGGTCTGAAATCACTTCCTGTTCTGGTGTTCTCTGTCGCAGCCTAAATAGCTTTCCACATTGTTTCTCGTGGGAGTTGGTGTTAGTTTCTATTTTAAAGTCAATATCCCAACCGCAGGAATGATCAACAAACTGGCTTTTGGCTTTTTTTAGCTTTTCAACCGCGTTTTCCGGAATTGGTGTTAGTCACAGAATGCCGCACGATCATGCGCTCCATCAGGTGTTGCTTATTTTCGGAATCAGCGCATCTCCGGTGAGCAATTTTAAAAAGTTACCTTCAAAGTCCGTGTTTTGTTATAGCAGTGTTTCCTTGGTATCAGTTTCCGTAGAATGTCTCGGAGGTCTGGGTCATGCGTTCTTATGTTGAGAATCCAACTTGGTGGGGTCTTTTAGAGAAATTCCAAAGTGCCTGCTTGGGGGGAGGGGATCAAGGCTGGTCGCGATGCTCTTTAAAGCTCCGCTATCAGCCGATCTCAACTCCCACTAGGGCCGATGCTCGTTGCTGGTCACTCCCCTACCTGGGGAGATCTGCGGCAGGCTGGATAACCCGCCCTGTCATAAAGACCCTCCGTATGCCCTGGGAGCAAAGCCAGAGCACATTAGGACGCCATGAATCCCAGACCGGAAGCCAAACGACAACAATAACTTGACTTCTTATAATTTGATTTCTTATATCCTTCTTGTATATAAACTCTTTACTTGCAACATACTCATCTGGATCTTCTTTCTTAGCATTTTATCTATGCTGGGAACTTAGAATGCTGATTTTTCCCTATTATTAATAATTATTATTGTGAAAAAATCATTTTTTGAAACAGCAAACTGGCCAACTTCTTTCACATGTTTCAGTCCCTAGGTTGTAATTCCAGCGGGGTAGCCATATTCTTTTGTAACAGCATTACACGTGTCATGTAGAACCCTAAAGACTAACAAAATGTATTTCAGCCTGAACTTTCATGAATCAGAGCTCACTTGCTCAGATTCATAGAACCTGTATGAGGACCTTAGAGTAATTTAATCTTTGGCAGGGAGAGAAGTGGGGGGATGCTACAAGGAGACATGTCAAACGTTATCCAGTGAAAAGAAAATAATCAGTTCATCAAAAGAGAATAATCAGACATTCCCAACCAACAATGTCAGAGCAGGTTGGTCTTTAACATTCCTCTCTTTTCTTGCATATGCCCAGTGTGCATATGTCTCTACCCCCCTTTTTTAAGCTTTTCAATTTGTTTTGCGGTCTGGGGCTTCCTCTTGCCTATCCTCATTCCAATTCTCCTTCAATTATATCCTGAACTAGTTCACCATTTCTTAGGATGTGTCTGTCATAACTGATAATTTCTCCTTTATATTTTGCAGTCCTTCCCTCTCTCTCCAATCTTATCAATATTCATGGGGTTTCGTTTCTGTCTGATTCACGTTGAATGTTCTTCTGCAGCCCAATGTTTCAAATACCTCCCATTTTCTTTCATTATTGTCAATGCTTCACACACAAATAGAGCTGCGTTCTCCACTATCTTGCTTCCAGGTACTCTTGCAATTGCTCTGTTTGTGTCCAGCTCTCTTCCCTCATCCATGCCAGGGAGTTAATTCTCTTTTATTTTTAGCCTGTAATTCTTGGGTGGGGAGGGGAACCCACTAAAGTAATTCTATTAATATGTTCTGCAGCTTTCTTTCTATGTCTATATTATATGGGATTAGTGCCATATAATCAACAAAATATAGCCATTTATTTCCTTCCCATTTACTTTAATGAGCAGGCAATTATTTGTTTTGTTTTACTCATTATATCATTTATGACTATGTCAAGCATGTACAGGGAAAAGTGAGAACTCTTGATAAATCCCTTTGCAAATCTTGTCTCTAATTATTGTTTCCTATGTTGTGTGTACCTTATATTGTATTCTTCTGTCTTCTGTGAGATAGGAAATAATCTGTTCCAGTGAAGAATGTCAAAGGGCTTTTTATAGGTCAGAAAATACAGTAATGTCCATCCCAGTTCCTAGGCTTCCTACTGTCAATATTCTGATAGCAAACTATAAAAAATTCTTGATCTGGATTTCCACCAGGATGTTGGTGGTCCAAATTATCTTGTGTTGCTCCTAACGTGCGATTCATTCTAGTTGCCCTTTTCTGCACTTTTTTCAATGCTATACTATCCTTTTTGAGGTGTGGTGGCCAGAACTGTACACAGTGCGATCTCATTTGGAGTACTGTGTACAGTTCTGGTCACCACACCTCAAAAAGGATATTATAGCATTGGAAAAAGCGGAGAAAAGGCCAACTAGAATGATAAAAGGGTTGAAACACTTTCCCTGTGAAGAAAGGTTAAAGTGCTTGGGGCTCTTTAGCTTGAAGAAAGGACGGCTGAGGGGTGACATGATCAAGGTTTATAAGATTATGCATGGGATAGAACAGGTAAAGGAAGAAGTACTTTTCTCCCTTTCTCACAATAGAAGAACTCATGGGCACTCAATGAAATTGCTGAGCAGTCTGGTTAGAATGGATAAAAGGAAGTACTTCTTCACCCAAAGAGTGATTAACACATGGAATTCACTGCCACAGGAGGTGGTGGCAGCTACAAGCATGGATGGCTTCAAGAGGGAGTTAGATAAGCCTATGGAGCAGAAGTCCATCAGTGGCTATTAGCCACAAAGTATAGATAGGAACTCTCAGTCTGGGGCAAATGATGCTCTGTATCTTTGGTGCTTGAGGGGAGTCAACAGTGGGAGGGCTTGTAGTGTCCTGGCCCCACTGCTGGACCTCCTAATGGCACCTGGTATTTTTGGCCACTGTGTTATGTTCCATTGTTCCATTTTTGTTCCTGATTTTATACAAATTTGTACATGCAGCTTGCTACGACTCCTTTAGTTCATTTGTGTAGTTTTTGCCCCTGCATTACTGAGGTGCAAATGATAATTAATATAACACTGCAAAAGTACAATCTTAATTTTATATACAGTTGAGTCAAGATATTTCACTGCTCTAAATCAGCCAATGGTGGGGAAGGTCTGGAAGTCTACATGCTAGTACCTCTGGAGCCTGGACACCACAGGAGGTGATGGCATCTACAAGCATGGACAGCTTCAAGAGGGAATTAGATAAACATATGGAGCAGATGTCCATCAGTAGCTATCAGTTCAATCGTTCAGTCCTAAAAGAAATCAACCCTGACTGTTCCCTGGAGGGCCAGATCCTGCAGTTGAAGCTCAAATACTTTGGCCACCAAATGAGAAGGGAGCACTCACTGGAGAAGGCCCTGATGCTGGGAAAGATTGAAGGTCAAAGAAGAAGGGGACGGCAAAGGATGAGATGGTTAGACAGTGTCATCAATGCAATGAACATGAAATTGAGCAAACTTCAGAGGACAGTGGAAGACAGGAGGGCCTGGCGTGATCTGGTCCATCGGGTCATGAAGAGTCAGACTCATCTGTGCGACTGAACAACAACAAAGCTGTTAGTAACAAGTTATAGATAGGAACTCTCAGTCTGGGGCAAGTAATACACTGTATTCTTAGTGCTTGGAGGGGCAATAGTGGGAGGGCTTCTAGAGTCCTGGCCCCACTGATGGACCTCCTGATGGAACCTGGTATTTTTGGCCACTGTGTGACAGAGTGTTGGACTGAATGGGCCATTGGCCTGATCCAACATTGGCTTCTATTATGTTCTTATGAAGCATCTCCCAAATCTATCCGACTGCTGTATGGGAGAGTCCCAGTGCCTGCTCAACTTCTACCACCACCTGTGGAGTTCATCTTGTACCAAGGTAGCAACATGGGAGCGGTCGGAGTAGTAGGCTCCTTCCGCAGCACTACCCTCATCAAAATGTGGTATCTGGAGTGGCTGCTTGAATTGGTCCTACAAAATGCCTTAATGCAAAAATAACTTGCTCAATTCACTGCCACAGGATGTAGTAATGGCCTCTAATCCAGGTGGATTTAAAAGGTAACTAAACAAATGGCTGAAGGACTGGTCCATCAATGACCATTAGCTAGGATGGTACCTCCATGGTACCTCCATGTTCAGAGCCAGTAAACTTCTGAGTCCTAGTGCCATGGAACAAAAAAGAACTTGGATTCCATGCTTTACTTGTAAACATTCTAGGGATATCTGGTTGACCACTTGTGGACTAGATAGGCCATTGGGTCTAATTCAACAGGGCTAGCTATGTGTTTTTATGTAAAATACATTTCTTTATCAATAAAGTCTAATCTTTATTTTATTATTTATTTACTTGCTTAATTTATACCCCACATCCTACCCTGACCGTGGTTAGCCGAGGCTAGCCCGATCTCATCAGAAGTTAAGCAGGGTCAGCCCTGGTCAGTATTTGGATGGAAGACCAATGAGGATTACCAGGGTGCCTCCACAAAGGCAAGCAGTGGCAAACCACCTCTGAACATCTCTTGCCTTGAAAACCCTATACAGTCACTATAAGTCGCCTATGACTTAACTCTTCATGGGGACCATAAGTGGCTTATCCTCACCAGAACCCTGTGAGGTAGTTAGGCTGAGAGTGTATGATTAGTCCAAGCTCACCCATCAGGCTTCCGTGGCAGAGCAGGGATTCAGACCTGGGTCTCACAGTACCTAGTCCAACACTCTAACCAGTATGAAGCACTGACTCTCTGTGAGGACCTTAGAAGTGTCATGTAAGAGAAATGAACATTTTCTACCACAAGACATGCATCATTTATTTCATTTTGTCATAATCCATTAAGGTTTTCATGGATGCATATTGTCCCATAAATTCTGGGATAACTTTACTATCTACCACCAACATGTCAACAATTCAAGTGGCAGTTTATTGCTTTCCTTTGCCAGAGGTGTGAGAATGAGGCAGTGAGCCAATGCGTAGGGTACATTTGATTAATTAAAATCATACTTCTGTGAAAAAGTGGAAGCTACTAAAAATCTATACCAGCAATAATGACTAGTTACATGGAAATGTTTAGAGTTCATTTTAGTTTAAATACCGCTGGAAATGAAAGGTGGCAGTCAGTTGGTGTTCCTTCTGTTGCTTCTCATTAGCTTAGTGCTTTGTTATTTTCAGTTGTATTCTGTCGCTTTAGACGACAAAATATTTTCTTTGGCTTTAACTTAAAGAATAAAACATAACAAAATATAATTCTATTAAAATAATGTTTGTATCAGTTCTCCTGGATAATATGTATTATGATTCTCATTCAGTTTTTCTAATTGTTTATTCAAGATTAATTATGTTAAAATAAACAAGGTGACTGAAGAATCCCCCCCTTTTTTTGAGCATCTCATACTTGTCAAAGCATCTTGTTGAAACCAGAATGTAGCATTATGTATTTGATTCCTATGTCTGCTAAAGCTATTCAGTGGTTATTCAGGCATGTTTTCAGTATTAAACACAATTACCTGATGTTGCATCTCACTGAAATCAAAAGTTGCTTTCCTCTTTATTGTTAAAATGGCAACAGTCATAAATCCAAGTATTGTGAAGATTTCACTAATTGTCTTTGAGGTGATATCTCTGCTTTAAAATAACACTGCAAGAATTCTTGCCTCTGTTATACAACCTGGTCATAGAATTTTATTATTTTCTACAAGGTTCCATTGGATCTTAAAGATCTGAGGTTTGCTAAAGGGATTTTTTTCCCCTGGGACATCATTCCCACTACCTCTCCTGCACACTCTGAAAAATCGCTTGTAAGAGGGATCCTCCGGAACACTGCAGGATGTGATGCAGTGGGCTGCATCCAGAAGGTGAAATACACACACTTCTTTCATGAACATATTGTTTTGAGAGGAGTTCATTTAAAGTGGAGGCAGAATTCCTGCCAGTTCTTCCTTTTGGTTGCTCCATATCCCACATAGTCTCCAAGTGTTCCCTACACATGAGAAGTGACTTCTGGGGGAGCACAGAAACTGCAGTGGGAAGAAAGAATTGGGAAAAAAACTCTTTTGCACCATTTGCCCAGATAGTAAAATACCAGCTTTCAAAATAGGTAGTTCCCCTGCTTATCTGGATCCTGCTGGACTGGGAACAGCTGGTATATCTAGTTTTCTAGTCTGACTCCACTTCTCCTCCCTGCCCAGTTCCTAAAGCAGGGACTTTCTGTGTGTCACTGTATTAACTGGATTTACATTTCCTGGATTGCCATCTGTCCTCTGTGGTTTATTCCAGCTGGGGCGGGGGAGGGGAATCTGATTGTTCATGAGTCCACCCATTTATATGTGAAACAGATGAAGGACTTTATTTCACAAAAGACAAGTGGGCATACCAGGTCTCTAGCCAAACCCTGCTCTCATGCCTCACATGCACACACATAACTTAACTTGTTAGCCTGGTTCCCCCCCCTTTCCTAGCAGTTGGTCTGGAAAGCAGAGTTTCAGTAGTATCTAGAATAGAAAGGTTTTGTTTCCTATTTGCCTTAGGAAGAAGGATATCTGGGGTACTTAGTTCAGGAGATGAAATTACATGTGGGAATGTTTTTTTTTTCTGTGCAAACCAATGTCAATGTCACCTGAATACAATGTTGCTATAAAAATGGTTGCTTCCACAGGGACAATCTACTATTCCTTGCCTCCAAAACACCAGTGGATTTTCTGGAAGCTTTCACATGATGTTGTGTGATCAGCCTCCTTCCAGATTTTCCCGTGCTTTGACCAGTTTTTTTCCCCTCAGGTCTGTTTTGGTCACTGTGTGGACAGGGAGATGCTGCTTTTTACACCTCCCTGCCCACATCAACACTGTTTTCTAGGACTCCCTGTTCCCCCTGCCAATTGGGAGCCTTTTTCCTTTTTTAAAATCCTTGCCGGGTTGTTGAGGGCTCACCTGGCCTTGCCCTCCTTGTGCATGCTCTGCCTGACTTTCACTGTCTTGGAGATGCAGGTAAGAATAATTATGGCATCCCAGAAAAACCCTACAGTGTTATCTTGAAAAAAAAACTTGCACTCACATCAAGAGTACCACTTGGATGCCTGGAGACGTAGGGGGAATCACTACATGCTGGCCATCTAGTCTCCTTTGCAGCCAGTCTCCCCTGCAGCCAGACTTTGGTGAGTAGCTTCAATGATGGAGTGCTTTTCAGTTGCCACTGGAAGGGGTACAAATAAAGCAGTCTGGCTAGCAGTCCCCATTTTCTCCAGCGGAGGACAGAGGTATGTTTCAGGACCATCAGCACCCTTTTAAAAATAAATACCTATACACTACATGTTGTTGTTGGGCAGGTCTGGTAGCTGCAGGCTGAGAGCTTAGGAAAAGACAGAATCTCCCCACACGTGGATGCTCTCTATGGCCCCCAAACAGGTTGCCATAGACAACAATGGAGGGAATGGAGGCAACCTGTTTGGGGGCCCATGCTCAGAGGCCTGGCTATGGCCTTTTAAAACACATATACCTTTGTCCAGCTCAGGGAACACATACTACCAAATGCTTAGGAACCCTTTAACCACAGTGTGTGGTTTTTAAAAAATAACATACTTTTTTCTTCAGCTCGGTGAGTTATTCCACATATGTTCAAAGACCTTTTACTCATGAGCTCTAAAACAAACAAAACCCATTCTGCAGTGCCATGAATGCTAAAAAGCATATTGCCTATTATTTTCAAATACAACCCTTGTTTTCAGGTGAGACACTCCACACATGCTTGGGTTCAGAAGCTCTGAACCATATCTTTACCCAAAGGCAAACACACACACCCTGCTCTATGTGCAGCAGGTGCTACCCCCTCCCACATTTTCTTAGAGAAAAAGTTTTCTTTTTTCTCAAAGAAAAACTTTCCTCCTCAGACACCCGCCCCCCGGCCCCTGTAGAGTGGCCCATGCTTGCGTGCCAGGCGCTGTGCTTCTTGCACACCTCCAGGGATCTGCACAGCCCAGCTGCTCAAGTAAATGCGCAGCCCTATGCAACCCCTAGAGAAGCCATAGCAGCAGGACCGGTGCTAGGGTTTTTTGCACACTAGGTGAGGCTATCTTCTGGCACCACCATGCATGAGCCCACCAATTTTCAAACATAAATGCATTTTAGGAAGAATTAAAAACACAACATTTGAAATTGCCAGTCTCCAGGAATTTTACAACCTGGAGCTGACAACCCTGCCCGAGACCAGGGGAAACCTGGCTATCCTCGGGGAGGGGGAGAGGCTAAGAGATGTCAGCTGCCTGGCAGGGCTGGGGGCAATGTTTCCATTTTGTATTAATAGCTGAACAAGGTTTGAGTCCAGTGGCACCTTTAAGAGTAAACCAACGAAGTTTTATTCATGGTATAAGCTTCCCTGTGCAAGCACACTTCCTCAGATACACTGGAAAGAATGTCCTCAACCATTACTTATAGGGGGCAAGGGTTGTTGTCAGAGAGGACCATTTGGAGTCAGGATGCATAAGTACTGGGTGATAATAGCTGAGTCTGGATGTAAAGAAAGATCTGTGAATGGCAGTAAATTAGCAAAAAATACAAGAGTTAACAATATTTTGCTCTTAATAAACTCCTGGTGACCAGAAAGAAGCTCACAAGAAAAAAGCCCACGGTCATAAATGCTCACAGGAAAAAAGCCTTCCTTCAAGCTTCATGGAGGCTGAGGAAGTAGCCCTTGTTCCAGTGGTCTAGAATCAATATATGTGGGGAGATCCTGGAACTGATTGCTTATCAATCATTTACTCATTCCCATGTGCTGAAGAATGCAAAATAATGCTGGTGGCCAGTGTTATTTATGATGCTGTACTCTGACTCCTCAAATCCAGCAGTTTCAAGTAAATATAAAGCACTTGAGAACAGATGGAATCCTGCAGAATTATTTCCATGTGGAAGAGGAGAATCATAAGAACATAAGAGAAGCCAATGTTGGATCAGGCCAATGGCCCATCCAGTCCAACACTCTGTCACACAGTGGCCAAAAATATCAGGTGCCATCAGGAGGTCCACCAGTGGGGCTAGGACACCAGAAGCCCTCCCACTGATGACCCCCCCCCAAGCACCAAGAATACAGAGCATCACTTGCCCCAGAATCCCTATCTATACCTTGTGGCTAATAGCCACTGATGGATCTCTGTTCCATATGTTTATCTAATTCCAGTGAATTCCAAGTGTTAATCACTCTTTGGGTGAAGTAGTACTTCCTTTTATCCATTCTAATCCGACCACTCAGCAATTTCATTGAGTGCCCACGACTTCTTGTATTGTGAGAAAGGGAGAAAAGTACCTCTTTCTCTACCTGCTCTATCCCATGCATAATCTTATAAACCTCAATCATGTCACTCCTCAGCCGTCGTTTTTCCAAGCTAAAGAGCCGCCTCAACCTTTCCTCATAGGGAAATTTCTCCAACCCTTTTATCATTCTAGTTGCCCTCTTCTGCACTTTTTCCCAGAGCTATAATATCCCTGCACCATCTTCTGAAACTGGTCTATAAAGTGTAGAACATGAGCCCCTGCAGAAGTTCAGAGCTACACACATACCTGCAGAGGTTCTAACCCACCCCCACACAAACAAACACTCCATGTCCCTGAAAAATAAACCAGGTTATTATGATCAATGATATAAAAAGAAGCCAAAAGAGCCAGGGGAATCACGGCTTTGAAATTGCTCTCTATGAAGTAAATTGAGTTTTTCTGTCAAAATGGTATACAATCATATTTTTTTCTTTGTGAATGATATTTACACACATGCACCCCCATGTGGTGTAACAAGAACTTTCTGAAACTGAAAATCTACATTGCCTTAAATCAGCAATTTCAAGGATATTACCATGTGAAAAGTGTCAGTCCTACTGTCATTATGCTGAAAGCTTCTGTATTTTATTAGTACACATCTGTTAAGGTCCATCCCAGAAATAATGGGAAAAGAAAGAGATGAAAAGTTCTGGACATGGACATTCTTCAGTGTTGCTCACTTTCAGAGACTTCTGTTCTGATATTTCTCACATAAACACATGATACAAGTACAATAATAACGCAAACATGATTAAGGATCAAAGTGCACCAAAACACCTTGGAGAAATCAGCACTCTTTATTTTTAATGTTTCTTTAAATTGTCCTTACTAATTATGAGAACAATGGCAAAATCTTGTTCAGTGTAGTGTGAAATGAGTTTTGACATTCTAGAAACCTGAAACAGAATTAACAAACTTGTTGGAGCAAAACCTCACTTATAACACATTTGGTGAGCACATGATCCAAAGCCTGTGCTTTCGACACCAGCATTAAGCTGCTCAGATGAATCCTGAAATAAAGCTTTACCTCCTGTTTCCACATGCTGGAATTAGGCCACAAAAAGTTGCATAGAGAAGCAAAGCTGGCATCCCTGAATTACAATTGTTTGGGGTTGCTAGCTACACTTGTGTGATTATCTGCTCACAACACTGGGATTGTTTTTCATTTCAGGGTTTACTAGTAAAGCCATGTAATGAGCTAAATTGCATGTTTCAATGTATACGCACACCCTCCTGTGCATATAGTTCTTTTTTTCTGTCATATAACCCAGCTGCCCAACCACTCTCTTTTTGAGGCAATAGGAAAACTGTTTGTGATGCAGGTGCACATTTTCTTTGTCTGATGGTACATAAAGGTTTTATTCAACAGACCCTTCCCTAGTTTTACTTGCTATGATATGCCCTAGCTTTGCCCTCTTTCCTTGTTTCATGACTACTTTCTGCACCTTTAAGATTAAGTTGTGAAATAATGATCTGTGAAAAATAATACCATAAAGATGTTTGAGCAGCTTCATCACAAGCAAAGTTTACTGTGAAGAACAGAGCAAAACTGCAGTGTACTTACCTAATCAGTATGATTATCAGTGCTCAAGTACCTTATAATAGTGAAACACCAAAAATTAAGGCAGATGCTCATAAAATATGCTCACTGACCACAAACTGAAAGTTAACATGTGACCTTTCACTAGAGTGATGGATACAGGTCTATTTGGTGCCTTTTGCATTTTTTCTTTTGATAGTTTTTATTTTCAGCCGTGTAAGATATGGAAAGATCACAGATATCTGAGCTGTTTCCATTCCTTGGGGACTGATTAGAGTGCCAGTCTTGTGTCTGCTACCACTTTGCTCTGTTGGAAACCAAGGATGAGCCTGTTGTCATGGAATTAGAAGATAAATTTCATGAGTGAAGACTGAACATAAAGGATTCAGCTGGACTGAGAGTAAGCATTTGCAAGGAGAGATCCTCAAAAAACTGTACACATGTGCCAGTGTTCCCTCTAAGCTGAGTTAGCGTGAGCCAGCTCATGGTTTTTTAGCCTCCAGTTCACACACGTTTGTCTTAGCTCAGGAAGGATGGCTCCAGAGCAGACTGATTTATGCGGCAGCCAAATCGCTTGCTCGCAACTTTAACGCCAGGAGCTCACAAAGTAGAATCTTTGCTCACTCCACAGCTTAGAGGGAGCGTTGACGTGCTCATATTTTTGTAATCAAATAATTTAAACATGCTTATCTTGGACCATGAGCATTAATGTTGAAACAAATTTTGATTAAGGAATGGTTTTCCTTTTGCAAGTAAGATTTAAGCAGGAATAGCCAAGAGAATCAAATTTTCCATGAGTCTAGGGGTAAATCCCTAAATGAAAGCCTGTTGTCTACAGGAAAGGAAAGTAGGTGCCAGATGAGCCTCAAGTGGGAGGCCATTCCAAAGATCACCACAGAAAATGTCCTGTCACTACCTGCCTCATCTCTGAAGGCAAGGGCACAGAGAGCAGAGCTCATGAGGCAGATCTTAACTGACGGGCTATATAGTATGGAAGCAGATGGTCCTTCAGATACTTATTTAGGACCTTAAAGGTAAAAACTAGTGCTTTGAATTGTGCCCAGAGACAGATAAGTAGCTAGTGCAGATAGAATCATAGAATCACAGAGTTGGAAGGAGACATACTGACCATCTAGTCCAACCCCTGCTCAATGCAGGATCAATCTAGAGCATCCCTGACAAGTGTTTGTCCAGCCGCTGTTCAAGGACTGCCAATGAGGGGGAGCTCACCACCTCCCTAGGCAATTGATTCCACTGTTACACAACTCTTGCTGTAAAAAAGTTTTTCCTAATATCCAGCCAGTACCTTCCTGCCCTTAATTTAAACCCATTTTTGCGAGTCCTATCTTCTGCTGCCAACAGGAACAGCTCCCTGCCCTCCTCTGACAGCCCTTCAAATACTTCAAGAGAGCAATCATGTCTCCCTCAGCCTCCTCTTCTCCAGACTAAATATTCCCAGGTCCCTCAGCCTTTCCCCTTCAGGATTTGGTCTCCAGGCCCCCAATCATCCTTGTTGTTCTCCTCTGCAACCACTCCATTCTGACCACTTCTTTTTTGAAGCGAGGCCAGACATGGCCTGACTAATTCAGTGTACAGCAGGACTATGCCATCTTGCAATTTGGATGTTATGTCTCTGTTGATCACATTAGCCTTTTTTGTCGCTGCATCACACCGGCTGCTTATATTTAACTTATGGTCCACCTGTACCCCAAGATCTTGTTCACACACACTGTTACCCAGATGTGTATTCCCCATCTAGTATGCATGTTCCTCATTTTATCCTTGTTAAATCACGTCTTGTTCACATCTGCTCACTTGTACAGTGTATTTAGATCTCGTTGAATTCTATCTCTGTCTTCTGTTGTGTTCATGTTCCTCCCAATTTGGTGTCATCTGCAAATTTAATGAGTAGCCCCTCCACATCTTGACATTGCAACTTAAGAATATACTTATAACATTTAACTGTATCATCTGTTAATATTTTGTTATCGTAGAAAATGAAGAATTAAATCATGTTCTTTTAAAATCTAAATGTAATTCAGACTTGTTGATCTTACAGTAAGTATTTATCACATGCACAAACATTTGAGTACAGATCTAAAGAAATTGTAATGCAGTTTATGGCATTCCTTGATGGTGGTACATCACATATGGTATGCTAATTTGCCAGCTCATCTATTCTCATTTCATTCAATAAGTGATAGGTAGAATTGTTTTGACATGCCAGAGCTAGACTACTTCAGTTGTACAGAAGTGCCTGGAGTCAAAGATTCAGTCTTGAGTACTCATGTGGTATTTTGCCAGTGACTAGCTTTGTAAACAAGCTTTAAATGTGTTAAGTTTATCTACATACAAAAATGATGGTTTCTCATTTATGAATCTATAACTCAAAGTAAACAGAATAAAAATAGCAATTTTAAACATTTTTTCATATAGATTTTTGCTATATCATTTTTTAAAAAAATTATCAACACGTTTATGTGAGCTTCTTTCACTCTTTTATTAGCACTGCTGCCTAAAGGGAAAGAAGCCATCACTTAATTTAATTTTTATACACACTTCCTGAACAGTGGGTATTGATGGAAATATTCTTAAAGCTTTCCCTTTAAAAAACAACAACAGCATTTTTATATGACTGATTCATCTGGCATAGTGTAACTATGTCACAGCTTGGCTAAAGAAATCCAAATACTCTTGGAAAAAGATAATTATCTGAATCCGTATCTGGTTTCCAGACAAGGTTTAAGACAGAAAGCACTTGGTCAGTGGGACAAAAACAGGAGATGTGTAACCCTGTTGATTTTCCTGGATCTGTTGTTCTTGTTGTCTTCATTTATAGTTTGCTTTTATCACTGGAACTCAAGACAGATTACAACTGCGATACAAACTATTCAGTCACTCAGCAAGTGAATTATAACTATAACTTGGCTTTGGACACTTTCACACACACTGAATAATGCACCTTCAGTCCACTTTCAGTGCATTTTGCAAGCGGATTTTACTGTCTGAAACAGCAGAATCTACTTGCAAACAATTGCTAAAGTTCATTATTCAGCATGTGTGAAAGTGCTCACAGATAACAACTATATCCTTCTTAATAGTATATAATATATTTAGACACCAAGAAGTTCACTTTTCAGTGGTCCGGCTCATTCCTAGAAGGTATGGTTTAGAAGGTGGTGCTGTGAAACATGGTTCTTTCACAGATTTTGTCCTATGGAGTTCCTCTGTATTCAGTTTTGTCTCTTTTGCTTGTTAAAATCTATATGAAAAGTTTATTTTCATCTGATCCAGGCAAGGTGATGGCATTCCTGCACTTGTGCCTTAGACTGGCAAATTTAAACTCAGTCCAAATATATCAACTGATGCTTCTGGGAGACTCATGGAACCAGCTGAATGGGGAAAGACAGAATCACAGCCTTCCCAGTAGCTCACTTTGTAGATTGAAAATACTTTTGAACCTAGCATAGCTCTTGGATAATGAGAAGACAGCTGTGATCCTGAAGGCTTTTACAAGCTTTGACTGTTTGTATACAGGCTGCACCAAAAGGTAGAGACCAGATGCCTCTGATCTTGCCTTGGTGATCTCTAGATTACAATATTGTAATTAGACATGCTGAAAAATACACTGTGAATGTGCTCACCATGTCTTGTTCTACTTGTGAGTTGAGTGATTGGGCTGTTTTGCCTCACCCTTGTTGTTTGTTACCCTGCCTGAGCACCAAACCAGAAAGCTATGTAGCTGCACAGTAGCTATGGTAATTAAGTTTCATTTCTTTGTCACATAGCTGTTTTTCCACTGTACAGCAGATGAAATCAATTTCTGTCCATGGTCATGGTTGGGTTGGGACATTGACGTGAACTCCCAGGAGACATGTGTGAGAATTTATCTCTAATTTGGGGTGTTTTTTGTACTGTTGTCAGTGTGGGCTCTACATGCAAGGCATTCCTTAATTTTTTTCCCCAGCAAAACATAAAGCAATTTATTTCAGTTATTCAGGGAGGGAAATAAACTAAGAATCCCATGAGGCTGGGTGCATATATACACACACAAACTGTTCTGGATCAGTTTGGCAGCCACTGACATTCAAGCTATCAGACAGATGAATGTTAACATATAAAACAGATTTTAGTTGTTTTAATATGTTTGTACACTGCTTGGGGAGTTAATGCTGAAAAGCACAATCTAAATTACATGAATAAAATAATATATAAAATAAAGATGATATGCTCTATACAATTTTACATTTTAAAAATGTTGTAGTGTTGAATTTCTTTTCTGCTCCCAGAAACTGCTCAATCAGAAGGGAAGTCACTATAAGTATAGTTATTATGTTTTAATATATGTTTATTGCCATTTAATATATGTTTATTATCATGTTAACAATTTAATTGTAATAGACAGTTCATGTTTTAGGTTTGTCTAAGATACAAAACATGTATGGTAAAATAATCTCATGTAGCTGTTTACTCTAAACATTTTAAAAGCTTCATTTTAACAGACACAAAAGAATTTTCAAATTTACTTATATAAAAAAGTAAATTAACATTGCAATCCTAAACAAAGTTGGAACCTTCTAAGCCCATTGACTTCAATGGATTTAGAAGAGTAGTTCTTTTAGCCCAAATTCTTTCTCTGCAGGCTGAGAGTACTGCTTGGGTTTAATATCTAATAAGAATTTGATAGCATGTAATTGTTTAAAGATATGAAATGCCTTTTTGCTTCCTGACCCCAAAGTGGCAATCAGGAATACATGCAATACAAGAATACATGCAATAGCTGATGATACCCAGCTCTTTTTCTGGTTTTTAGCAGCAGCATGTGAGGAGCAAATACTCTGGCTGAGTACCTGGAGGCAGTAATGGACTAGATGAGGATAAATGGCCAGAAGCTCCATCCCAATAAGACAAAGCTATTACTTTTCAATATTGTAGCTCATCAGGGATTCAGGATAGCTGTTTACTTCCCACTAATGGAGTAAGTTTACACCTTGGGTGCAGCATTCATAACTGACCTGGCCATTTACAGGGAAAGTTCCCAGTTGGCCATTGCCGTGGCAAGCCAAGCTATAGTAGCTCTGTGAGTGCTTCAAGGGGTCACTCAGCTGAGTCCTGGCCAGTGGTGCCAACAGTGGGGAGCCGTGCCTATTGTCGGTTTCTGCTAGCCAGGTCTCAAGTGGCCCCCATGGAAGAGAGCCAGTTTGGTGTAGTGGTTAAGTGCACGGACTCTAATCTGGGAGAATTGGGTTTGAATCCACACTCCTTCACTTGCACCTGCTGGATGATCTTGGACAAGCCATAGTTCTGGCACAGCTGTTCTTGAAAAAGAGCAGTTTCTGTCAGAGCTCTCTCAACCCCACCTACCTCACAGGGTGTCTGTTGTGGGGAGGGGAAGGGAAAGGAGTTTGTAAGCTGCTCTGAGACTCCTTTGGGCAGTGAAGGGTGGGGTATAAATCCAAACTACTACTACTACTACTACTACTCTTCTTCTTCCACCACAGGGGCCACTCTGACTGATCTGCTCCTGGGCTATTTTAACTTCCTGGTCGATTGCTGGTACTATTAGATACGCAGTGCAGGCCTCTTCTGTGAGATGTAGCAGTTTTAATCATCTTCAGTTTGTTTACTCACAGTGCTTACTTCTAAAAATTGCATTTGGACAACCATGGTACATGCTCTGATCCCATCAAGGTTATTTTCGTGCAATACAACCCACATGGGGCTGGCTTTGAAAATGGCAGATTAGAATGTGGCAGAGAGATAGCTAACACAGATTACCTTTAAAAAGATACTGGTAACCCATCTGTTTTTGGGCTTAATTCAAAGTGCCAGCTACACCTTAATTGGACTGGGACCAGGAGCATTGGTTCCCATGTGGCCCTAAGAAGATCACAGTCAGAAGCCTTGTTCTGGGTGCCCCTTTTGCAGTGGTTAGTTGTTAGGGGCCAGCTCTTCTCTGTTGTGGTTCCTCAGTTGTAAAATCTTGTCCTGCGATTATTTGGCAGACACTGACGTGAGCTTTCAGTGTCATGGTAAGAATTTTTTGTTTATTTTGACCTTTGTTAAATATATATACTGTATGCCATTCCATACTTTTCCTTTTATGTGTTTGCTGATTTTTTAAAAGTATTTGGGAGGGCTGTGAATTGACATCTGTTGTAGCTAATTTGATACTAAGGTTATTGTTGTGCTGTTGCACTGTCTTATGCTATGACTGTTTCAAACATTTAAGAAATTCAGCATTTTATTATCGATCATTTATTTTTTTTTAAAAAAATCTTTGTATAAACATTAATTTGGAATGTGCATTGAAGGTCAATTTGACTGAGAATGCATTATGTAAATATTGTAATGAAAAATAAAATATATTTGTTACAGATTCAGTACTAGCAAAATAATTAGATTAAATAAACAGAGGTCCTGGGCCTGAGTCGGATTGGTCTGGGGTTGGGGCTCCCTCGCCCAACTTTCGGCGGGGTGCCTCTGGTGCCAGTGTTGGGGGTTAGGAGTTTGGGGGGGGGTGCTCCTGGACTCCTCTTTAATGATGGAGACCCAGCTGGCAGCCACTGTCAAGTCAGCATTTTACCATCTTCAGCTGACGCGGCAGTTGGTTCCCTACCTTGATCGTGATGACCTGGCCACAGTGATCCATGTGACGGTCACCTCGAGGCTAGACTACTGCAACGCTCTCTACATGGGGCTGCCTTTGTCGCAGACCCGGAAGCTGCAGCTGGTGCAGAATGCAGCAGCCAGGCTGTTAATGGGTCTTACGAGGTGGGACCACATCTGGCCTGCGCTGAAGGCACTGCACTGGCTGCCAATAGTGTACCGGATCCGCTTCAAAGTGCTGGTTCTTACCTTTAAAGCCCTATATGGCCAGGGTCCAGCTTACCTGAGGGACCACCTTTCCCCATATGTTCCCCCAAGGGCACTACGGTCGGGGGGGGGCAACATCTGCTGGCTATTCCAGCCCCCAAGGTTGCTAAATATGCTGCAACTAGGGCCAGGGCTTTCTCGGTGGTGGCCCCTACCTGGTGGAATGAGCTCCTGGAGGAGATCAGGGCCCTGTGGGACCTTATGCAGTTCTGCAGGGCCTGTAAGACGGAGCTCTTCCGCCAGGCTTTTGAGTAGGGGCTGCCACCGTTACTGTACCACCACCACCTTGACTTTACGGGGCATACTAGCCCTGATATGTGATCATGGCTATAGTGGGACACCATTAGAGCAACAACAACCATGCCCACTGGAGTACTGATGTTACGGGTTTTATGTTAGGGACTCATTCACTCTGTAGACTGTGGTTGCAATTGTTTTATGTAATGGAATATTTATTGTTTTAATGTTTATGTATGGCATCTGCCTCTATGTTTTACTGTTTTATATGACATTTGCCTCTGTGTTCGCCGCCCTGAGCCCATGCTGGAAGGGTGGGATATAAATCCAATTAATTAATAAATAATAAATAAATAAATAAGCAATTTCATTTTCAGCAGCTACCTCAGGCAGAACATGGAATCCCTTAGACAAAAAGATGCCCTTTTAAGGAGCTATTCAGGGCCAACAAGACCTAGAAAGAACTAGTGTGGAATTTATCCACCAGTTCCTAATACTCACGCTGAATTTCGATACTGGATCCGATTGTTGGAAGGAATGAACTGTGCAATGTTGCTTAATGCTGGTATAGACTTTGAAGTCTCAGGTGAGGGCAGTAGAGAGTTAGTACAGGGGCAGAGAGGGTGTTCTCTGACCTTTACTTTGTCCATTCATGCTGCTGTCCCTTTATTACCCAGAATGCTTCTCTCATGGGTTCCTTCTTCCAGTCACTTCCCTTCTCTCTCTTCCTTTGTCCACCATGAGGGCTGGACTTTCCTTCTACAATCTCTCTCCATCCTAGACTAGATAGAAGTCTTTACTCTGCCTATTCAATTCCTTTGCAATGAATAACTTCTGTTTCTTTTCTAAGAACAAGTCTAAGTGTGAACTGCTGGACTATAGAATTCCACTGCGTAGAGACTCATCTCTGCTTTCACCTATCAATGGGGAAAATCAGTTCTGTTTCTCTGGGTGAAATGCCTGCGAATGATGCTTAGACATTTTTAAAGGGGGTAGGCTTTATTTGAGGAATACATGTTGCAGTGGCCTAATGAGATCACCTGAATATGCTAAGACTGAGAGATCTTTAATGTTGCTATGCCCTTTCTAGCCACTGACTCCATCAAAGGGGGAAGGGCAGTTCAAAGCAGCCTCTGACAAATGCTAAATTGAAGCAATGACCTGTTACATAGTCTGAATCCCATATAACCTGGAAGAGCCTGATTGATGGTAAAGCAGGTCATGGGCCAGACTTCCAGTTGCTGAATTAGCAGGGACATTGAAGTTGGTCATTGCCAGAAGTTGGATAACCTTAGCATCAACACTGATAGCACTTACACTTGCCCAGCCAGCGTGGGTTATTTACCTATTTTATTTAAAATATTTTTACGCTGCCTTTATGCCCAATGAACATTCACAAGACAACAAACATACCAAACATTAAAATATTTAAACAATTAAAAATACAGTTAAAATAATAAAATTAAATTAAAACACATAAGCAAACAACACTGGTAGGAAGGCCAATAACTGTTATTGGGGGTTGGCCAGTAAAACAAAGATGTTTTCTTGTGCTGGTGAAAAACACTGATAGAGGGAGATAGAAGAATCTTTCCGGGGAGGGAATTCTGGTGCCAAAATAGAAAAGGACCTTTCTCAGGTTACCACCCATCTAGATTTAGATGGCTTGGGCAACTGAAGTAAAGCCTTCAAGGATGATCTGAGTGAATGGGTTGGTTCATATAGGAGAAGGCAATCCTTAAGGTATGTTAGTTGACAGTGGGGAGGCTATTAGTGTCCAAGAAGTATTAAATTTAATTTGGTAGATTGCTGCTGTTGTTTGTCTGGTATCTGAATTTTATGTTCAGCTTTCTGCAGTTCCTTTTTTGTCATTGATGGGTTATTTGTGAATGAGAAAACCAACTGATCAAGGTTATTTTGCACTGAAGGCTGTCCAGGTGACAGTGGAGTTCTCAAATACCAGAATTGAACTTTTACAACTTTTCAAAGACAATATGTTAGGAAACTTCCTCTCAAGGTTCATAATTTTATTCATAATGTACATTTACCAAAATTCAAATATGACAGTACAATAAACCTTCCAAGTGCAAAATATTTTGCATTGAAATGCAATTTCCATTTACTAGAAACACATTTTGCTGTGCTAATTATTTGTTTTCAATGAGTACACAGAAACACAGAATTAAAAATGCATTGAATTTTCATTCTTTAAAATATCTAGCTCAACTTGTTTGCTGATAACATATGTGGATTGATATGGCTGACCAATGACATCTTCTGTTCCATAATGTTTACAAATGTAAAACCTTTCAATAAATTAACTGCCTTTATACTATTATTATACAAGTTAACATCAAAGAATGACAGAAGAAACCTAAAGAAAGAAAACCATTCTGGATGGGAAAAGATAACAGTCCATAAATGAGTTGTAAGAGAAATGACTGGAAGAAATGATTATTCTAAGTGGGAAATTGAACTAACATATATGGGAATGGGGGGGGGGAGAGAGTAAATCCACTCCAACTGAAAAGAGGAGACACACTGGAAATAGAGACAAGTTGTACATCCGAGAGTACTGAACCAAAATCAAAGAAGTAAGCTTGTGTCTCCTTTCTACCTGAGGAAATCTTTGCCCTATATTTTATCAGGGAAAGCTTTGCTGGCTGGCTTCATTGTGAAAGATTTGAATGAGATCTGTTTTTGCATGAATATGCAATGGGTACATCAACAATGGTTGACTAATCATAAAAAAATTCAAAACACTTTGGAGCCAGCCTAACTGCTCTGTAAGTTACATGTTTTTCTTGTTTCAAACTGCTGTTTTTTAAAAACCACTTAGTTGTATCTTGTTGGTATTTGGCATTTTAATTTTGAGAATCCTACGAACCTGCTCCTTTAGGGAGGGAGTACAAACCTGTCCAGAACAGGATCTATCCCCACTCCTTAGGGCAATTTTTCCCCACACCAGTAGCACTTACATTATGTTGGGATTAAGTTTCAGTTTGTTAGCCCTCATCCATCCCAAAACTGCCTCCAGGCAGCCTGTTCATGGTTTCCACAGTCTTCATGGGATCTGCTGGTAGCATGAGATAGAGCTGAGTATATTGGTGGCAATTTGGTCCTAATTTCCAGATGACATTTCCCAGCAGCTTAACATAAATTTTAAAAAGCATGGAGAACAAGATGGAACGTTGTGGGATCCTATATACCAGACACTGAATGCTAGACATGAGGATTGATTCAGTGAATGGATTTAATAAAAGAAATTTCAGTTTAAAGCATACAAAGCCAAGAAAACCTGTGTAAGAAATAATATAGCATTAGTGTCCTTGTGTATACCTGTGTACATGCAGTGTCTTTTTACATTTCCATTCTTTTTATATCCACTGCATCCACTTTCATGGCTTTTCTTTTAACCAAGCCTTTCCAGGTCCTATTTTCTTAATAGTGTTTCTTTCACCACCTTCTCTTCAACTCTCCCTTTATACAACTAATTCTGACTCTAACTGGTTCTCATTGAATCCTCAGCCTTAGAAATTTTAAACTTCCACCAGTCAAGCACACAACAGTCAGAAGTTAAAAAAATATAAAGAGCAACATAAAATCATAAAATTAATTAATACAAAGGCACAAAAGCAGCATATAGCACAAGGAAAGGACCCACAAGGCCTTGTGGGAGGGGACATCTCATTCCCCCCCCCCACTTTCCTCAGTTCTTTTCCAGACAGCCCACATAGCCTCTCCCCTTTTCCTGCTTCTCTTTCCCACCCACCAGCAAACGTACTTTTATCTCCACTCCCCCCCATATTCAGCTTCCCCTCTTTCCCTTCCTCTGGCAGCCAAGAAAACCCCAGCTGAATTGTGTGGTACCAGCTGCTGTGCCCACTTGTGTGAAGCCAGCTACCAGGCCCAGGCCCAGATGCACTGTGGGATAGCTGCAAGGACTTGTGTTGTGGGATACTTTCCACTGTATCCACCTCCTCACATTATTCTTCTTTCCCTTCTCCTGGCAGCCCTCAGATCTTTCATCCTTTCCCTGCTTCCTTCCTCCTTTCCACATACCAACCAACCAAAGTTTTATCTGCTTCCCATCTTCAGCAATATTTATTATTTACTTTATTTATGCCCTGCCTTTCTCCTCTGTTGTATCTTCACAACAACCCTAAGAGGTAGGTTACACTGAGAGTCAGTGACCCAAAGTCGCCCAGCAAGCTTCCATAGCAGAACAAGGATTCAAACCTGGGTCTTCTTGATTCTGTTCTGAAATTCTAACAACTGCACCATACTGGCTCTTGTGCAATGGCTGCTGTTGAACACTTGTGAGCAGCCAAGCTTGAGTTAGTCATGCAAGTCACATGGTTGCAGCTTGTCTGGTGGTTGCTAGTGGTCTTGGCCACAATGAGATTTCCCTCAAAGGACAAAATGGCTCCGGAAAGCACCTTGTCTCCCTGCTTCTGTCTTTTATTGTGAGAAACCAAGGCTGGAAGGCTGGCAGTATTGTGGTGGTTGCATAGCAATAGCCACAGAGGGCATTCATTTCTTAAAGCCACAGGTGCTGATTTCAGGGCTTTTTTCTGTAAACCTGAGATTCTCCTCAGGTTTCGAGAAAGCGAGATGTCTGGTATGTTCATATCTCCACTTTCTCGATTTAAGTATCCATAGATGTGGCCATTTTGAGAATCTGATATCCTTATTATATTTCCCAGACTTTTTTTTTTGTGCGGATACCTATTCCCACCAACAGGGGCCTTACTCTCCCCCAACAGCTTTTCCTACATAGTCAGTAGACTTCATGGGTTTGTAGAAAAATCCAAAAAGTGAGAAAATCCCTTCAGGGATGGTTGAATTCCTCCCAAAACCTTTTGAAATGACCTCTGCAGGGACCTAACTCCAGGCATCAACAGTGAGAGATTAGAACGTTGGGGCGGGGAGAGGCTTCTAACTGACTCCATCGGTGAAGGGGGGGAAGGGCCCTTTCTTTCCAGGCCTCTTTCGGCTTTGGAGGGAGGGAGCCTTGGGTCCAGGCTGGGGAATTCTTAGAGGTTTTGGGGTGGAGTATACAGAGGGCAGGATTTGGGGAAGGGAGAGGCCTCAGCTGGGCATCATGCCACAGAATCCACCCTCCAAAGAAACCATTTTATCCAGGGAGACAGATCTCTGTTGTTCACAGATCTCTGGAGTTCACTATCCAGGCCCCACTTGGAGGTTGCTAACCCTAGGCCTGGCAGCAATCTAGGGTTGCCAGGTCCCCCCACGGGCACTGGCAGGGGATGGGGGTAGTGGGGTTGCCAGTTCCAGGTCTGGAAACCCCTGGAGATTTGGGGATGGAGCCTGGGGAGGACAAGGACCTCAGTGGGATACAATGCCCTAGAGTCCACCCTCCAAAGCATCAATTTTCTCCAGGGGAAGTTATCTCAGTAGTCTGGAGCTGAGCAGTAATTCCAGGGGATCCCCAGATCCCACCTGGAAGCTGGCATCCCTAGGCAGCACCCTCTGAATGACTTGATACCACCTAATTTGCATGACTCAACTTGGCCTGGCTGCTTGCTACTGTTCAGCAGCCACCCTATGAAAGCCAGTAGTGGTGCAGCAGTTAGAGCTTCAGAGTAGGGTCTGCAAGACCCAGGTTCAGATCTCCATATTGCGGTGGAAGCTGACTGGGTGATTTTGGACCAGTCACATACTTTCAGCCTAACCAACCTCACAGGGTTGTTGTGCAGATAAAAAGGAGGTGAGAATAATGTAAGCTGCTTTGGTCCCCACTGTGGAGAAAGACTATAATTTTCCTTGGTAGAAGCTGTGGGGGAAGGGGGTGGAGACGAAAAGCTGAAGACAGATAAAGGCAGATAAAGGTTAAGTTGGCTGTTGGGTAGGAAGGAAATAGGGTTGCCAACTCTGGATTGGGAAACTCCTGGACATTTAAGGGGTGGATCCTGGGGATGGTGGGGTTTGAGGAGGGGAGGAACTTCAGACCGGTATAATGCCATAGACTCCACCCTCCAAACCAGCCATTTCCTCCATGAGAACTACCATTGCCAGCCTCTGGGTGACAGAGATCAGTTCCCCTGGATAAAATGGCTGCTTTGGAGGGTTGAGTCTATGGCTCCACCCCCAGAAGGGAGAAAGAGTGTGAGATAGATAAGGGTAGAGGTGAGGAAGCAAAGGTGTGAGGAATGGGATGACCACTTGTACTGGATATTAGCAGTATGCTGTTCTATGATATGTTTGCTTGATTGTTAGTATGATCATTAGTATGAAAGAATGGTTATTTCTGCATTGCTTGTCTCTGAGAGTGTGTTAGAAATTGCGAAGAAATGTCTGACTGTCAGGGCATTTTTGTTAACATCCAGATGGGATTTTTCTAAATGAACAATTAAATTAGGAGCTTTTTGTGTACTTCTTTTATTTATTTCCAGGAAAAAAATGTTTCTCTCTTGTATGATGAAAACTGTAATAATGTATAACTGTATTCAAAACAATATAATTAAATGTATTTATTTTAAAACAATAATTAAATGTATTTATTTTAAAACAAATTTCCATTCTCACCACTGATTTGTACACTTGGCTAAATAAGATATAAAAATTGTTTAGATAGATTAGGAGATTTAGATAGATTTAGGAGACTTCTAAGGAGATTTCCTCAGAAGCCTATGATTTACTTTTGAATATATAGCTTGAGGCTATCATTAAGCATTTAAAACAAATTTGGAGTCCAGGGGCATCTTTAAGACCAACAAAGGTTTATTCAAGCTTTCATGTGCATGCACACATCATATTTGAAAAAGTGTGCATGCACATGGAAGCTCATATGAAAGCTCATACTTTGAACAAACCTTTGTTGTTCTTGAAGGTGCCACTGCTGACAGCCCAGGAGCGGGCACAAATGGCAGTGGTGGCAAGCCCTGCCCCTAGCTCCCTGCGCTTGCTCCTTCTCTCTAGAGTCACACCACAGCAGCGGTGTGATCTCTCCATTGTTTTCTATGGGGCCATAGAAAGAAGGAGCTTGGGGGCGGGGTAGGAAGCTTTGTGCCCACTCCTGGGTATTTGTGCCCGCTCCTGGGCTCCTGGAGTGGCGCTCCGGTGCACTCTGGGCCCAAACAACCCCTAGCTGTAAGGATAAAATGGGGAGAAGAATGATGTAAGCTGCTTTGGGCTCCCATTGGGAAGAAAAGTAGGATATAAATGAAGTTTTAAAAAAACATAAAAAAATGAAATCATAAACATCCAATACTGTTCCATGACAAGCAAGTATTGCTTAGAAAACTTATAATTGAAGCTCAGCACAGTGTTGCCTAAAGCAGTGATTATGCAAAAATGCTGATGGGAAGCTAGTTGTGAATGTCAATCACATTTCTGACAGTACGACCTAATTTGTGTGGCACTATTGTCAGCCACTGAGGAGGTGGCTGCTGATTCAGCAGACGCTGGGACCAGAGACTAGATGTTGACATGCAGAAAGCATGTACTAAACTAAGCACAGGTAGATGATTTTAGAATTGCAGTCTTGGTCTTCTTAAGGGATCTTAGAATGAAAGGGATGGATAAAGACTGGTTTGTTTTCTTAAGTCATTCTGAACATCTATTATTTGAGGGCCAGTTTACATTTGAGTTCCCTTTGGCTTCCCATGTGCAGTTAGTAGCAAAAAGCAAAGCTTGACTAGTCAAGAAGGAGCTATACTTAAACTCTTCCATTTGCAAATATTGAGTCATCCAGGTAAAACAGGTAAGGCTAGAAGAGAGAGAGAAAAAATGTGATCTCCCCACAACATCCCAGTGTTGTTGGAACATTTCTTTTTATTTTATTGATTGTTTAAACATATAGCAAAGCTGACAAATGAGGAACAGGTGATTGGTAAAGCAGTGCATCTGCAAAGCATTTGGCTTAGGAAAACAGCATGGGAGGGAAGGCTGAAGTCCTTGCCTGCCTCCTGCCATGCTCCTGATCCAAGCTGGCCCTGGAAGGCTTCAAAACGTTAGGTCCCTGATGTTATATGTGATTGCAAGTTGGATTAGGAACCCCCAACCCAATTTGTGTCACACATATTGTCTAGTTTGGCCCTCAGTGATTCACTGATTGTAGCTTTGTCCTCCAAGATGCTCAAATATACCTCTAAGACTTCTGTGGGTTTCAACTTGTAATGTTGTTATTCATTACAAAACTGTTGAATATATCCACTGTTCTGTAATTTACATTCCTGCAATGGATACATTCTTGATCTCCTTATACATAAGGAAAGAGTTTGGTCAATCTTATTTTTATTTCTTGAAATCATAATTAGTTTTACACTAGAGGTCCTTATGACAGAACAAAACTGTTTTTCGAAGCTGTTCCCATTAATAGTGAGAGAATTATTTTCATAGAACACACTCAGTATTTCTGACCTGTATTTTGACTTTTATCAGTAGCAGCATTTTAATGGAGTCTGCAAAGAAATTTTGTTAAAAGAATTGACACCAAAGGAAAGAAAGAAATGATTCATGCCATGACATGTAAAATTCACAGTTTTCTGTGTTAGTTCATTTCACTCAGCTCTCCCTCACATTAATAGCAAAGCCATTCAGATATACTTTGCAACTAGTTTGGGTAGGAACATTTTCTGCTAAAAAGAGAGGAAAACAAGGGAAAGAACAAATAAAAGTAATAGGTTGGTATTGTTTAACTGGAATGCATATGTAAACTAGGATTATGAAACTATAATTCAAATACAGAAAAACTTTCCTGAATGCTTAGAAACTCAAGGTTCAAATTATATGATGATTTTCTAACTAATATGAGGCTTGTAGTTTTGCATATTCCCATATATTAAACTAGCTTCATACCTGTGCTTCACTACGGTATATAAGTTCCATAAATCCAGTTATAATACTGATGATGTGAAGTTTGAAATGCAACATGCGGGGCGGATTTAAAGGGTGCAATCAGAAACGAACATCTGGGAAGTGCCCTGCACCCATCGGCAACCCATTTTGCTCTGCCACAGAAGCGGATTAAAAAGACACCAGGGAAAGTCCGGTAGCAAACAGGTTGCTACAGGACACAGATGGACTTCCCCCTGTCTGATCGCTCCAGCGTGCTCTCATGGCATCAGGATGGTCTGATCAGGCCATCCCAACTCCGTGCTGTTGTTTTTTTCCCCCTTCTCGGTATGCGCATCATCGCAGTCTCCATAGGAAGCCCTCAGTGCTGAGATGCAATTCATCGATTCCCCATTTAAGCAATTGGAAACAAATGGCAAAAAACCCCAACTTGCCTGCGGTTGTGTCTGATCATGCAGTGGCGGGCTGCTTCTCCAGCTTCAAAGGACTGTGTGATTGTGCAACTGCGGGTCAAATTCCTCCGGAGGAAATAGCCTCGCTTCCCCCCGCCCCCCCGGTTTATCTCACGTGTGTGATTGCAACCTTACTTTTTCCCCCCTCTCTCTCTACTGATGGACCTCTCTGTAGACCATATTGGTAGTTCTGCCTTCAGGTGCTAGGATCATCAGGCTGCTTGGTGAGCTCACTCTGGAGCAGGCAATATAGAACATTCCATGTGAGAAGCAGTCCTCTGTTAAGTCAATTCCTGCCACCATCAGTAACTGACCTTGGAACTTGATGGTCATAGCAAAGCAGACCCTGAGGGGGAACTGCAGCCTCTTGAACTTTGCCACATTCCTAAGTTGCCTCCTCCTGGTAGCATTGGTGTATCTAGCTCAATGTCAGGAGCTTTCTTGCGGGCAGTAAGAGGTAAGAGGGGGAGTTGGTCTGAGAGAGTGGTGATGTGGTAGCCATTTCTTCAGGTTCATGAGGGAGGCATGCAGCGAAATGGCTCTTAGAAAGGTCTCCCCATGAACATTCATAAATTCAATTGCCATGCATCTCTATTCAGGAGTCCTGAATCACTGATTTCTGTACTCAACTGTCTGCAGTCCCCTTTACTGTGTTTTTACCTCAAAATGTTGAGATCCACAGCTGAGCAATAAGAGGGAGGTGGGTTTTACCTCAGGCAGGTTTTACCTCAGAACGTTGAGCTACACAGTTGACCAATCAGAATGGGGGGGGGGCAAGGAGGCAGCAGCCTGCCAGACATATGGAAAACAATTGGGGGAACACATTTTGCCCCTTTTTTATCCTCTTAGGGGTCATGTTTCTCAGAAATCTCTTTGTAGTGGGGGCTGATATCATGGTAGGAATGCACTCCCCTTATTTGGGTTTCTGGGTGCAGGGGTTTGGCCTGGGTACTGAATTTTTTTTTTGGGGGGGGGAAGGCCATATCCTTTTATTTTTTTACAAAAATGCTTCTCATTTATGTTACATTTAAGAAGTGGAATATAACTACGTATTCAAAACAACACTGAGCAATCATATATTAAGCCAGTTCATATGAACCAATTTTCTAGAACTCACATTGTGAGAAGTTAAATAACCTAATACAGGAAACCACTTTTCTACGAATTTGGGATATATTTCCATAGTGGGTGGGAGTGTGGCTAAAACCATTGGAGAGGCTGGCCCAGCAGCATTGCTAAGGTGTTTCTGCTCGGGTGGAATCCCTGATGGATTAAAGTACCCTGGCCCTGCTCCTACACCTGACAGACACCTGCCTGTCTGGTGTTGGAGGAGAGCATGTTTAAAGGTATTGGCAAGGCTGGGCCAGCAGCAGTGCTAAGGCAATCCTGCTGAGCAAGCCTTTCTGACAGCTGTAAGCATCTCACCCCCCTCTCCTACACCTGACAGGCAGCTGCCTGTCCAGTGTAGAAGGGGGAGGGGCGGTGTAATGCAAGCCATTGTGGAGGCTGGGCTGGCAGAATCACTAAGGCATTACTTCTGGGGCACACTCCCTGATTGCTTTAAGGACCCTGCACCCACTGCTGCACTTGACAGACAGGAGGTGGGGGGAGCATGTTTGAAGCCATAGGGGGCTGGGCAAGCAGCACTGCTGCACCTCACAGGTGGTTGTTGACCATTCCTGATTTCCTCAACTGCCGTTAGGTCTCTGCAGTCTCCTGTAACTGGTGTTTTTTTTAACCTCAGAACACTGAGCTCTCCAGCTGACCAATCAGAGAGTGGGAGGTGCAAGGAGGCAGCAGCCTGGTAGCCACATAGGAAGCAATGGGGGGAGCACATTTTACCCCTTTTGACCTGCTTAGGGGTGGAATTTCTTAAAAAAATCCCTTCTTAGTGAGCATCTACACCATGGTAGGAGTGCTCTCCCCAAATTTCGTATTTCTAGGTCCAGGGTTTTGGCCTGGGCATTGATTTTATGATGAGGGGACTTTCTTTTATATATATATATAGATGTAGAGTATGGGGGTATATTAGGTAAAAAATTGAACATTTGTAGTTTAAAAAATCTATAATATGTTCTAAGTAACATAAGTATTTTTGTGCCTATGGAGGAGGGACATCACAGTGGTGGCTGTTTATTAAATGAGACAAAAATGCTTAGTCTATCCGAGATATAGATTAGTTTTATTTTGTAAAGTTGCATTAAAATAGTAGTTGCTAACATCTCTCCTATACATATTCATAACCTACAATCTTAAATCTATGTTCCTTCCAAACTGGATTTAGAAAGATACCCTGTCATTGCTTTGACAAACCTATTTACTTGAAAGAACTATTCACCATTAGCATTATTAAGGAAATCAGTGCCAAAACTATGACAGTACGAAAACACAAGAGGTACTTTGTTGTTTTTTCCTGCTTAGAGCTGCATAGTATGTAGCCATTGTTTCCTAGGTTTGGCCATGTTTGGATGCATGTTGCCAGTGAAAGTCTTTCAGCTGTGTCTCTGTCTCAGAGGATGGAGAAAATATTTCTATATTGTTGGGATTTATTGTAAAAAAAAAAAAAGAATCCTGTGGTCATTAATCACACCAAGAAAATTCCTAATGGGCCTCTGCTCTGGAGGGCTGGTGGCAAGGATAAAGGGGCTATCAGTCATGGCAGCCAGCAGGCATCTACAAAGAAGCAGAGTGGAAGGAGAGTAAAAGAGGCCAGCCAAGAGGATGGGCAGGGGAAGATGGTCTGCCCTGGAAGGGAATGCCTGCCAAGGATGCACTTCCTTGGCAGATTCCCCCACTGTCTCTTCTGTCAGCGCCAGCCTAGCACAGGTTTGGTTTTGTTTTTAAGGCAATCTCAGAGCTACTACTTCTCTTATGACTATGCTGTTTAGGATTGCAGCCAGCTCCTGATACATATTTACCCAGGGGTAAATCCCATTGATTTAAGAACATATAAATAATCAGAACTGCCTCTGATTCTCTGCTGGAAGAACTGTGGTGAGCAGGGTTCATTCATACATTGCTGGTGGTCATGCAAACAAGTTAGACAATTTTGGGGTGCAATAATAAACCACATCCAGAATATAACTGGTTATACTATCTCAAACACACCTGAATTACTATTAATTAATATGTGGGTGTGACAGATTGCACAGAATAGCAGGCTTTATAAGGTGCTGCTTGTATCAAAGAGAAGAAGAAGAAGAAGAAGAAGAAGAGAGGAGCTTAGGTGACTGGCTGCTCTGGTTGGCCCACATCAGCTGAGAGAAGATGAAGAGAACAGATTGAATTTATACCCTGCCCTTCACTACCCAAAGGAGTCCTAGAGTGGGTTACAATCTCCTTTCCCTTCCCCTCCCCACAACAGACACCCTGTGGGGTATATGGGGCTGAGAGAGCTCTTCCAAGAACTGCCCTTCAGAGAATAGCTCTGGAAGAATTTATGACTGACCCAAAGTCATACCAGTAGCTGCATGTGGAGGAGTGGGGAATCAAACCCAGTTCTCTCCGATTAGAGTCTGTGTTCCTAATCACTACACCAAACTGAAAATAAAACAGCTGATCTGGAAGGAAAAGAGATCTTTTGCAAATGGGACTTTTGCAGTTTGCTTATTCTAATGTCTAGGTCAGTAACCAGAGGGTTTGGCTTCTGAGAGAAGAGACATTTGGGAGTCTCTGTTTCCTGACAGGCAATAGTCAGAAAAATACTTCTACAGAGAGAAGAAGAGAAACCCCATTGACTAAATATATTAAAATTGCTCTGAGGGGGAACTTCAGTTTCTCAGTCAGAAAAGCTACAGGGCAGCCTTATACAGACAAAGGATACTGGAGAAGGATTTGGCAGAAGGTCTGAGTAGTTAGAGAGAATTCTCAGACAAGCCAAATAGTAAAAGGAGTTATTGCTTCTTAGCAACAAGGAGAATAACTTCCTGCCAGTGAAAGGGGTTGGGAAGAGAACTCTGGTCTGTGATAAAGGGAAGAAGCTTAGACACCTCAGGAGTTAGTGAAAAACTGTAATATCTAAAGGAAAACCTGAAACTCTGAAGGAAGAAATCTAGAAACATCAATAAAAACTGTGTTAGTCCTGAATTATACATCTCAAAAAAAGAAATAGAAAGCCTTGAAAGAAAACTACAAATACAATCTCTTGAATGTTCTTAGAATTCCACTCCGTAAATATTAGAATGTTTTTACCTTAGCAATCTCAAAACCTTGACTAATCCTATTATACATATATTCCCTGCCTGTTTAATAAAATCTTTATTCTGTTTTTGAAAGTTAATTTGCTTCAAGTGCCATTACTCAAGGGTTTTTTTAAAAAAAACTGGACAGCTCCTATATTTTCAGTAGAGTTCTTGAGCTGATAAAAAGCCTAAACTAAATATCTAAACATAGGGTGGGACAGTCAAGTCTTGTATGACAGAGAATATATACACACTACTATATACACGCTAATGTAGAGCAACTCAGTCACTGAGAGGAAGTGAAGATTTGGTGGGGAAAATCTGCCAGACAGTTGGGGAGATACAGGGGTTTGTCATTGTGGGTCACTTCAGAAATTCCTAAAATACATCAGGAATTAATCACTGTCCTACTCGCTGCCACTAAATGTCTCATAGCTCAGAACTGGGAAAGTAAATCTTTATTGACAATACAAAATTGGTACTTAAAAGCCTGGGAATTGTTTTTAATGGACAAAATTGTAGAATCCATTTCCTGTTCTGAACCTCAACTTGGTCTTTCTAATCTAACAGAAAAATGGATCCCCTTTCTGGATTTCACAGCTCAGGATTTGAGGTTAAAAAATTATAGTTTGAAACATTGTTATCGCTATATATTGTCTCTTCTCTGGAGTCATATAGAATAGATGTACTGTA
This sequence comes from Gekko gecko, assembly GCA_029375565.1. Taxonomy (NCBI): domain Eukaryota; kingdom Metazoa; phylum Chordata; class Lepidosauria; order Squamata; family Gekkonidae; genus Gekko; species Gekko gecko. The sequence goes on along the minus strand of JAPDNY010000001.1, from coordinate 115,760,603 downwards.
ACCACAGATTCCTAACACAAATCTGGGATCCTCAGGCATTATGAAAAACACACACACTTGAAAAAAAATCTGTGCAGTTCTTTGTGTTTGTGTGCTTACCATCAAAAGCAGGTGTCTTGTTTTTTCTTTGATTCTTCAAATTTCCCAAGCAGTGGCATTTCTCCCAATCAGATCCAAATGGGTGAGTGTTGCCTAGTCCAGTGCAAGCCAAGTACAGGACCTGGCAGTGCTGTGAGTCTGGCTTGATGGGAGGGTTCCTTTCCCCCTTCATTCCACATCTCTGCAAGTAGGATGGCTGGGTCTTTGTCCAATTCACTAGAATCATTGGGGGGGGGTCCTTTAGTAGACAGGCAGCACTAAGTCCCCTGCAATTTTGGCATCATTTGGTTGAAAAACAGCCACTTCAGCCCCCCTCCAACCATAGAAAATAATAGAATCCAAGTAATTCTGGAACCCTGGGAAAACACAAACCTAAATCCCAAAATGGTACCAGAGCACCCAAATACCACTGAATACTGGTATTTATTCCCTTTCCAAAATCTGAATCCAAAACATACTTTTTTTTACATGCACATCACTAGTAATGTCTTACAGCAAACTCATAAAAATAACTCAATATTGTACATTTCCCAAATGCTATGCCCTCAATCTCTGTTCACTGTCTTATTATATAGGTATAGCAAAATTAATAATAATTCCAAAGAAGTAGTTATACTAGTCTGTTGCAGCAAAAATAAGCAGGAGACTTGTGGCATTTTAAAGATGACCAAGCTTTTAATCTGGCATAAGCTTTCATGAACTAGATAGAGCCCATTTTATTCCTAGTACTCCTGTCCCCAAACTGAGGTTCCATCACCTGATTAGGATACACTTGGAGGAATCTTCATTTTAAGTTATAATTCTGATTATTATACCATAGATGTTAAAGAGAGTCACCCAATAAAGAGGACCCACTTCTCTATTCTGCAGCTGTATTGTAAAGTCATCTGCCTTTTTAAGGTAATCTATTAAGGCCAGAATTCATTGATATGCAGCAGAACTTTTCTTTAGTAAAAAATGCTATTATGTTTCAGCATCAAACCAACACTGATATTCTCCTCATGGAAACTCAGAAGAGTGATGCTGTATCCTGTTAATCAGTCTATACATATATTCCTTTGAGTGGTTTCATTATTTCAGTGTGGGGAAAGGTTGGCTATATTTTGGGTATACAAACACATGCTCTGTAACTTACTGAAAAAAAATCTATGAATGTTAACACAGGACAATGTGATTATTATTTTCAAAAGGTGTTAAAATTTTTGGATGGGCTTTAATAAGAATTAAACTATTCATGATGTTGAAGTTCTGTGACTGGGATTCCAGGTATGTTATTTGGTCTTTAAAAACAGCCATGAAGAATAGGAGAGCCATGTGGATTATGGCAAAAAGCACATCCTCATATACATTCATAATTATACAGAAAAATATAGAGTAGAATGAAAAGACTACAAAATGCAAGTAGTACAGTCTAGATTTGAGACCAGAAGCACCTTAGAGAACAACAGGATTTTCAGGATATAAGCTTTCAAGAGTCCAAGCTCCCTTCGTCAGATACCTTTCGTTGGAAGTAGAAGAAGAGGAGATTGATTTATACCCCGCCCTTCTGTACCCGAAGGAGTCTCAGAGTGGCTTACAATCCCTTTCTCTTCCCCTCCCCCGCAACAGACACCCTATGCACCCTATGTCCATGCAAGCATGGACAGTTTCAAGAGGAAATTAGATAAACATGGAGCAGAAGTCCACCAGTGGCTATTAGCCACAGGGTATAGATGGGAACTCTCAATCTGGGGCAGGTGATGCACTCTATTCTTGGTGCTGGAGGGGGCAGCAGTGGGAGGGCTTCTGGTGCCCTGGCCCCACTGCTGGACCTCCTGATGGCACCTGGTATATTTTGGCCGCTGTGTGACAGAGTGTTGGACTAGATGGGCCATTGGCCTGATTCAACATTGGCTTCTCTTATGTTCTTATGTTCTTATGATGTAGGTGGGGCTAAGAGAGCTCTCCCAAGCGCTGTCCTTGCGAGAGCAGCTCTGAAAGAACTTATGACTGACCCAAGGTCACACCAGCTGGCTTCATGTGGAGCAGTGGGGAATCAAACCTGGTTCTCCCATATTAGAGTCCACGCTCCTAACCACTACACCATACTGACTCAGTACTTCAAACTGGCTCAGTAGCACAGTCTGTTACTCTTTCTATGCACTTTTTAGACCATAAAAAGAGCCCTGCAGGATCAGACCAATGGTCCATCTGGTCCAGCATCCTGTGTCACACAGTGGCCAACCAGTTCCTCTGGGGGGGCCAACAATAGGGCATAGAGGCCTGTTATGTTTGAGTTTTATACAGAAATGTCACAGCCTGTTCCTGAATCTCATGGTTATTTGAAAGGTAGTCTGTTCTCATCTCACTACCCATCTAAACTATTTGACAGCCACTGTGAAGTAATGATTAGATTGTTAGGCTAGGAGCTGGGAGATGTGAGACAAATCCCCTTTCAGCTATGAAGTTTGCAGCTATGACCTTTAGACAGTAGCTCTGTCTTTCTCTGTCAGCCTTATCTCTCCAGTGTTGTAATGTAAGTCTTTTAGCAACAGTCAGGGCTGTTTTGGGGCAGGAACGCACAGGAATGGAGTTCCGGCTGGCTCCCGAGTTGGCCATGCCCAGCAGGAACTCATTAACATAATAGGCCACACCCAACAGCAGGAACTCATTAGGATTGGCTACATTAGGGGTGTGTGGCCTAACATGCAAAGGAGTTCTTGCTACAAAAAAAAGCCCTGGGTTTTTACAACAAACAAGGTAAACAGAATAAGAAGGAAAAGGTGGGTATGGCTGGATGACCACACTTTTGGTAACATGGGGGTGTGGCCTAATAGGCTAATGAGCTGTGCTGTCAGAGGTGTGGCCTAATATGCTAATGAGATTCTGCTGTTGGGTGTGTCCTGTTATGCTAATGAGTTCCTGCTGGGCTTTTTCTACAAAAAAAGCCCTGGCAACAGTAATAGCACAAAGGATTCATTTTTGTTAATCGTTAGTATCCAGGAGACAGGCAAATAGTTTTAAAGTACATAAGCATTCCTGAAGATCAATGAATATTCTAATACGTAATTGATATGAATAATTACTTCCCCCTCAAAAGTCCAAATAACTGGACAGGCCCAAAGCATATGTTTCAGAGATGTGTCTTGTAAGTTACAGTGCCAGCAATTAGACACTTTACTTAGTCCTTTACTAAAAAGGTGGCATGGTGTCCACTGATCTAACCTATTCAAATACATCATAGACAAGAGGATTCTAGACTGTAGCAAAATCTGAATGGTCATACTGTGATGGTGAAAAAATCCAATGGACAAGACATTCACATATGGCTGTTTACTTGCTTGAACAGTGTGCAGTCAGAGAAGTACCCTTGGAGACTGAATGACTACTTTTGGTCAGCAACTTATGCTAAAAATGAAAAATCCATTTTTGCAGAAATATCCACATCGTCTTAAATGAGTACTTTGCTCCCTGTACCCTTTACTTTGTTATTCTGTGTGTATTGCAGAGACTGTGCACAGCTGTATTGCACAGTGTAACAGCCTATAAAGCAGTTTCAAATGACTGAAATTGGTGTTTCTGGAGTATGAGGAAGAAGAAGAAGAAGAAGAAGAAGAAGAAGAAGAAGAAGAAGAAGAAGACGACGACGACGACGACAACGACGACAACGACGATGATGACGAAGAGATTGGATGTATACCCCGCCCTTCACTGCCCAAAGGCATCTCAGAGTGGCTTACAAACTCCTTTCCCTTCCCCTCCCCACAACAGACACCCTGTGAGGTAGGTGGGGCTGAGAGAACTTCTGACAGAAACTGCTCTTTTTCAAGGACAGCTGTGCCAGAGCTTGTGACTGACCCAAGGTCACATCAGCAGGTTCAAGTGGAGGAGTGGGGGAATCAAACCTGGTTCTCCCAGATTAGAGTCCACGCACTTAACTGCTACACCAAACTGGCTCTCCACCTGGATTTGTGGAGTTAAAAACCACTGGTTATATAGCCTAAAATAATTTTTTAAGACAGCTGAATTTGCCGCCAGGCTAAAAAAAATGGAACCGTTTTTATAATCTCTATTTGCAAGGTAACTGACCCTGCAAACAATAAGTAGTAACATGTCTGGCAGGGAAGATATGATGCTCCCATTCCCTTCAGCATTATTGTACTAAGCTGATCCAAGTTGTGGAAAATAATAGCATGAATGTGTAGCTTGAAGGAAATAGTTCAGAGAATAATCTAAATTTAATAGCATTTGGAACAAAATGGGATCTAAACATAGGCCTTGGAGTTTGCTACTGCATCATGTCTTTTCTCCAAAGTACCACCAGAAGATCTCAAGAAACAGCCTGTCCTAAGGGGAAAATAGAACTCCTCTAAGTAATAATGCTGCCCTAAAATGAATTCTTGCAAAACTCTCCAATGAGATCTTGTAAGCTGCGTGTATACCAGGAATGACCTCAGCTTTTAAAATTTCATTTGTGGCTTTATATGAGAACTTTCAATGCTAAGCTATCATGAGCTTGGTTTACCTCAGGATGATAAAAACATACATTGGTGTTCTTGGCTTAAGCCCATGATTCCATGAAGGCTAGTAGCCCAGACCTGGTGATTAAGGTTTAAAGCTACCCTCTCTTAAACCTCTCTGAGTTATTGCTTTAAAGAATTATGCATCAACTATACTCTCACAAAAGCATTTTCCACCGAGATGACCTGAAGGAAACTTGTGAGCAACCTATTTGCCAAAGAATGCAATCCACTCTTGACCCGATATTAGTTCCCCTAAGCCTTTTTAGGCTTAAGACACTTGAGGCAAAAATAATAGCTCAGTTTTCAGATATCACATACATCAGATCCTTTTATGCTGCTTACAGCTTTTTCCTAGAAATGAGTCCACTGATGAGTCTGCTGATAAAGTGATTCCAATACAGGTAGATTTTCATATATTCAACTATGTTAGCAATTAAAATATCCTGTCAATTAATGAGTGCAGATAAAATAATGAGCATCCTTCAGCCAAAGGTTTGGATAATAATTTTTGCATAATAATAAAAAAATTGGTTCCAAGCTACCTCTTGGAATTCTCTGGGACTGGGTCCTAGAGCTTTCACAAGTTTACCCTGCTCTAATAATAGTAGTCACATAAGGAAGCAAAGCTCAGGCCCTCTTTCTTTCAGTCTCCATCAGGACTCTTTTGTAGCAGGAACTCCTTTGCATATTAGGCGACACACCCCTAATGTTGCCAATCCTCCAAGAGCTTACAGTTGCCCCTGTAAGAAGGACTCTGTAAGCTCTTGGAGGATTGGTTACTTTAGGGGGGTGTCGCCTAATATGCAAAGGAGTTCCTGCTACAAAAAGAGCCCTGATCCATAGATCTCGACTTTGTTGGGTGTGGGTCCATGATTTGGCAAAATTAACCTGGTGGAAGACCGAGAGCAATTTACTGTTGTCATATGTGGGAAGGTTCCTCCTAGCAGAAATGAACATGGGAATGACAATGTAGATATTACTGCTTTTGATTCACACTTACACATTGTGCACTATCACCTAATACTTTTGCCTCCAGCAATGGCAATAGCACCACACCTGTCCGCATAGTCAGCTCAGGGAGGGGAATGGTTACACATGTGTGTCAAAGTGAGAAAATATTTATTTATTTAATCAAATTTGTATCCCACCCTCTCTGCAAGCAGGCTCAGGGCAGGTTCCATCAGTGTTACAGCAATATACAATAACAAAACTAATTTAAAACAAGATTAAACAATAAATTAGCATATAATCATAAAATACCATGCAGAATCTAGTTAATAACTCAGTAGCTAAAATTATGTTATGATTCCCAGATAGTTGTTCAAGTTCAGGATACTTATGGGAGGCTGGTCAAAGGGGGGATGCCTGGTGGAAGAGCTCCATCTTATAGGCTCTACGGAATTGTAATAAATCCTGCAGAGCCCTGATCTCATTTGGGAGCTCATTCCACTAGGTAGGGGCTAGGGCTGAAAAGGCCCTGGTCCTAGTCAAGACAAGTCAGATGCCCCTGGGCCAGGGACTACCAAAAGGAGTTGATTTGTAGATCTCAGTGCTCTACAGGGATCATATGGGGAGAGTCGGTCCTGAAGGTATGCTGGCCCCTAGCTGTGTAGGGCCGCCATCATTGCACTGTCTTTATTAGCACTTTAGGATGCTATTTAGGTTGTTTATGTGTATTTTATTGCTTTTCATTGTGTTTACTGTTCTATTGTATTTTAATTTCTGTGTGCCGCCTTGAGCCAGTTCACCGGCAAGGCAGGAGACAAATTGAAAATAATAAATAAATAAATAAATAAATAAATAAATAAATAAATAAATAAATAAATAAATAAATAAATAAGTACCAACACCTTGAAATGGAGCCAGAATTCAATAGGCAGCCAGTGTAGTTCATGCAGCATTGGGTGGACGTGAGCCTGCACAGATATTGCTGTCAACACCTGTGCTGCTGCATTCTGCACTAGCTGTAACTTCTGGAGCAGAGTCAAGGGTGACCACAAACAGAGAGAGTTACAATAATCCAGCATGGAAGTGACCATTGCATGGGTCACTGTAGCCAAATCCTGGCGGGTGAGCTATGGAGCCAACTGCCTGATCTGCCTCAGATGGAAAAAAGCAGACCTGGCAGTGGCAGTGGCCTGGGCCTCCATAGAAAGGGAGGCATCCAGGAACACCCCCAGACTCTTCACTCTCGATGCTGGCACCAGTGGTGCTCCATCAAAGTCTGGAAGCCTGATTCCCTGTCCCAATCCCCTGTGACTCAGGTGCAGGACCTCCATCTTCATTGGATTTAATTTCAGTCAGCTCTGTCACAATCATCAAGCCACAGCTTGTAAAGCTTCATCCAGATCTTCTGGGGCTAAGTCCAGGCAGTTGTCCGATCAGTAGATAGAGCTGGGTGTCATCTGTGCATTGGTGATACCCTAGCCTATACGTCCAGATAATCTGGGTGAGGGGGCACATATAGACATTAAACAGCATGGGGGAGAGAACTGCTCCCTGCAGCACACCACATTCCAGTGGATGTCGCTGAGATAATCCCCCCCCCCCAGCACCACAATCTGTCCCCGACCTTGGACAAAGGAGGTCAGCCACTGCAAGATGAGTCCCTGTATCCCCACTTCAGCGAGCCAGTGAATTAACACATGATGGTCAACCATACTGAATGCTGCTGACAGATCAAGAAGTATCAGCACTGTTGAAACAACTTGATCCAGATATGTCTGGAGATCATCCACCAGGGTGACCAACACTGTCTCTGTCCCATGGGCAGGACGAAAGCTGGACTGGAAGGGATCCAAGACTTTAGCATCCTCCAAGAAAGCCTGAAGCTGTATTGCCACTTCTCTCCACTACCTTACCCAGGAATGGTAAATTGGACACTGGGCGGTAGTGACTAAGGACCGTTGGGTCCAGAGAAGATTTTTTAAGGAGAGGGTGAACCACCGCCTCCTTCAATCCCCCTGGAAAAGTCCCTGTTGAAAGGGACAAGTTGATAATCTCCCTCAGGGGGGTCCATACCTCATCACCGCAAGCTTTAATCAGCCACAATGGGCAGGGGTCCAGGGGACATATGATAGGGTTCACAGCTGCCAGGGCTTGTCATCTTCATCTTGAGTCAGCAGACTGAAGTGGTCCAAAACTGAACCTGATGATGGCCAATAGGCTTCCAGTTCTCTTATTGTATCAAATGTGGCCAGAAGGTCTTGGCAGAGTAACAAGACTTTGTCTGCAAAATAGCTTGCAAATGCCTCACAGCCAATCACCAATTCCCTAGCATTTAGCATGCCCTGGGGCAAAGTAATCAGTGACCAAATAATTATAAATAATTGGGCCAGGCAGGAGCTTGCAGACACAATAGAGGCAACATAAAAATTCCTCATAGTTTCTTTTGGAGTGCTGGAGAACTGAGTGTCTGTGAGTCAGGTGGCTAGCAAGATTCCTTTTCCTCATTATGATTTCAAAGAGACCTTCCATAGATTCCATCCTGAAGCATTCACATGCATCCCTTATTTCTCCTAGCAAGGGCAAGCAAGCAAAAGATGCAGTCACCAATTGCTACAACAGTGAAACCATTAGACATATGCCAACCATGGAAGGGGAAGGGTACACTTTTCCACAGCTCAGAGAGTCGTGAGGCCTGGCCAACCCAGGCTGTAACTCCATTTTCATCGGGGGAAATGTAGCTTATGCTTGAGGATCTATAGTGAAACGGATTTCCCTCTGTCTGTTCAGATTTTGTGAAATTCGTCAGTTTGAACTTGTGTTAGAGAAGGAAAAGGAATATTGTAAACAGTGAACCAGCCCAGCCCAAGTTCTTCTCCAGAACAGATAGTGTGCTCATGCAGTTAAAATGCAGTTTTAGAAGCAGATAATCTTATTTATGGGAGAAAAGGCATGTGTCCTCTGGGTCCCTGGTTGAATCATTAAACTGACTGATTTGTATGGAATTATATACAGCCCCCCCTTTGTGCCTGTACAATCAATGGCTAGAGATATGCGCTTGGAAAAAAAATCAGAAATTTTTCAGATTTAGATTACAGGAAGGGTATCCATACCAGCATTCTGGATTATTCCACAGAAACTAAAAAGAACCTAGGCTAATGTGACAAACCAACATTGTCTACCTGTCCTCCTGAGTACTAACCTACAATTACCCTTTTTCCCCAAACCCACACAAACTAACTTTTTAAATAAAGCAAAATGGGAGACTTGCTTCAAACACCTGCTTCTGACTTTCCAGCCCAAAAGCTTAATATTGTAACTACAACCTATGATAGAAATATGAATTCTTTAAATAATAAAAAAAACCACTCAGTTTAGGTTTTTTCCCCAAGACTACAAGTGAAGCCTATCCCCCCCCAACACACACACACACACAAATTATGCTAATCCCTTATCTTTCTGAAAGCTAATTTTTCCTAAAACCTCATATTTTTAACCACCTGGTTCCAATTGTTTTGAAGTCCAGGTTAGCCTAATAAATCTTTAAAAACTAAAGTCTGTGTTCCAAAAGATTTTTATAAAAAGAACATCTGATTTATTTTTTGAAGCCTAACCAAAGCCTGCATATTTATTTGTTTGTGTGTTTATTTGTTTCTTCATTTATTTATTTTGAAGAAGACTAACCCCTAAGCTGATGAAGATGGACTGATAACACGTGAAAACGCAGTTTATGTAAGACAATCCATTTGCAGAAAAGAAGCATCAATATATCAGTTTATGGAATGCTGTTCAGAGTTAATCCAGAAAGACCATTGCTTTCAATGGGTTTAGACTGGAGTAATTTATATAGTATTGTGCCTTAAATTTTTCAAATGCAATGCCATTTCAGCTCATAGAGAAAAATCTGGATGCTGACACAAAGAAAATTGAACTGGAAACTAGTTAATGTAGATTTCTGAAAACAACAGCTTCTGGGTCAATTCCTACAATATTTTTTTATTGTTCAACAAAGATACCAGACTGATTCAACAACAAAAAAATTATTTAGAACATTTTTAAACCACCTCTCTAGGACCCTGCCTGAGTTGGCTTACAAAATAAAAATAGTTTTAAAAAAATAATATTAAAAATCAAAGATATTAATTAAAATCCAATATTAAAATGCCCCACCTTGGTATAAAAACAGAGATAATTAAAAACATACTACAGACAGCTTAAAACAACAGTTCCCAAGTTAAATTGATTTTAAAAATCAACCCCTTAATTACAAGCCTGGATGAATAGAAACATTTTGGCTTGGTGCCAAAAGAAAGCAACAAGCAAGCCATGAAGGGAAGTGCATTCCATAAGCAAGGTGCCACTACTGAAAAAGCCCTGTCTCTGGTTTCCACTTACATCACTCCTGAAGGAAGGGGAACAGAGAGCAGGTCTTGTGAGGCAGATCATAACTGGGAGACTGGACAATATGGGATGAGGTGATCCTTACAAGTTTTTAGGTATTCTTATCTTTTGATACTGACATTCCTCACAGAAATGTTGAGAGTATCCTGAAGTATTTCATGTATAACAGTGCCATAGAAATTATTAAGAACATACATGTCTCTGCCTTCTTTATTCAGCCAACCATATCAAAACAGCTAGCTTTCTCTCAGATTGCAGTTTAAAGGCAAAACCGGGTGAGATTCTGGCAGTTCTGCGTTCAAAACTCCTAAGCACTTTACTTTCTAAATAGAACACATGCAAAGGGACCACAGAATATAGAGGGGAAAGGTTTACTACAGTCTTGCAAACATTCTGTTAGACCCAGTGAAACAAATGCTCTGAACAGCATTTGGATAAATGTATGGAGCAGAGGTCCATCAGTGGCTATTAGCCACAAGGTATAGATAGGAACTTTCAGTCTGGGGCAAGTGATGCTCTGTATTCTTGGTGCTTGGGGGGGCAACACTGGGGGGGCTTCTAGTATTCTGGCCCCACTGCTGGACATCCTGATAGCACCTGGTATTTTTGGCCACTATGTGACAGAGTGGATGCACCTGGTATTTTTGGCCACTACGGACTGGATGGGCCACTATGGACTGGATGGGCCATTGGCCTGATCCAACAATGGCTTCTCATGTTCTTAAACATACAGGCGCATGACATGTTGCCAGCATAAGGTTGTCAACCTCCAGCTAGGGTGGAGTTCCCCTAGTATTACAACTGATCTCCAGACTACAGAAATCAGTTTTCCTGGAGAAAATGGCAGCTTCGCTGGGCAGACTCTATGGCATCACATCTACACTGAACTCCCTCCCTGCCCTAAACACCCATCCTCAGGCTCTGCTTCCAAATCTCCAGGAATTTTCCAGTCCAGAGTTGGCAACCCTATGCCAGCATGTTTACAGCAACTAGCAAGTTTGCAGGTCTGTGTCAGGTCTGGGAAAAGTTGCTCAGCAGTCCTGATCTGAACAGGGAGCACAGCTTCTCTTTACAGAGTCTTCAAAAATGGAACTCCCAAAATCATACATCTGATAGCCATCATACCTCAATTTGCAGATACTTAAATCTGCAGATCAGGGCCAGATGAAGAAAAGCTCTCTGCTGTGCTACCAGCTCTGCTGCATTCAGGTCAAGCCCACTGGCAGCCAGAGACACACAAATAGGCCAGCTTGCCTAACCCTGATATGGGGAGAGATGGTTGGGCAGAGCGCTGAAGATTCGGGAGAGGCAGACAGAGCACCAATGATGATGTGGGTGGGTAAGAGCAGTGAGGATGGGAATGGATTGTCCCCTCCTTGCAAGTTTTTTGCGGGTCTCTGTCGTCTTGCCTAGTTTGGACCTAATGTGAACATTTTTATTTTACTCTCATTTTTAAAACATTTCGTTAAGTTATGTGTTAAGTCCAAAGGCTGATAATTTCTGAATACAACACATTTGTATATGCATAGAGTACAGACATAGAAGTGTTTTCTTCTACAATTCAGTTTTGTGCAGGTCACAATAAATGAAGCTCATATAGGAAATGGCCATGCCATGTGAAATGTTGCCTGGGATGTAGTACAAACTTGTAACACAGACACACACTTACCACAGTCCGTTCTCGTTCTGCACATACAATAAAAGTTTCTATTTTAATACTGATTTTATTTTCCACATTCTACATGAAATCACACTGAGGCTTTTTACCTTAAGCACACTGGTGAGTTAGTCTGAAAGTTTGATTCCTCTAGCACTTGTAAAATAGGCCTTCCTGACTGTGTCAGAGCTCTCTCAGCCCTCCCTACCTTACAGGTAGGGCTGCCAGGTTCCCCAGGAGGGCAAAGATTCCCCCGCAAAAAAGGGTCCCCAATCCACCGGTCCGGATCAGGCTGGTGGGGGGAACCCCACCCCCAAAGTGCCCAGTTTGGGCCAACGTGCCTAGCGCAATGACGTCACCCAGAAGTGACATCATCACGTTAGGCACATCGTCAGCTGATGCTCTAGCAATCAGCCTGGAAACTCTATGGTAGAGCGTCAGCCAGCGACGTGTCCAATGTGATGACATCACTTCTGAGTGATGTTGTTGTGGCATGCGCGTATGATTGTCCTGGCCAGGGACCAAGTCTCCCCTGGTATTACAGGTAAGTGACTTGGCAACCCTACTCACAGGGTGTCTGTTGTGGGGAGGGAAAGGGAAGGGAAAGGAGTTTATAAGCCGCTCTGAGACTCCCTTGGTAGTGAAGGGTGGGGTATAAATCCAATCATCTCCTCCTCCTCCTCCTCCTCCTCCTCTTCTTCTGATATATGAAGAGTTAGTAAGAACATTTTTGTAAGCATGCTGTTAGGGAGATTTCTGCATACACATATTGGATTTGCATTTATAACAGGTAAATGAGCTATAATTTTTTCATTTTGTTACCATGCCAATTGCTCTTTCCAGGGTGACAGTTGTTGAGTATTGTACACTATCTTCAAATGTTGATGTTTCATCCCCTAACTTAGATAGGCTCAGCACAGTTATTGAACCTGTTTTTTGTCCAGTGTAACTCAATTTCACAGCCCATTTGTGGAGACTTAAGTTGAAATGGGGTCTGGCTCCTGCTAAATTCATGGCTGATCAGATTCTGAATCATTGAGATCAGACACTAAGCAGCCTTATTTTATCTGCCAGAGGCTTAAGGATGTTCCTTTTTCACAAAAGTTTGAAAGCTGGAGCCAGGTAAAAAGAAAATCCATATGTTCAGGGGGTCCAGAATTTGTAGCTGGGGCTTAGTATCCAACGTTATTTTCTCTTAGCCACCTATAAAGCTCAGTCCTACCACACTATTACTTGTAACTGCAATAGATCAAGATGGGTAGCTTTGTTAGTCTGTCTGTAGCAGTAGAAAAGAGCAAGAGTCCAGTAGCACCTTAAAGACTAACAAAATATGTGGCAGGGTATGAGCTTTCAATGAGTCACTGCTTACGTCTTCAGATACAGATAGAATGGGAGTCCATCTGTCATATTTACTGGAAAGTGGTGTGATTTCAGAATTCAAATGACAATAGCAGGTGAATGACAATAGCAGGTGAATGACAGTAGCAGTGAATGACAGTAGCAGGCATGATTAGATTTAGGTGACATATGCAGAGCGGATAATAGGTGTGGAGAAATCAGCAATGGTAATAAGACAGGAAACTTAGGTCTCAATTCAGTCCAAGTGGATGCATTGTCTTGAGTTTTATTATCAACTAGGGAGCAAAGCCCGTTGTAGAGGAAGACAACGGGCCCTAGAAAGGTTGGTAGGGTGGATGGATGGATGGATGGATGGATGGGAGGGATGGGAGGGAGGGACGGAGGAAGGAAGATAGAAAAAGGGGGGCAAGAGAGAGAAAGGAAGGATGGAAGAGGGGGCAGAGTGAAAGAAAGAGAAGGAGAGAAATGGAGAAAGAGAGGAAGGGAGGAAGACAGGAAGAGAGGAGAGAGAGAGAATGGAAGGAGGGTAGGTAGAGGGGAGAGAGTGAGAGTTAGAAAGATGGGGGAGAGAGACGGAGAGAGAGAGAGAAAGGAAGAGTGTGGGGGGAGTGGCAGAAACGGGCGGTGGCAGCAGGCTCAGTGCTGTTGCTGGCCTGCCCGCCCCCATGCCGCATCAGGGAAGGGTGCAGGGAAAATGGGCCGGCAGCCTTCATCAGCCCCCCCAATGCCTCCGAAGGCGAGACTGGGGTGGGACCAGCAGAAACAGGACCTTGGCAGTCGGCTCTGCACTGGGACCAGGCCTCTCCTCCCCCCTGAAGGTTTCTGGAGGCAGGGCGAAGTGCCAGGAATGGGCCTGTGGCGGGCAGCACAGGGCTGCCACCACACCTGTCCTCCTCCCCGAAGGCCTGTGAAGGTGAGGGGAGAGCGCTGGGAACAGGCCTGCGCTGGGCCTCTCCTTCCCCCTGAAGGGCTCTGAAGGGGGGGAGAGCACCAGGAACGGTCCCGCATTGGTCAGCGCAGCGCCGCCACCGGGCCTCTCCTCCCCTCAGAGGTCTGTGAAGGCGGGGAGGAGTGCCAGAACGGGCCCGTGGTGGGTGGTGGAGTGCTGCCGCCAGGCTTCTCCTTCCCCTGAAGGCCTCTGAAGTGGGGGGGAGTGCCAGAACAGGCCCGCAGCAGGTGGCACAGCACCGCCGCCGGGCTTCTCCTGCCTCCCTGAATGGCTCTGAGGGCGAGGGGGGAAGAGCCGGAAATGGCCTGGGGCAGTGGTAGTGCAGGCGGGACATGGGCTTCTCGCTCTGATTTGCTGTCAGATGTTGAGTAGCAGCGTGGCCCGCAAACCACTGTTGGTGCGCATAGAACGTTGTGAAACCAAAATTCAAATATTGTAAGGACAGGATTGCAATTCAGCAGTCTCTCTTTCTAATCTCCCTTGAAATCCCTTTCTAAGAGAACTACTAATCATATGTCAGCAACTGAATGTCCTGGAAGGTTAAAATGTCCCCCCACCCAGTTTTTGAATGTTGTGATTCCTAATATCAAACTTATGTCCATTAATTCTTTGCCTGTTTGTCCAATGTAGAGGGTGGAAGGGCATCGTTGACACATAATGACATAAATCAGATTAGAGGATGAGCAGGAGTATGAACCTGAGATGGTATGGCTGATGTTGCTGGGTCAACTGATGCTGTTGCTAGGATCTATATGAGAGCAAAGTTGGCATCTTGGTTTGTTGCAGGCCTTAGTACTGTTAACATGTTACTGTTAAGTAGTTTGTCATTGCGGGTGAGAAGTTGTTTTAGGTTAGCAGACTGTCTGTAAGCAAGAAAATGTCGGCCCCCCCATCTCATCCCCTGCCATGAAAGTTCATACCCTGCCACATATTTTGTTAGTCTTTAAGGAGCTACTAGACTCTTGCTCTTTTCTGTTTTAACTCTAATGGCATTCTTATGTTGATCAGACCTTGTACTAACTATATTAATAAAAGGAAAACAGTTTTTACTTGATTTTTATTCTCTTGCTTATAAACCACAGGAGTTTGGACTCATTCTTATTATACTGCTAAATGTATTCTCTCTCAAAGTAACCCACCTCACTGGGTTGTTCTGAGGATAAAATGAAGAGTGAAGATCTATGCCTCCCTGAGCTCCTTGGAAGAGGAGAAGGAGGAGAAAACAACAACAAAAAGAAAATTATAGCAATTCAAATTAGGAAAATCCATTTCTTTTCTGGAACAAGTATGAGAAGTGTATAGAGACAGAAGAAGAGAGAGTTTCAGGATTTGGAAAAGCTTTTCATTTTAGTAGGAAATCAATAGCAATTATGATTTAAGTTTTTAACACAACTCCTCTGCTAGGTAGCATAAAATCAGTAGGATAATGGGGTACTTTTATGGTAGTGATGAATGCGAATAATTGTAGTCATTAGGGAAAATGGATCATTATGGCTGTTCATCTCTATCTAGCTCTGCTCTATTTCTAGCTGGTTAGGAGCACCCACTGGCTGCAGCAGTATGCATGACTAGCAATAAGGTCCAGTTGTAGACACAATGCAACAAGCTTTAGAGGGAGGGAGGGAGGGAGGGAGGGAGGGAGAGAAAGAAAGAAAGAAGAGAGAGAGAGAGAGAGAGAGAGAGAGAGAGAGAGAAAGAAAGAAAGAAAGAAAGAAAGAAAGAAAGAAAGAAAGAAAGAAAGAAAGAAAGAAAGAAAGAAAGAAAGAAAGAAAGAAAGAAAGAAAGAAAGAAAGAAAGAAAGAAAGAAAGAAAGAAAGAAAGAAAGAAAGAAAGAAAGAAAGAAAGAAAGAAAGAAGGGATGAAAGAGGAAGGGAAAGAAGTCAAAGGGTTGGGGCAGAAGGAAGGGAGAAAGAGGGAGGGAGGAAAAGAATGCAAAGACAGGGGAGGGAGGAAGAGAAAGAGGGGGGAAAGAGGGAGGGAAAGAATGCAAAGAGAGAGTGAGGAAGGAAGGAAAGATGAGAAAGGGGAGGGAGGGATAGAAGGCAAAGGGAGGAAGGGAAAGAGGGAGAGAGAGAAGAGCAAGAGCTGCAGGGAAGAGACAGAGGGAGGGCGAGGGAAGGGGGGGCTCTCCAACTTTTACCCAGCTGGTACGGGGTTGTCAGTAGGCCTTTCCCCACCCATCCGTTGCAGTGGGCAAGCAGGGAAAGGGGGTGCGGGGGCCTCAGTAGGCCTTTCCCCACCCATTTGCCATGGCGGGCGAGCAGGGAGATGAGGCACAGGGGCCTCAGTAGACCTTTCCCCACCCGTCCACCACAGTGGGCGGGCGGGGAAAGGGGGCAGGGGGGCCTCAGTAGGCCTTTCCCCACCCGCCCGCTGAGGCAGGCGAGTGGAGAAAGGGGAAGCGGGGGCCTCAGTAGGCCTTTCCCCACCCATCCGCCACAGTGGCCAAGTGGGGAAAGGTGGCACGGGGGCCTCAGGCCTTTCCCCACATGTCCCCCACAGCAGGCAAGCGGGGAAGGTGGCACGGGGTCTGTAAAGGTGCCACGGGACCTCAGAAGGTGAGGAGAGATACCACGGGTCCTCCGGATCATAGGGGCTGGATGTCACCCGAGAGGACATCGAGGGTGAGAGGGTGGGCGGCAGTTTCCTTCTCTCACAGCTCAGCCGGCTTCCGCTGTGGCCACAGAAGAGTGTTGCGGCACCACCATGGTCATCCTCGGTGTCCCAAGCATCCTGGCCGCGAGACTGATAACAGGCTGCCAGCTGTGTGGGCGGGACTGAGGTCACAGGGCCACCCAGCAATTGGCAGAGGCTTGGAGTGGCAGTTCATGCGGCCAACTGGTTTTGCTGTGCGTAGAACCTTGACAGACCACTACTCTTTTATATAATAGGGAAGGATAAATATGAACAAATGTGGCATTTACCTACTGAAGATGATCTACTGCTGCAACACATTTGAGTTTGTAGAAGATTTGCAGTGTACATCCATGCATCTTTACTCAGAAATAAGCTTCCATTGAGTTTATTGGGGATTACTCCCAAGTAAGTGTCACAGAGTTCCCTAGGTTGCACTCTTATGCACAGTTGCTTGGGAGCAGACTAAACTTAAATCAATGGAATTGAATAAACAAGTATATGTTTATGCTGTCAAAGAAATTGAAAGGATTGGTGACACAGCTGCTGTTCCTGTGTAAATTCAAAGATCTGAGTCTTCCCTTTCCCTCTGTGCCACCTGTTGATCCTAAATAAAATTCTTCTCTGTGCTCCTAACTGCTGCTCCTGTGTAGGCTGCACAATCCAGATGAAAAATAGCAGATTTTGAGATTTTCCATCCCACTGCCTCTTCACAGACCTAGAGTTTCTGCTGTGCACATAGCCCTTTCTTATGCTGAAAATGACATGTCTAATAAGTCATTTGGATGTGCATAATTAGTCTCATATAGGGATGGGCATGAACTGGGAAAATGGAGATTTAGTGAGGTTTGTGGGGTCTCATGAACCACAAACCTTCCCGGTTAATGAACCGCTTTGCTGTTCATGAGGTTTGGGGAAGATCTGAGATCTTCTCTCTCTCCTTTCTGCTGGCAGTGGCTCCCCGAGGCCAGCAGAATGGAAGGGGGGGGAGAGATTTTGCAAATACCATTTAAAGCGAACATTGCCTTTAAATGGCTTTTGCAAGTGAGTACCGCACACGAGTGAAGTCCAAGCAGCGAGTCCACCTGGAAGTGGTGAACTTGCCACTTGGACTTTAAACAGCTTTTGCAACATTTAAACTTTAAATGGGTTTTGCACGAGGGCACTGCACGCAAGAGAAGTCCAAGTGGTGACTTCACTACTTCCAGGTGAACTTGTCACTTGGACTTCACGGTCTCATGGTGCCAACTTGCAAAAGCCATTTAAAGGAAACATTCCTTTTAAATGGCTTTTGAAAGCCATTTCATTTTTTACCTTTCATTTATAAAAAATGAACAAACACTAAGAACCATACATAAGCAAAAATAGCAAACCATTTCAGTGATCCCCTTTGCTCCAAGCAGCAAGGGCAGCAAAAGGGATTGTTGAAATGGCTTGCACCTATTTTAGCCTTTCAGGTTGAAATGAATGCAAGCCATTTCAGCAATCCCTTTTGTTCCCATCCCTAATGCTTCCAAGCAGGAGGGAGAGAGAGGGATCGCTGAAATGGGTGCAAGCCATTTCAGGGATCCCTCTCACTCTCTTCCCCCCCCCCACTTCCCACCACGAACTCCATGAACCTCCAGAATCATGTGGAAGGTCATGAGAGGGTCACGGATAGGGATGTGAATGAACCAGCCATCATTAAATTAGGTGTATGATGAAGTTCATGTGCATCCCTAGTCTCAGAATTCAGTGTTATCAGGCCCCAGTGGATTTACTCACCAGGGTGAAAATCATTAATGCACTGGTATGTTGGCAAGTGCTTTTGTGGAACTCTTGATATATTTCTGTGTTGTTTGATTCTTATAGCAGTGGCATCCACTGTAATGAAACTCATGTGGCACATCAGAGACTGGGTTTGTAAGATTGTGAGCTTCCAGTGTATGAAACTCAGCTTTCCTTTATTCTTCTCATTTCCTGGAAAGAAGTAATTGGGGAGGGCTAGGTTTGTTTAAGGATACATGCCCTATAAGTAGCACGCCATTGGCCTTAGAATATTCTAGAGAAGAGCTCTCAGAATTTATATAAGTGGCATATAGTTAAGAGGCAATATGACAGTCATCAGAAAGTTTGGTTTGATAACTGAATGCAGGTGAACTTTATTGTCTGACACCTGGGTATTTCTCTAAGTTAGAAAACCAGTATTTGCCTAATGAAGCACACATTCATATAATACTGGAGATGCTGTTGGAATCCAAAACTAATTAGTTTGGCATTGGGTCCAGTTCCCATCAGAATTTTTTTTCAAGACATCAGCTGTGTAATTGAATCCTTTTTAGGATAGAGGCAGACTAAAAAAATGTTAAATAAATAAATAGGTTGTGCTTGGTATGAGTGACTGGCACCAGGAAATAAGGAGTACCTCTAAGCCATGTGTGATGGAATTGGAGGTTTATGGACAGCAGCAAGGTAAGCCCAGCAGCTGCTGAGTCACCTGACACTGAGAGAGGTGTGGGCCAGGTGGCTCGGAACTCTCAGGGAAATGAGTAACAGATAACTGTACAGAAATGACAGTTGAGAGCTGACCGTTGGGAGAGTCAGTTAGTTGGTGGATTGTTAACAGGGAGTTAATACACAGGGAGTTACTGAGAGAGCTTGAGAGCAGTTTAAGTGGAAAACTTTGGCTGAAAAGCACTCTGCACTGATATCCTCTAACATAAAGAGGAGAGTGGCGAGAGAGTGAAAAATACAAGACCTCAGTGGTCACAATCCACAAAATACCCTGCTCCATAGGATCTTAAGGCGGCTAAGAGAGGACAAAGGGTCTGGAGGAGTCTGGAGAGCTGGGTTTTGTTGAACCACTAGACTCAGGAGGCCAGGCAGATAAGCCCAAAAGTTAACCACAAAACAGGTTTTGGAGAGTGGAGTCAGTGGAGTCAAACTGAGAGGGATAAGCCTACAGCTTATGAAAAGGCAAAGTGAAGTGTTTATACTACAAAGTATCCACAATATCCTGTGTAAATATATCCCATCCCCTGTTGGAGTTTACTGTATAATAAAGATCTGTGCTGTTTGACGTTTACAAGCACTGGTGCCTGACTCTGTGGGGAAGAATAATACTGGGCAGTTGTCCTCCATATATTCAGAAGTTAAAACAAACCCCGAAGATATTACTGTTAAGGATGAGCTGGTCAGAGATAGGAATTAGGACTGATCAGTCACCTCATAAGATCACAAACTGAATACAGTGCCATTACATATATAGAAAGGCAGCAACGCCACAGCTACCTCACAGCAACGTCCTGGGACAGGGTGGTGCTCATGATACCATGTTGGGAATAAAAACCCAATTTGCCATATTTTGCCCTGAAGTTTAATTTGATCCAGTTATTAAATTCTGAATGCTTAATGAACTTAGCAAAGAAATACTTGAAAATTCAACCTATGTTTTGGAGCTGAAATGTTAGTAATCACCTCAGAAACAGTAGCAAAGGAAATTCCGTTGTATGCTATGTAGTCCACCAAAATCTAATAAGTGACAGTTTGCTATCTATAAGTATTTCTTATTCATTGGTGACCCTTGTGTAATTTACTTGCATCTGTTCTTCATAACATTTTCATAAAATACTAAATGAACATGCTTATCTTCCTAGATGATAATTCTCAATGGGCTGAATATTCATTGAGAAGGCTGAGGTCTTGAAGGACATTTTTCTACCCTCCTTTGATGTAGTCTAGCTGACACTCACCTACTCAGTTAAGAGCCTAGGCATTATTCTGGATCAGCATTATTGTTTGAGAAGCAAGTTAAGGCAACTGCAAAAAAAAAATACATTCTTCCAGCTTCAGTTAATATAGAAGATGGTCCCTTACTTTGACTCAGCTGATCTGTGCTATGGTTACCTCAAGGCTGGATTATTGCAATGCACTTTACAAGGACCTGCCCCTAAGACAACTTGGAAATGCCAGTTGATACAGAATGTTGCAACCTGGTTACTATTGGGCACTAGGCAGAATATGCATGTCACCCTCATTCTATACTCCTTTGGTTACTGATCAGTGACCAGGTTCAGTTAAGGTTCTAGTTGTCACCAACAAAGCCCTTAATGGTCTTGGGCCCACATATCTGCAGGATCACCTCTCCTGCCATACCTTGCTATGACAGGTTCACTCATCTGAGCAAAGTCTTCTGAAGGTGCCACCCTGCAAATGGGTGGAATCAGGAAGTGACCAATCACGCACATAATCTGTTGGCTCCCACCTTGTAGAATGGTCTGCCTGAGGAGGACAGGCAGGATTTTTTTATTCAGGAAGCCTTTAAATAAGTTGGGGGCACTCCTGCACACCCCTTCACACAGAGACCCAAGCCTGAGAGTGCCCCACAGAAGCCCCTGATCTCTCATGCAAACCAGCAAAGGAGAGGCCTAGTGAAGGGTTGAGACCCCCTCACCACACAGCCTGAAATGAATCCCTCAGTGCCATGAAGGGAAGGAAGAGCAGCGCATCCCCCCCCCCAACTACCCTCAGCGGAGTCCAAGTGCACCTCTTCCCTGTCAATGTGCCAGCCTCGCACAGGGTCAGCCCACCGGGGTCCCCAACTGCCTGGCCTCATCTGGGGTACATGTGCAGCAGCAACAGCGGTGTGCTGACCAATGCTCCCTCTAAACTGTTAAGTCTTATGAGCCAAAATTCTACTTTCTGAGCTACTGGCACACATGTTTCCCCTCTGCTGGCACCCACTTGCCTTTTGGCTGGCACTCCTGTTGATAGTGGGGAGGCTGTGAGCAATGCTCTCTCTAAGCTATGGAGTCTTGCGAGCAAAGATTCTACTTTGTGAGTGAGTGATTTGTGTTAAGTATGCCACTCAACAACAGGATTTCAGCAAAGAAGTGATTTCAACTTTATTTAACAGCAAACTCCAACTCAGGAACACACCAGGAGCACACACACAAGTGGAGCACAGCTCCCTTTTTAAGCTATCCTGGGCTGTCAAAGCCACACCCATAACATGTTAAAGACCAATCATAACACAGGGATAAAGGCCAATCAGGACCATTCCCTCTTTGCTACATTTTCACACAGTGTTTGGATATTTACAGAGGTTCCTCAGTAACCAGCCAATGGTCATGCGACAGATGAAGAGCCACATTCAGACTGACGCTTAATATCAGAATACATAGGATGGATTCACACTTTAATACATAATAACTCCTGCCCCGTAAGATGGAGCATTACCCTTCCATACATAGTCTTTTAGGTAGGGGAGGGCACCACGGCTTCTGTTCGACCAGCACAGCGGTCTCTGCTCCAGAGGTGTTGGAACGGCACACTCTTCGGGGACCCTGGCAACCTCTCTCACAGGAGAGACAGGGGGAATAGGAACAGGGGTCTCAGGTTCTAAAGCTAGGGACTGCCCAGGCTCCTGCTCCTGACCGGCAGCACTCACCTCCTCGTCTGGAGGCCCCTCCTGCTCGACCAGGACCAGCTCAGAGTCAGGCACCAACTCGGCGCTTGAGTCTGCCCAGCGCTCTCTGAGCTGGTCTACATGGCGGCATATCTCCTGACCGTTGGGTAGCCTGACCACGTACAACCTGGACCCTGCAACCTTGGTGACTACGGCTGGTAGCCACCGATGGCCTTCTGCATAGTTGCGGGCAAAAACCTTGTCCCCCACAATGAAGACTCTCCCCTGCACCAGGGTCTCTGACTGCTGCTTCGACTGGTCTAAGTTGGGGTGCAAGCGGTCGAGAAGTGAAGCCAGCTTCCGGCCCATAAGGAGTTCAGCAGGGCTCCTTCCCATTGCAGAACAGGGGGTGATATGTTGCCTCAAGAGAAAAGAGGCTATCTTTCAGCTCCAATCCCTGCAAGTCAGGTGTCCAAGTGACTCCTTTGCCGTCTGAACCATCTGCTCAGCCTGGCTGTTGGAGGCCGGATGGAATGGGGCAGAAGTCAAATGGCGGATGAGGTTGTCCCTCAGAAAGCCCTCGAACTCGGCTGACATGAATTGTGGCCCGTTGTCCAAGACCAAGCAGTCCAGCAGCCTGTGCGTTGCAAACAGCTTGCGTAGGGCGTTGATGACTGCCCCAGACCCTGTGGAATGCATTTGCACAATTTCCAACCATTTGGAATAAGCGTCAACACAAATTAAAAACATTTGTCGCTGGTAGGGACCTGCAAAATCAACATGGAGGCGGGACCACGGCCTCCTAGACTTCTCCCATGGCTGGATGGGAGCCTGAGGTGGTTCCGGGCATGATTGCTGGCAAGACATACAGTTCTTAACCCACACCTCAATGTCCCCATCCAGCTTGGGCCACCACACATACCCATGGGAGAAGGCCTTCATATGTACCATGCCCAGATGGCCAGCATGTAAGGCCTTTAATACCCCCTCCCTCAGCCTAGAGGGAATCAACACCTGACTCCCCCAAAGCAGACAACCTTTTGCCACTGATAGTTCATTTTGGTGGGAAATGAAAGGCTTGAACTCCGGCTCCGTTTTTCCCGCCAGCCACCCCCTCCATGCTCAATTGAGAACACAGGCAAGCACCGGGTCTTTTGCCAACGCAGTGGCAATGTCCAAGGAGGTGACCGGTGCCTCCAGGAGTTCCTCTAATGCCAAAACGTCCAAGTCCTCAGCACCATCAGAGTCCTCAGGCGGTGCAGGGCAACGGCTGAGGGCGTCCGCGTGCCCGATAGCCTTTCCAGGCCGATGTTCGAGTTCAGGGTCATAGGCGGACAGGAAAACTGCCCATCTTAGCATTCTCAGCAAGAGGATATTCAGAGTCTGCCGGTCCGGTGACAATATGCCCAGAATTGGCTTATGATCTGTAACAAGGAGGAACCATCGCCCATATACAAAGTCATGGAATTTTTTAACTCCAGCAATTAGGGCGAGGCCCTCCCTGTCGATCTGGGCATAGCTTTTTTCCCGCTGCGGTGGGGGACCGCAAGTAGAAAGCAATTGGCGCCTCGGTGCTGTCCGGCATTAGATCACTTAACACAGCGCCCACCCCAAAAGGGGATGCGTCAGCGGCCAACATGAGTAGTTTGTCCTCATCAAAGTGCATAAGCACTGCATCAGATGAAAGTAGGTCTTTTATTGCTGCAAACGCTCGCCCCTGCCGCTCGCCCCACTCCCACTTGGCATTTTTGTGGAGCAGTGCATGTAGAGGCTCTGCCACTGAAGCCTTGTGGGGCAGGAACGAGTGATAAAAATTCACTATGCCCAAGAACGACTCGAGGTCCTTCTTGGACTTAGGTGGGGGTGCGTTCTTGATGGCAGCAACCTTATCCGGTGTGGGGTGGACCCCATTGACATCGATGAGGAACCCCAAGAACTCAAACTTGTCCACACTGACAACACATTTGGATCTTTTTACCCTCAGCCCAGCGCATTTAAAACGGTTTAACACTGCTCCCAGTCGAGCTATTAGTTCACATTCGTCTGTGCCAGCTATCAAAACATCATCGAAGTAGGGCGCAACACCAGGTAGCCCACGCAGGAGCCCCTCCATTAGCCCTTGAAAAATGCCTGGGGCGACACTGACCCCAAATTGCAAGCGTTTTACCTTAAAAGCCCCTTTGTGGGTCATGATCATTTGGGCTTCAGCAGTTGCATCATCCACAAGCAAATGCTGATAAGCTTGAGCTAGGTCAAGCTTAGCGAAAACCTTTCTTCCTCCCAGTGATGCCAACACGTGACTGATCACAGGCACTGGGTAGGAGTGTTGCTGCAGGGCTTTGTTGACAGTACATTTATAATCGGCGCAGATACGAATTGAGCCGTCGGCCTTGACAGGCGTTACAATGGGGATTTCCCATTTACCATAGGGCACCAGTTCAAGGAT
Organism: Gekko gecko; assembly: GCA_029375565.1. NCBI lineage: Eukaryota > Metazoa > Chordata > Lepidosauria > Squamata > Gekkonidae > Gekko > Gekko gecko. Next base: position 115,736,225 of record JAPDNY010000001.1, on the reverse strand, counting down.
ACCCTGCTTAACCAGTCTGTCTAATTCAGACTCAATTTTTGCTTTTAAGGCAAGCGGTACCTTCCTATGCTTCAGCCGTATTGGATGTACTGAAGGGTCTAAATCAAAAGAAATTGGGGGGCCGGTGTACGTGCCAAGCCCCTCCCCAAACACGTCAGGAAACAATGAGTCCCTTTTATTTTCACATATTTGGTTAACACCAGTAATAGTGATACCCAATGCCTAAAACCAGTCGAGGCCCAACAGGCTGACCCTCTAACCCTCTGCAACCAGGAGAGACAGCTCAGCCTTCCAATCCTTGAACTCAACTTGGAAGGTCGCCTTTCCCGCCAATGGAATGCGCCTTCCTTGGAAGTCAGTCAGGCAGGGCAAAACTGGTGACAACCAGCGGCGACTTCGTCTTGGGAACAAGCGCTGCCACGTCTGCGTAGAGATGACCGTGATGGACGATCCGGAGTCCACCTCCATCATGCAGGGCATGCTGTCCAGACGAAGTGTAATGTGGATCTTCCAGCTGGGCTTGTCACTGGTTGCCAGGACCATCGATGGGCAGCAGCAGGTGTCAGTCTGATGACAGTCGGATGCCTTGTCGCCGTCTCGGGGCCGAACCTTGGGTCTGCAAGTCGTGAAGACGGTGGAGATTTCCTGGCCACCCGACAAACTCGGGCCAGATGACCTCACTTTCCACAGAAGCAACAGATCAGCTCTTTCGCTCAACAGAGGTCTCTCTCATGCTTACCGCCGCAGCCAGAACAGGGTTGCTGTAGTTCTCGGTCTGGTCCACGTTGGGCATGTCTCTTGAGTTCTGCACACGCTGTTGGCATCGCTGTCGGACTCACTGGTGGACTGTTGGTGAACTGCAGGCTCTTTGTTGACCGGGGTCTGCCGCTGTCAAACCTCTCGAGTCGACCTATCAGCGGCTTCTGCAGTGACGGCCTCAGCGTAGGCCACTGCATACGTGAGCTCAGTATGGGCAAAAAGAAGCTGCTGAAGGCACTCGTCCCATAGGCCACACACCAGGTGGTCGAGAAGAGCCTCCTCCAGGTTGGAGAAACTGCATGGTCGGGCCGCCTTCTGTAAGGCGGTCACAAACTTGGCTATCGACTCTGATGGCCCCTGGCACCGCTTGTAAAAAGCGTGCCGACATGCGATTTTTGACGGTTGTGGCGAAAAATGGCCCTTGAGCTTGGCCGTGATATCAGCCCATGTAGCACACTGAGCTTGGTGGGAGCGACCAGGGACCGGGCGACGTTGAAGACAGCTTTGCCGCAGGAGTTCAGGAGTGTTGCCTTCTTCCTCACCTCGTCGGTAATCTGGTTCGCCTGAAGGTGGAATTCAAACCGTGCCAGGTAGGAGTCCCAGTCCTCTGTTGCCGGGTCGAATGCTTCAAACGCCGGGTTGACGGCCATCTCAACTGGTGGAGCAACCACTACTGCTCGTGGAGCTTCAGCCAGCTCGGCCAGGTGTGTGTCCTCGTCAGCCATTACTGCGTTGGTTCAGCGGGGCTGCCCACCCGCTCTATTATCCCATCCTCATCGCCAAATGTTAAGTATGCCACTCAACAACAGGATTTCAGCAAAGAAGTGATTTCAACTTTATTTAACAGCAAACTCCAACTCAGGAACACACCAGGAGCACACACACAAGTGGAGCACAGCTCCCTTTTTAAGCTATCCCGGGCTGTCAAAGCCACACCCATAACATGTTAAAGACCAATCATAACACAGGGATAAAGGCCAATCAGGACCATTCCCTCTTTGCTACATTTTCACACAGTGATTGGATATTTACAGAGGTTTCTCAGAAACCAGCCAATGGTAATGCGACAGATGAAGAGCCACATTCAGACTGAAGCTTAACATCAGAATACATAGGATGGATTCACACTTTAATACATAACAATTTGGCTACTGCATAAATTAGCTTGCTCTGGAGCCATCCTTCCTGAGCTAAAACAAAAATGTGTGAGCTGGAGGCTAAAAAAACGGAGCTAGCTCAGCTTAGAGGGAACACTGGCTGTGAGTTCTGCAGTAGCAGTAGTGGCACTCTCCATCCAGTTAGGCAAAATGTTGGGAGACCTGGGCAGTAAGTTGGGGGGGACTGGCCCCAAGATGGCCCCCTGTTGCTATAGGCCTACATTCTACTATCATTTTGCAGAATGTACAAAACAGAATTACTCAAGAGGGCATTTTTGTAAATTTCACATTATAACTGTAGTATAATGGAGCAGCTGATAAGGTTGCTTTATAAAGGAGTGTATTATAGTCTAGTGCAATGTTTATTAACATATTCCTTTCTTTTTACTGCATTGTACTTTACCTTTGTAACCCATTTTCTGCATTATGACATATTATGCCTAAAAATATTTGTAATCTGCCTTGAGTCTCAGTGAGAAAGCTGGGCTATAAACAAAGTAAAAACATAAAGCAAAAATTAAATGTGCTATCTTTGTATCTGTTGAAGAGAATGCTGACTAAAGAAATCCTGAACTGGTATAATTTTTGTTAGTCTTTAAGGTGCAACTGGACTTCTGTTTTAATTGGATGCAACAGAGTAATACTGCTACCTGTCTGAAATTGTGACGGTTTGCACTGAGTTCATAACTGAGAATTAGCTGTGGCTATTTTACCAGTTATAAAATGTCCAGGCTCTCTGCAATTCAAACAACACAATCCCCATTGAATAGACCTGAGTAGGATTCTATGGATGGCATAGTAAGACAGACCTTGTTGAAGCACTGATAAAATAGTGTGCAGCTTCCTCTTAAAAATGGCTTTGGGGCACCTCTTTGAACTAGAAAAGCATGCTGTCAAACAAAATAGCTTATTGAATTTTTATAGGCTTTTTATAACTCACCATTATGAACAAAAGTTTTCTAAGCTTGGATTTAATAACTGCAACCCAATACAGAGTTATAAATGGATTTACAAGATTACTTATATTCCCAGGTGTTCAGGGGAAAAATATTTTTCCTGGTTTTCTTTTTCAAGACATGATATTGCTTCTGCTTCTTTGATACCTCTCTTTTATAAATTGTTTTCATTTCCCCATGTTTTTGAAACTTTGTTCAGGAATGTAGTGATTTTTGCTTTTATCTCTGTCGAAATTGTAGTAAACCTTCAGACTAAATTTAACAATGACATAAAAATGGAGTTGAAATGTGGGACTGCAAAACCTGAAATCTGGCAAAACTTCTCAATTATGAACTGAGCTATACATTTGCATGTGCCAAATTTGATAATGAGAGGATGATATCACTTCAAAAATACTTTTACATTTCTAACTCAGGCAACAAAACTGAATGGAGTGGGGCTCTGGCTTTGTGCTAGAGCATCTGTTTTGCATGCAGAAGGTCCCAGGTTCAATCCCTGACATCTTGACCTGAAAATCTGGAGAGCTGCTGCCAGCCAGAATAGATAATGTGGATAAACCAATGGTTTGATTCAATATAAAGCAGTTTCATGTGTTCAGCAGCTCGGATCTGTTGAAAAATGAACATGGTTGTGCTCATGAAATAGAACTTTCCTATTTTTCCTGGCCACTGTAGTCCCCTGTGCGCCTCAAAAAGTTATTTCTATGAGTTGACACTCTGAAATTTTGTGTGGTATGGCACTGGACACTGCCGCTAGGGTAACAATTGTAATCCTCTAATTGTACAAGTGTCTTTGTGGACTCAAGCCAGTGTGTTTATTTGTTAACATAAAGAAGGATCCAAAATGTTATTCAAATTATACAGTACTCTCAAACAATAGCTCCACCAATGGATCTTTTGGGGGAAATGGCCAGGGAATGGTGCTCGCAGTACACATCATTCTACATGGCTGCCATAGTCTGTATAAACTCGTGAGCACAGCAGCTTTGTTTGTTACTTACCATACCCTTTCTCCAAAGAGCTCAGGGTGAATATTTATTTATTTATTTACTTACTTTTTTATACTTAGCCATTCTCAATTGAGAGTTGAGGGAAATTACACAATTAAAACCAACAAAACCAAAGCAGAATATATACAATCAACAATGTGTAAAATGGGATTACAAAATCAGAGTTGTACATTATACATACAGTAAAACAGCATAACAATGAAACAAAACTGGATTGCCATATTATAGAAACTGTGCAGCTGCACAGAGTATACAGTGAACAAATCAATGAAAACTAAAATTTCACAGTAGAGAAGAGTAAGGGTCCAGTAGCACCTTAAAGACTAACAAAGTTTATGGTATAGGATTGCCAGCCCCCCAGGGCCAGCCCCAGGTGTCTGGGTGCCCTAGGCAAGACAGCTTGGGGCGCCCCCCCACCGGGATGCCAAACTCCCGGTGGGGCCTGGAGATGGGGGGCAGCAAAGTGCTGGCTTTCCTGGAGGATCCGCAGCTGTGGGACCCCCAGGAAAGCCAGGGAAGGGGCGGGGGTTGCAACCCCCGCCCCCTCCCTCCCAGCACCAGCTTTTCGGGAGGCTCCACAGCTGCGGGGCCCCCAGGAAAGCCGGGGAAGGGTTCCAACCTCCACCCCCTCTCTCCCAACGCCGCTTTCCTGGAGGCTCCGCAGCTGCGGGGCCCCCAGTAAAGCCAGGGAAGGGGCGGGGGTTGTAACCCCCGCCCCTTCCCTTTGAGCCAAGCTGTGGGTGCTGGCCACCACCCCACCTTCTTCCCCCCCCATGGGGGAGAAGGAGGGCGGGCAATCTCTGCTACCGCCTCCTGAGCCCCGCCGGGGCATTCGGCTGTGGCGGGGAGGCGGTGGGGGGCGCTTTCCGCAGGGGGGTGGGGGGCATTTTGGCTTGCTTGGGCACTCCGCAGCTGCGGGGTGCCCAAGCAAGCCAGGAAAGAGGCAGGGGGGTTAACCCCCACCTCTTCCTTCCCAGCGCTGGCCTGCTTGGGCAAGCCAGGGAAAAGGCAGGGAGGCTTTTTGCGGGGGGCACCTTTTGGCACCTCTGCGGCCAGCGCGCTCTAGGTGAACACCTAGCTTGCCTAGTGGGCAAGCCGGCCCTGCAGCCCCCAGGTGGGAGAGGGGGATCCCCAGATTTCGCAGGCTCCTGCCCACCACCAGCTAGCTGGCCAGCAGGGGAAGCCCCACCCCAACAGCCACTATCCAGCATGACATCCCCAATGTGATGATGTCATGTGGAAGTGACATCATCACACCAGAGACATCATGTGGCAACACTCTGGTATTTGGGGCAAAACTCTATGGTAACCATAAGAGTTTTGCCCCAAATACCAAAGCATTGCCACGTGATGTCCCCAGCATGATGACATCACTTCTGTGTGACATCATCACATTGGGGACATCATACATGGTGATGTGACCCCACATCCTCTCCCAGAAAGCTCTCTCCTACCACCACCCTGCCAGCGAGAGCCAAGGACCAGGCAACCCCTAACAAATGTTGTTAGTCTTTAAGGTGCTACTGGACTCTTGCTCTTTTATACAGCTACAGACAGACTAACATGGCTACCCATCTAGATCTAAAATATCACATACATTAATTATGACCCTAGTCTCTTTATAGAAAGATCCTCTCAAACACCCATGGTTCATGGTTACCCAGTAACCTTCCTATACGAACAGGCCTTGAACACAGATCTCTCTTGTTCACCCAACTGTCTATTCACAGCACCATATTGACTTTTTTAAATGTTCATTTTCTATATATATATAAATATATAAGCACAAGAATTATGATGCATACACTGAAAATAAGTATATTGCTGTGGTTCACTAGAGCCAGAACCTTGGGTTTTCAAAGAGGACTTTCAAGAATGGCCATTTTAGGAGATTAAATACAGTTCCTTCAGGACTTGAAAATGTTGGTTGTCTTGCAAAATGTCCTACAGTTCTATAAAAATTTTATAATGATTTATGAGTTAATTGGGGTTTTTTTTACTGAGGGCACCACTTCATTTCTTAAAGTGGCTTTTCATATCTAAGCCTCAGCGATCCAAAGCAAAACATTGGTGTCAGCAGTTGGCTGCTGAATTTCTACCCAAGCTACTTCTATACTTTTTGGAATCTTTTTAATCCTCCAGTCTCTTGGGCTCACCCTACAAGCTTGACTTGCACATATGAAGTCTGTGGGAAAAATAATTATATTCATTTTTCATTAAATAAAGTCTCACATGTCAAATCAACATTTCATTGGCACCTTTCTTTTACAGGAAGATTAACATTTTAGGATGCATACATAAATTCAGGAATACATTTCAGTCGGTTACTTGGCAAGGATCATGGGCGCATATTCCCCTCTTACTCCTTTGATTCTCCTTCCCTGGAAGGTAATAGGTCAGTTCTTCCAGTTAAACCATAATTAAGGAGCAGTAAAGTATATTGCAGAAAGCACTTCTGGAAAAAGAAAGGAACAGAACAGGGGCAATTGTCATTTAATTGTCATTTATTGTCAGTCATCAATTTTAAATTGTCATTTAAAAATATGTTGGCATTGAAGCCTAATTCGCAAGATGTTTCCATTGCAGAAACTCTTTTCTGTATCAGACACACACACACACACACAGAGAGAGAGAGAGAGAGAGAGCCCCTTCAAAATTATCTCATATTTGAAGGGGATTCTTTTTCAACAGCTATGTCTATATTTCATAAGAACACACTTGTACTGTCTTGCAAAATAGAAACAATGGTAAAAACACCTTCAATTAATCAGGAGGAGGAGGAGGAGGAGGAGGAGGAGGAGATTGGATTTATACCCCACCCTTCACTATCCAAAGGAGTCTCAGAGCGGTTTACAATCCCTTTCCTTTCCCCTCTCCACAACAGACATCCTGTGCAGTATCTGGGACTGAGAGAGCTCTCCTGAGAACTGCCCTTGAGAGAACAGCTCTGAAATAACTTATGATTTTTTTTAATACTGCCCCTAAAAGCAGATTTTTATTTATTTTTATAACAAACTACAACTAAACAAAATAATACAATACAACACATTGCAGTACAGTACAATATAACAACACTAAAAACATAACACACAAAACTAATCCACACACATAAAACACAAAGGGGGGTTATTTAGTTCCAATTGTATATCATATTTAAAGCACTTTATCATTCAACATAATATTACCCTTTACGTGAGTATCTCTTATATCAAACCATCTGTTTCATCTCTGTTTTTTATCTTTTCTTTAATCAGTTCTTTACCCTCTCATCCATTTAGTTTGTACCAGTCATAGAAACGTTTCCAAGTGTTCTGAAAAGTGGAATCTGAATGTCCTTTCATACTCAGAAACAGCTTATCCATCTCCGCCACCTCAAATACCTTTAAAATAAATTCTGGTCTTGTTGGTACTTGGGTGGTTCTCCAGTATTTTGCATACAAAATTCTGGCAGCAGTTGCCAAGTATATTAACAAGTAGCGGTCATCTCTATTTACCTCCTTAGGTAAGATACCTAACTACAGTACTTCTGGCTTAAAAGGAATTGTACTCCCTAAGATCTTCTGTATCAGCCTGTGCACTCATATCCAATAGCTTTTAATAACACTACACGACCACCACATATGATAAAACGAGCCCACCTTTTTCTCACATTTCCAACACTTATTGAAATATTTATCATCATATTTAGCAATTCTTTCTGGTGTAACATACCATCTATATAACATTTTATACATATTCTCTCTATAAGAAATCACTTTAGTTATTTTAACATTTTTGTTCCATATCTGATCCCATTGCTCCAATTCTATATTGTGCCCCAAGTTCTGGGCCCATTGCATCATATTTTGTTTCACTATTTCATCTGCCATCATATCTTTTAAAAGTAATGTAGACATTGTTTTGATAAACTTCTCCTCCGACGCACTCACTATTTTCTCCAAGTCTGTAAGAGACTCAATAAAGCCTGTCTTTTTATCCTTCACATATCTTGATTCTATCTGGGCTCTCTGCCACCACGTTAAATCTTCTTGCAGCTTAAGTTCATTTTTTGAACTCAAAATGTTTATGTATCTCCTTGGTGGATTTTCATCATATAATCTGGGTAGAGTAAATGCCTCTAACGGTGCAGCCATTTTGAAATTTTTGTAAACCATCTCTTTTGTATAATTTCCCACACTTTTATAAGCGAAGCCCGTAGCCAGTGTTGTTTAAAATACTTATGCACAGAGGCTTTTCCATACCAGAGGAATGCATGCCAGCCTAGTTGCAAATCATGACCTTCTAGTTTTAGTGTCCTTCTATCTTCTAAAATAATCCATTCTCTAATCCATGCCAGTGCCGCTGCTCTATACTATATGTCCAGTTAGGCAGCCCAAAGCTGCCTCTTTCTTTTAAGTCTTGTAGAGCCTGTAATCTAATTCTAGGTTTTTTCCCTAGCAAGACAATCTTTGTTATGATCTGGTCCAACTCTTTAAAGATTGTAAAGTTTTGTAATATTGGAATCATCTGAAAGAGAAAGATCCATTTTGGTAAGATATTCATTTTGACCAGAGCTATTCGTCCCATCAGCGAAAGTTGCAGGTTTTTCCATCTTTCTAAGTCTTGCTTTGTTGCTTTTATCAACTCCTTGTAGTTATTTTCCTGTTGCGCACCACATTTATTAGTTAGATTAATTCCCAAGTATTTCGCTTTATCACACAGTAGGTAACCTGATTCTCTCTGTAGAGTATCTTTTTGTTCCTCTTTCATATTTTTAGTCAAGATCTTCATCTTATTAATATTAACTCTTAGTCCCGCCACCTGACCATACTCCCTTAGGGTCCTGTTTAATTCAGGGATTGAGGGAAGGGATCCTCTAGTATGAATACTAAATCATCAGCAAATGCAAGAAGCATAAATTCTTCCCTCTGCACCTTCAACCCTCTAATTTTCCCATTACGCCGCACTGCTTCATTAAGTGTCTCCAATACATAGATATATAACAGTGGTGACAAGGGGCAACCTTGTCTTGTCCCTTTTTGAATTTCAAAATTTTCTGTTCGGTCTCCATTAATCATCACTGAGGCAGTTTGCTTTGTATATATCACCTGAATCATTGGAATAAATTCTGTTCCTGCCTCCGCCATCTTCAGTGTCTCCAACACAAAGTTCCAGTTCAAATTATCAAATGCCTTTTCGGCGTCTAAGAAGATCAAGGCCATTGCTTTTTCTGGATGCACTTCGTAGTATTCTATTACATCCAAGATACACCTCAAATTATTTTTGATTTGTCCTTTAGGCGAAATAACTTATGATTGACCCAAGGTCACACCAGCAGCTGCACATGAATGAGTGGGGAATAAAACCCAGTTCTACCAGATTAGAGCTCAACGACTACACCAGATTTACTCTCCCATCCCCAAAATAAAGATGCCACACATAAAAAAAAATGGGTTTCACTGCGATTTATTTGTTAAACTGATCTGAGCCTTATTAATACCCAATCCTCGATGCAGGGACCTACCTACTGGGCTACCAGAGGCATGCCAGCATTAATAGGCAACTCCACCCAGGCTCCAAGCACAAGGCAGTCATAATCAGTCAATTGTTTTGTTCTGGTCTACATACCACGGTATGCTGAAGAGGCTGTTATTCTACAATCTTTCCCCCATGATGGCAAACATGATCATTCAACTGGTGAAGCCCCATCCCTGAGGGGACCTTGTTGCCAACCTCCCTGACTGGTAAGCCATGAGATACTGGTTTGGGAAGGCTCTCCCCATCATAAAATGTCTGAGGGTGCTCATCATAGTTACTAATTTAAAGAAACTTCTGCATTGTTCCAGCCAATCTCAGTAGGGCCTAATCAATCTTAACCAGGCCTGATTAGAACACATTCCTCTATTTGGCAAAGAAAAACAAGTAGAAAAGAATCTGGGCTATTCTGGCAGAGTCCAAAAAATCCTACTTGGTCCAAAAGCAACCAGCTATTTACATCTTACAAAAATATGAGAATGGGTGCGTGGGCAGCTCTGAATGGCAAGTGCCTCTATAGGGGAGGAGCAAGTTTAAAAGATTTGCCTGCTCTTTGCCTTCCAGTTTGGTGTAGTGCCAGTTTGGTGTAGTGGTTAAGTGTGTGGACTCTAATCTGGGAGAACTGGGTTTGATTCCCCACTCCTCCACTTGCACCTGCTGATGTGACCTTGGGTCAGTCACAAGCTCTGGCACAGCTGTTCCTGAAATAGCAGTTTGTGTTAGAGTTCTCTCAGCCCCACCTACCTCACAGGGGGTCTGTTGTGGGGAGGGGAAGGGAAAGGAGTTTGTAAGCCGCTCTGAGGCTCCAAGTGAAGGGTGGGGTATAAATCCAATCTCCTCCTCCTCCTCCTCCTCCTCCTCCTCCTCCTCCTCCTCTTCTTCTTCTTCTTCTTCTTCTTCTTCTTCTTCTTCTTCTTCTTCTTCTTCTTCTTCTTCTTCTTCTTCTTCTTCTTCTTCTTCTTCTTCTTCTTCTTCTTCTTCTGTTGGTAGGGAGTCCAGTCTCCCAGAAAACTTTACAGTTTTACCATAGAGTTTCTGACAATCCCTAGAGCTACCTTATGTCACTTAACTTTCTTTTACAGGAAGTGGCATAGCTCTGCATGCAATGCTGGGGAGGGGTTGTTAATGCAGTGGTAAGCAACAGCAGTGGGAGGTGAAGGAAATGGGACTCCTTGGTCCACTAGCCAATCTACCTTTAGATGCTCCCCTCTCTTTAGTTTTCATCCTTCCCATCCCATGGCATTCTCTTTCCAGAGAAAGTCTGGCCCAATTTTTCAGTGGCTGCTGACACCAGGCCCAGTTGCTGCAGATTGCATGGAGGGCCCTGTTGCATGGTAGCTGGCACTGGGCTGGACCCAGTTGCGTGGTGGCCAGCACCAGGCTGGCCTGAGTGGTGTGGGTAATGGTCTTAATCATTATTAATAATAGTTATAATTAATATTAACAATAGTTACCCCTTTCCCTTTTAAAGACCCTGATTAGCTGAGCAGGGATTTTTTTTCAGCACAACTTAAATTTGCTTAGAATTACAACCTGAGCCAACCTGAGCTTGAGGGCCAAACTAGCCATGGGGGCTTGCAACAGGACAGCAAGCATGTGTTCCCCATGGGAACTCAATACTGAAGTCTCACAGGGCTCAGTTTGAATCAGTATCTGGCACAGGAGATAGAAGAGGCTGCAACTTTCTTCCCTAGCCATGTTCCTTACCCCAAATGGCTCAGGGTTTTTCCCCCCCTAGGCAGCTATTTGTGCAAATATTCAGTGCACACATCACCCTTGATGGGGCAAATAATGCCCCTGCGACCATTTGGAGTCAGGAAAATGGCATGTGAGGAGGCAGGCCTATAGCCAGAATTTTTAAAGTCAAGGGGCATTTAAATTTCTCAGGGGGCACTGGCTAATCAATTTAATCTCAGGGAGAAGGCTGTGATGCCCAGGGCTAGATGGGAAGTCAGGGGGCCTAGCCCCAAGATGCCCCACTGTAGCTACAGGCCTGTGAGAAGGGCTGAAGTTTCCTTCCTTACGCCATCATCCTGATCTGAATGGAATCCCTGCTACACTTCAGACTTGAATTCCCAGAAGGAATTTGCAGCTGCCATATACGGGCAAGTCCTTGTGGCAATTACATGTTACATATAACATACATGAGCGAGCAGAAGTGGGTGGGTCCAGTAAGTCAAATTTGGAACACTTTCTCTTTGGAGGGGGAGACCAACCAACCTTTAATGGTAAATTTTCCTATTCTGAAAACTAGTTCTCATTCTTCAAAGGGAAACTGTCATATCACAAGTGCAAAATCCTGTTTTTCAAAAAATTCTTAGGTGCAGAAAAACAGTGCTTCAAATGGATCAGTGCATCCAGTGATTCCACCATGGTCATATCCTGATGTGGGTGTGGGTGGATTTGTGATTAATAGGAAAACTATTGTGAATTAGAGAAAAAGAGGCCTGAAGAAGTGCTGTACATGTATCCAAAGTAAGAATGATCCTTTACACATTCCAAAATACTACTGTGTTGGTTAAATTGTTAAAACGAGATTAGATTGTCAAAGGTTTTGCTACTCCTCTCTACCTTCTTTGATTTAGCATTGTACTGCAATTATCTCCCTCTTTTAATAACTGTAATAGCATTCATAAGTTATTTCCTGTTTGTAGACTGTGGCTCAGAGCAATTCTTTCTACTTTTGTTCTGTAATATATATATATATATATATATATGTATATATATTGAGGCTTCCAGAGTTATCTGCAGACTCTTGCCAGATTAGACTTGAAGTAAAGTGATTTTTATCAGGCCACTGGGTAATTCTGACCATTTCATCTGACAATTTTAGTACAGTACTGTGGCAGCTGACTTGTGTAAGTAAAGGATTATTGTAGCATCAGTCTACTGAAAAAAAGTCTTTGTAAATATTCATTCAACATGTATTCATTAAAGGTAAGAGGGGAAAATCTATCACATTTGAGTTTTAAAGGGAAAAAAAAACCTAGTCAGGTTAAGTACCAAGGGGTTTGGGTGGTAATGTTATGTTGCTAAATTACATTGAAACAAAATGTGTGTGTGTGTGTGTGCATGTGTGTTTTAAGTGCAGGCTATGAGTTGCAGTTTCTAATACAGGAAAGTTGCTGCAGTTATATCCACATAGTTCATTAAGAAGGCATAGGTTTCAACTAGGTGCATTGCTATACAGATATTAAATGCATTACTAAATGTGTATGTTAAATGCTTTTGATTCTGCTTGAGGATGACAACATTTTTTCTTTTAATATCATTGCTGAAACAGGGCACTGTGTTTTCTTTCAGATAGTTAGTGCTGGATTATGAGTAGATAATCTCCGTACAAGTCAATAAGCCTTAGAGGGATTTCAGTAGATTGTTGATAACAAGAAATCTTGTCTTTACCAGTTTTCTTTTTTTATCTTGAGTTTCTCATTCACTTTCCTTCTAGTCAGTAAATGACTTCACATTCTCATAAAGCAACACTCTGCTTTGTCTTGATATGGTGATTCTGTTTGTTTGGCATGGTCACATGAAGGATATATCATGATTGCTTTCAAGCATTCTCCAGCAGCATTTTTCTGAGCAAAAGAGGGTATGTCTGGGTATTCTTTAATATACATGTGCATGAAGTATGTGTCTGGGGAAATGGTTTTATACTGAAATGTGTGTTGTTGTTGTTTTAAATAAAGAATTTGTAAGAATTCTCTTGGTTGAAATTTAATTTTTCTAAGAACATTGCTTTTCAGACTTTTTGACAATATTATAAAAAGATGTAGCCCCCACAGGTTACAGCTAGTTCCCGTTGGTAACTTGAGGCAATTCATCAGGGTACATGGAAAAGGCAACTGCTGTCTATATTTGATTTCCCATTTAGCTACGGTGGGTGAAACATTTACATAATATTTTATAATATATAGAATGTATGATTCTTGTTCAAAAGATGCCTCCCACACAGCAAAAAAGTAATTTCTAAGGCCAACTTTATGTGATACATTCCTCACAGTATTATAATGATATGAAATCCAGAAGCTAGTAACAAGAAGCCCAAATACACTAGTCCCTCACAATTCATATCCCTCCCCCCAAATATAATACTTTCCCAGTTAATACTATAATTCCAGTTACTTCTAGAATTGTTGTAGGGCTGACTCAATATATGTATGCTTTGTGCCTTGGGGGGGGGAATTGTTGATGAGTGTATTGTATTGACATGGAAATGGGTTTTTAATCTTTATATTGTATACATTGTGTCTGTAGCTTGTAATAAGACTTACAAGCATCTAAAGTATGATTTCTGAGCTGAGTATGAGTTTCATGGAAAGCTGGAGTATGAGTTTCATGGAAAGCTAAGGACACTAATATGTTTCCTGAGTTCATGATCTAAAATTGAAATAAAAGCACCCATTCAAATATGCAAATCACTACTTTTATTTCTAAAATGACTTTTTGGGTGCATGACTCATATTTCCAACATGTGATAAATTAACTGCGTAGGTATACTCTGTAAGTTGTTCAAATGTAATTTTAGTCATATTGGAATGGGATCTCATAGAAAAAATACAATTCAATAAAGCAAATGCAGTTTAATTAAGACAGCATGCTTGTGGGATTGCATGTTATTAAAATATCATTTGCATCCTGTGAAATTATTGTCTTTTTTGGAACATCCTTCCATAAACAACACCAGATTGATGTAACTGATCAGAACAGACCATATGGTTCTGAGCTGGCATAATTCAAAAAGCTATTCCAGGGAATCCCTTCTAGTTACAGGCTATGGTTGTGGCTAACTAGCTGGCTTCTCTAGTAAAGTCATTGTCTGGGTGTTAGTCCTGAGTGGTGATGTTGTGTAGTGGGTTCAATGCATGAAGAACCAGGACACAGTATGATTGTCAGCTCATAGTTTACTAGCACACACAACAGAACAAAGAATACCGGCCAGGCGGCCAACTATATACAATCCTCGTGGACCACCCCCAGGTCCCATTGGAAGGTTTAAACTTCCCACCAAGGTTCCTATTGGTGCCCGCTTGAGGTTTCAGGATCCTAGTCCTTATTGTTTACTGAGAGCCAAGCTCTGCTGTATGTCACTGGCGCCTAGTGGCAGTCAGCGGACATAACAGGTGAGATTTAGTAACGAAAAAGGCAGAAGTACTCCTCATAATTATCTCCCCAGACAAATGCATGCTAAGGCATCATGTATCTTGATGGCCTTATGTGATTGTATAAAGACTGTGGGTGCTTTCACACATACTAAACAATGCACTTTCAATGCACTATGCAACTGGATTTTGCAGTGTGAAATGGCAAGATCCACTTGCAAATGGTCACTGAAGTGGATCAAAACTGTATTATTTAGCATGTGTGAAAGCATAGTGTATCACTCTGTATATACATAGTGTGATGTTATGGGATGTGCATAGACATCTGATTTGGATTCAGTTTATGTTGTTTGTTATAATGTTTGTTCTGATTCTTTAATGTTGGTATGTCATGTGTTTGGGGTAACACTGGCACTACTTTCAATGGGAAACATGTTTCAACCTGTAAGTCTCTCCCCCATGGGGATAAAATTCTCAGGGATTGAATGTAACCAGGAAATCCTCTATATTGTATGTCCTCCCCCTTTTTGGAGGGTAGAAGTGCAACAGCAACAGCTCTGCAAACAACACAGGTTGCTTGTTGAAAAGATATGATGAGACTAATTTCTGACTTTTGCATGCTTTCATGTGGGCTGGGAAATTACTGAATATTTGGGGGTGGAGCCTCAGGAGGGCAGGGTTTGGGGAGATGACAGACCTCACTAGAGTATGATAGAAGCCACCCTCCAAAACTTACATAAGTAACTAAAAACATTCAGCAGTAAATATACATACAAATACAGTTGTTAAGTTTGACTCATACTTGTGTACATTTAATTATCTTTAATTCAAAACATATTACAATGAAAAACAACTACAAACTCTGTCAGAAACAAGGGAGAGACAAAAATGTCCAGTGTAACTGTCCAGATCTGTGTGTATAGGTCCCGAGGTCGCGGATGTATTACGTCCCTCATTGCATCCTAAAAGACACTTCTCTCCACAAGTAAAAAACTGTTTAGCTTCTCCACATCAGTTGATTCCTATGGGAAGCCACTAGAAATTTTTACAAAGCAGGCATGTAGCTTAATCTGTTTACTAGGAGGTAAACCTGCCCTCCAAAGCTGCCATTTTGTCTCTGTCACCTGGAGAACAATTGTAATTCCCAGAGATGTCCAGGCCCCACCTGGAGGATGGCAACTCTGTATGGCAGCCATTCCTGTCTTAACAGAGAATACAAGTCTCTTTCTCTTAAAATCTAGGAATATGACAGGCTTCTTGGTAGGGAAAATTAAGGTTAGGCCAAAACTCTGTTTCTCTTTTTACCCCTTTTCTGGGTTACTTTAAGCTATACTACATTGCTGCCATTAGCTTCAAGCAAGGCATTGGCCTACTTCCATCATCGGACTGACATTATTCAAAATGCAGCAATGTGGGATCATATGCTAGAAGAACTATCACACAAGCCAGAAAACAGAGCACAGAAAACTTATCAATTACTCACTGAGGTTCGGTGCTTCCTATTGAGTATCATAACATCTGGGTGCTCTCCTTAAAATTGCTTGTTAGAGCTTTCCCTTTTCATAGTTATCAAGTATTAAGCTATCCTGTAAAAATATCCTTCTAGGTAATTGTTAATCTGTTGTTTCTCCTCTTATTTCTTGTACTTACAAAGTTATCATAACCAAACCCTTATGTTCAGTGGAGAGGGTAGCAAGGATTTTTGTTGTCATTGTAACATGCCAAGCATGCTGCCTCGCAATTATTTATGGATTATGCCACATATTGCGTAATGTTATTTGTACTGATTGATTTAGTGAAATGAGTAAGCATAATGGAAAAGGCAGCCAGGTAGACTTTGTGAAGAGGAAATTCAAGGGAGCTCTTGTTCAAGTCAACCGTTCCGTACACTGAAACTGTTCAATTATGTTATTTGTTCATAACTTTTCTTTTTAAATTCTACAATGTGAAAATTGTTATTTTAACAATGTAAGAAATTATTATATGGGGGGTTTCGGTTTCCGGCGTCGCGAATGGCGGCCGCTTCTCGGGACGCTCCCGGAGGCGGTTAGCCCACGCGCAGTTAGGGGGGTCTTCGCATATGCGAAAGACCCTAGTGAGCCTTAGGTAAAGGCTCCGAACCGGGGGCGCTTGGGGAGTAGCCTCTTTGCCGGCAGACGGCAGACAGCCGGGAAATTGAGGCTTTCTCCCCGCCCCAATCGGCCCCGCTGCGGCGTGCCCGTAATGGGACTTAGCGGCGCCACCGAATTCCAGGAGTGAAAACAGCGCTATGGTTCAACATAAAAAGAAGTAGTGGCATCGAATCGTGAGTTGAAGATCTATTTTGAAGCGTAAATCGGAGCCCCCTGCATGCGTATAAGCGTTGGGAGGAGGGAGGAGTCCCCACCCCCCTCGAGAAGCAAGCTATTCAAAGGGAGCGCGAAGGGGGCAGAAAGAAAACAAAGAGTTGGTGAAAGTACCGTTGGGGCTGCATGGAAGAATGTGTTCATCTTAGCTTCCTGGGGGATGCGGCACGAACTTTTTAAAAGTAAACAAAAAAACAAAATGTCGATAATGGAAAAAACTCTGCAGACACCGGAAGAGAAGAGAGGAGGGACTTCCGTTCCAGATAGCCCCCCCCCAAGAGCTTGCTGTCAATCAACAGAAAAAGAAGATGCTGTGCCCCCTGCTGGAAACAATTGCAGAAGATCAACCAAACTTTGTTTAAAATGGAAAGTGTTCTCATCAGTCGACAGAAACAGATTTTGGAAACAACTAGAAAGATGAAGGAGATTGAACAGAAATCGAATTTGATTCCAGGTTTCCAGGGCGCTAAAGAAGAGGAGAAAGAAGATCTCGGATTTACCTTGACAAATGTCTTGGCACCCCTAACTGGCAGTGAAGCGATAAAGTTAAAAGAAGAGGTGGATAAGGCTCCCAAAGCCTATTCCGCCTTTATAAAAAGAAATACTCTGCCAGTAGAAGGGGATGTCGAGCATAGCAG
This sequence comes from Gekko gecko, assembly GCA_029375565.1. Lineage (NCBI taxonomy): Eukaryota > Metazoa > Chordata > Lepidosauria > Squamata > Gekkonidae > Gekko > Gekko gecko. The sequence continues at coordinate 115,718,744 of JAPDNY010000001.1, read as the reverse complement.
GCGACAAACGGGAGATCTAATTTCATCTGTTGAGTTTGTGGAGCCATGGAAGCTTGAAGGCCAGAAGTTTAAGAAAAAAAAGAAAAGAAAGAAGAAGGATCTCATCTTCAAAACACAGAAACTTCTGAAGAGACACGCCAGCAGGAAGAAGGATGCAGCATTCAAAATTGGGATAAGTGTAGAAGACAGCAGCCCTGGCTGGGGAAGGTGATGGAACGGAAGACTTCAAAGTTAAAATGGACTTAATCCATAACTGGAAGAAAATTAAGAAGAAGAGATTTTGAGGACTGTTCGTGTTACATCTGGAAGGAGCTGTTTAATTACTAACCCCAATGGACTTTACTAACTGCATTAAAAGAGTGATTTTGGACTTTGCTTTAGTTAAAAAGAAGATCTTCTAACCATGATGGATGCCAAATCTTGGTATTGGTTATTAACCTAAACTAACTCTCACTAACAGAAAAAAATTTCACTCCACCTTTTTCTTTCTCCATCTGTCTACCCTTCCCTTTTCTTATAAAAAGAATAAAATTCTCTCTTTTTAAGAGAGTTTTACAAAAAAAAAAAAAAGAAATTATTATATGGTACTGCACAAGGCACTGTCCTTTTTAATGATATTCTAGATAGGTATCGTGACTATCTAATTTATTTAACAGCTACACACAATTTCCTTTTGCTGATTAATTATATAAGAGTGTTTATTCTGAAATTCTGTCTTGGTCTATAGATGCCCATCAATCCCCAGAAGTATAAAAAGGAAAGTTATTTTTGGTTAGCTGCAGCATACGCTTTTGGGTGAGATACAGATTTCTCTTACTGATGTATTGTCTCAGAGTTGAAGTAGAGGATAGCTTGTTTGGAGCATTAGGAATGGTGTGAATTTCATAGCAAGAATGTTCCCTAGATTTTTTTTTTTAATGTGTGTAAGAGCCACAGTCAGCTGTGAGCTAAACTTCCAATCTTTTCAGCTATTTATTATGCACCTCAAATAGCTGTGCAATAGTTGAAGTTATAAGAGTTGCCTTTCCTTAAGGGCTGTTGTAGTAATTAGAGAACTGGTTATGTGGTTAGATCTTAGAGACACAGGTTCAAATCTCCAGTCTGTCATGGAAGATTGCTGGGTGACTTTGGGCCAGACATTCTCTCTCAGCCCAATTTACCTCACAGGGTAGTTGTTGTAAGGATAAAATGTTGGAGGGGAGAATACTAATGTGAGCTGTTTTGGGTATGTATTAGGAGGGAAATTTCTAAATAAATATTCTGTATATCTGTACATAAGGTAAGATGATTCTGCCCATACCTATGAATTGTCAGGTTAGGCAATTCAGTGACAGGGGAACTATGGCTCCCATTAGACCATACAAAAAAATTTCATATGTAAAATAGTGTCAATAACTTGAGCTTAAACATCAAATGGTAAGACATTTTTTTAAACCGTACAGTGTTTATAATCATCAGCTGAGTAACTGATCTGCTCTAGGGTTGCCAGCTTCCAGGTGGGGCCTGGGGATCTCCTGCTTTTACAACTGATCTCCAGCCGACAGAGATCAGCTCACCTGGAGAAAATGGCTGCTTTGAAGGGTGGATTCAAAGTACTTTGAATTATGATGAGGCCTCTCCTCTCCCCAAACCCTGCCCTCTCCTGGCTCCATCCCCAAAGTCTCCAGGTATTTTCCAACCCAGACCTGGCAACCCTAATCTGCTCACTGTTTATATGATTGGTTGATCGGCATGTCAGTGGCACTGTGCTGTACTGTTCAAATGTGTGTACAATAATCCAACAAACAGGCTTAAACTTTCTGCAAATAATTGAACTGATCAGTGGAAGAATGAGTGCCTATTGAAGATTAATAACCAGACTGTCAGCTGAACTGGCAGGGATCCAAACATCTCTCATCTTAATGTATGGTCCCATGAGAGTACTACAGATTTAAATTCTTGTTAGGTTTGAATATTGACGATTTCAGGCAATATCTTTCTCTGTTTATTAAGACTCTTTGACTCTGAATGCGCTTTTAATATTTACTTCAATATGTACATATTGTTTTCAAGTCTCCTTAGTTTGAACTGGTATAACAGGATACCAATAAACTGAGCTATGAACCAGGGAGTGCAAAATCAAATGTCATCACTGTCCTGAACTCACTCAGTGACTCTAGACAAGACATTATAGGAGTCTCAGACCCTTATCTACAATATGTTGAAGCTGACTGACTGTTTATTTCTTAATTACAAGATTTGTACCCTGCCTTTCCCACTGTCTTTGACGACTACTATAAGGGTTACTGTGAGGGTCGCACTACAGAAGTGTACACAACATACTTTGCACAAATTGCATATTAATTTTGCTGACTGTTGGTAAAATAAAACATTGTTTAATTTTTTATATCAAGTACTCTGTGTAGATGATGAAAGTCACAAAATTGGGCCACCCACAGACAGGATATATTCCTGTAAGGAGTTGAAGAATCCTGGCAGTTCGGGTTTTTTGCCTAGTTTGTGTGCTGCTGCTTTTTCTGGATACTTAGGCTGTTTCCTGAGTGTGCATAGCGATATGATTTTGTAAATTAGCCAAAAGGAAAGGGGGAGGGAGAATGCTAAAAATGGCCTGTTGAGGACTGATTGTGCTCTAGAATTGACAGAATGTTGAGAGCATCTGAATGTCAGTTAAGGGAAAAGATGGAGAGAAGTACTAATTAGCCTGCTGAAGCCATTGACGTTCTCATGGTCTTCCAACTTCTATAAAATATAACTTTTCTTTTTTTCTCAGAATAGGCTTAGGAATCAAAAGGTATTGCATTACTAATAAGAAAGGCATAAGAATTAATATTTGGTTCATTGTTTTGAAAACCTGGGTAAGGAATCAGTTTCAAATTAAAAATAATGAATAATGGAGCTAAATTTGATTCAAAGAGATACATAAATATGTAAAAGAAGACAGCTGGGCATTGAAGCACCCTAAACTGATAGTCCTGGGTGACTTCAGTGTCCATGCCGATGACCTGGCCTCTGCACAGGTGATTTACCTGGTGTTGTCCATGGCAGCACGAGGATTCATCCAATATATAATGGCCCCCACTCACCAGGTGGGGCACATGCTTGATCTGATCTTCACGGTGGGGTTACAGTGGACTGGATTACTGCCACGGCAGTACCATGGTTGGACCACCATGCCCTGAAGGCCCGGATGAACATCCCACCCCGACCCTGTTTGGGTGGCAAGTGGATTTTAGCTCACCCTTCGGAGCCAAATGGACCCAATGTGGCTTCAGATGGCTCTTTGGGATCCAGTGCCCCCCTGGCGGGTTATTAGATGAGCTGGTGGAGGATTGACATAGCCAACTCTCAGCAGCCATTGACAAGATCACTCCCCGATGCCCTCTGCACCCTCTTTCTAGGCCGGGTCCGTGGTTTACCCAGGAGCTGCGGCTGATGAAGTGAAGACTTAGACAACTAGAGAGATGGTGGCAGAGCACTCGTGATGAGGTCACAAGATCATCTTATAGGATGTTTATGAGATCCTACGAGATGGCAGTCAAAGACACTAAGAGAGAGTATTATGCAGCCACGATTGCATCTGCGAGCTCACACCCAGCCCAATTATTTAGAACAATTCGGTCTATTACAACCCTGCTAGAGAGCAGATCAAATGTTAAGGAATTGGATATTGGCTGTGAGGCTTTTGTGAGCTATTTCACAGATAAAGTCTTGTCGCTCTGCCATGACCTCCCTGCCACAGTTGAGACAGTAAGTGAACTTGAGGCTCCAAGCATGTCTTCTAATCAGGTTTTGGATGAATTCAGCCCACTCAGCCTAGAGGAAGTTGACAAGTACACTCCCCTACTTGCAGCCTCGATCCGTGCCCATCCTGGCTAGTTAGTTGAGGGACTGTTCCCTGGGGCACTCAAGGAGGCAGTAGTATGCCCTCTCCTAAAAAAACCATCTCAGGATCCAGCCAAATTGGCTAACTGTAGGCAGTTTCCAATCTGCCCTACTTGGGCAAACTAATTGAGAGGGCAGTGGTGACTCAGCTGCCGGGTTTCTTGGATGACACTTCCAAATTAGACTCTTACCAGTCCATCTTCTGACCAGGCCACGGGGCAGAGATGGCACTGGCCACCCTCACAGACAACTTTCGGAGGCACCTGGATTGGGGCGGATCAGCAATGTTGCTGTTGTTGGACCTGTCAGCAGCGTTTGACATGGTTGACCATCAACTACTGACCCACCGTCTTGCCAATGTTGGGATTCAGGGGTCTGCCTTACAACGGCTCTCCTCATTCCTACAGGGTTGGGGACAAAGGGTGGCACTAGAGGAACAGCTGTCCTGAAGGCACCTGCTAGTCTGCAGAGTGCCACAAGGGGCAGTACTTTCCCCGATGCTATTCAACATCTATATGCGCCTCCTTGCCCAGATTGCCCAGAGGCATGGGTTGGGTTGTCACCAGTATGTTGATGACACCCAGCTCTATCTGTTGTTGGGTGGCCAGTCATACTCTAGCCCAGGAGATCTGGACCTGGCATTGCAGGCCATGGCTGGCTGGCTTAGACTGAGCTGACTGAAATTGAATCCAATGAAGATGGATGTCCTGTGCCTAAGTCAGGGTGGGCCAGGGTTAGGAATCCCACTCCCATCCTTTGATGGGGTGCCACTGGTGCCAGTGTCAGAGGTAAGGAGTTTGGGAGTGCTCCTGGATGTTTCTCTAATGATGGAGGCCCAGGTAGCAGCCACTGCTAAGTCAGTCTTTTACCATCTTCAGCTGATAAGGCAGTTGGTTCCCTTCCTCGAATGCAACGACTTGGCAACAGTGATCCATGCTATGGTCACCTCGAGATTAAACTACTGCAATTGTCTCTACAAGGGGCTGCTCTTGACCCAAATCTGGAAGCTTCAGCTGGTGCAGAATGCAGTGGCCAGGCTGTTGATGGGACTCCCCGTGCGGGAGCACATCCAGTCTGTGCTGAAAGCACTGTACTGGCTACCTATAGCGTACTGAATTCGCTTCAAGGTGCTGGTGCTTGCCTTTAAAGCCCAGGGCCGGATCGCCCATTGGGCGAACTAGGCGCTCGCCTAGGGCGCCCCCGGCCTCAGGGGCGCCAAATAGCGCGCCCCCCCGCCGCCCTAACCGGGCGCACGCTGTCGCCGCCGCCGCTAGACCCCTGCCCCCTTCTGGGGGGGGAAGCCGGCTCTGGGAGGGAGGGGGCCGCAACTAGACCCCCCCGCCCCCTTCCCGCTTTCCCGGGACCCCACAGCCGCGGAGGCCCCGGGAAAGCCAGCTCTGGGAGGGAGGGGGCGGCGGCGGCTAAATCCCCCCGCACCCTTCCTGCTTTCCCGGGACCCCGCAGCCGCGGAGGCCCCGGGAAAGCCGGCTCATGGAGGGAGGGGGCGGCGGCGGCGGCTAGACACCCCCCCACCCCCTTCCCGCTTTCTCGGGACCCCACAGCCGCGGAGGCCCCGGGAAAGCCGGCTCTGGGAGGGACGGGGCGGCGGTGGCGGCTAGACCCCCCCGCCCCCTTCCCGCTTTCCCGGGGACCCCGCAGCCACGGAGGCCCCGGGAAAGCCAGCGCTCCGCCCCCGGTCTCCAGGTCCCACCGGGAGGTTGGTATCCCCGGTGGGGGGCGCCCCAGGCTGTCCTGCCTAGGGCGCCCAGACACCTGGAGCCGGCCCTGTTAAAGCCCTTTATGGTCAGGGACTTATCTTCCTGAGGGACTGCCTTTCCCCACACATTCCCCAGAGAGCACGATGGTCAGGGTCACAAAATTGACTGCCTGCCCCGGCCCTAATGATGCCAGGCTGGTATCCACCAGGACCAGGGCTTTTTCTGTGTCAGCTCCAACTTGGTGGAATGAGCTTTCAGAAGAGATCAGGGCCCTGCAGGACCTTTCACAGTTCTGCAGGGCCGTGAAAACGGAGCTCTTCCACCAGGCATTTAGGTAAGGAGCTGCATTTCATCATCTATACCCTGTGCCAATACTATTTCCAGCCTGAGCCCGCCGATGCTGGATTTTACTGCTGAATGTATGTTTTCATATGCACTTTACCACAGCTGTACCACCATCACTATGTTGTTTTTAATAACTATGTTGTGTATTTTATTTTGATATTTATATTGTTGTTTTATCTATTGCTTTCTTATGGAAGCTGCCCTGAGCCTGCCTTGGCAGGGAGGGCGGGGTAAAAATCAAATAAATAAATAAATCTGTGAGCAATTTATAGGCATATATGTTCTGCATAAATTTGAAAAATCAACGTGTTTTGTAGATATTGATTTAACTATGGTAGGAAATGTTCAGCTTATTGCCATAACTGCAAGATAAGGGAGTCCAGTTCTTTATGGCTTACAGTTTCTTTGCACTTAGTACAAGGGGTGGGAGCAATCCGTTTCAGTTTTTTACGAATAAGGAGCATACTGCTCAACTGAACAGGACCTTCTTCAAATGTCATCTTGAAAAGGGATTAACAACTGCCCGTTCACATGTATTCTCTGTTGTGCCCTCCACCTTATGATGAAATCTGGAAGGCTCCCTCTCTCCTGGCATTCCAAAAACTATGCAAAACTGAATTACTCTTAAACAGGGAATAGGGCTATACTATAATGGAATCATTCAGAAAGATTCTATAAAGAACAGAAAGGGACTGTGGACTAATACTGCCTTAGGCTTCCAAGTCGGGGTGAGGAATCCCTCATTTTTGCAGGCTCTGGCCCGCTGTCGGCCAGTTGGCTGGTGGGGGGGACCCCACCCTCAAACAGATGTCCCTGCATGACATTGGTAACATGCTGACATCACTTCCAGAAGTGACATCATCACATCAGCAATGTTGGGGGTGACACTCTACTTTTTGGGCAGAACTCTATAGTTTGTAGCCATTTTTACCATAGGGTTTTGCCCAAAAATTAGAGTGTCACTCTGACTAATGATGTCACTTATGGAAGTGACATCAGCGCACTGCCAACATCCCCACCCACCCCTGGAATGCCCCCCAAATCTCCCTGCCAGCAGGAGGAAGGCACCTGGCAACCCTAACTGCTGTATCCTAATCCTATTACTTTATTTATTGGATGTCCCATCGTAGTGGCTGTATTGATTTACTCTGTGTAAATTGTCTTGAGGCCCAATGAAAAAGATGGATGAGAATTAACATAAATAAATAAAATAAAATGTTGGGGATAAATAAATGTTTAGGCTATGCACAACACAGGTTCCCAAAATGGAGGTTCTGGACTTGCCTTGTGGTACACTTGGCCAAAAGATGGTCCCAAAAGCCTCTGTTGTTTGTCAAAAGAAGACCTCTAATGAGCTAATAAAATTTGTTTGCATAATTAACTATCAAAATGTGTCCTTTTTTAAGTACATAAATGCATTTCTTTGATCTGGAAGTTCTGTCATGTCCTTAAAATAATCCCAAATTTCCCTCAGCCCAAAGAACGTACGGATAGCATTTCACAACATTCTGAAAACATTTAATTAACTTCTTTGCAAGAGAATGCATGATATGAAAACTCCCAATTATTTGATTTTATTGTTTGTTTTCCTTGGCCATAATCTCTCTGTAGTTTAAGATAAAAGAAGAGGTAGAATTACATGCCTTTCTGTGATTAACTGGTATTTCCGAAATTATAAAATGACCCCTGTCTTCTTCAAGACTGTTTGTTTTTTTCTATTTGTCTCACTACTTACACATAAAATAGACTGACTCAGGCAAACATTTATAAACACAAGTTTGCCAACAGAAATGTTTAGAAAGAGCACAAGTGATGTGGGTGCATAGAAGAACAAAGCAAAGTAGTCATAGAATCTTGGGGTTTTGAAAGTAACATTTGAAAGTTCCTTTTGATGCTAACAGTAAATCATGAAAGCTACACAAGGCCTGGCTTTGGGCTGCTTCCACATGGCAAGAATTCTCTGTATTGTTTTCATTAATGGAAAGAAAAGCTTACTCGCGGCTCACTCAAGGAGCCAGCGGGGTTGATACTTTCCTGGGCCTCTCTCCACCCAGACTAGATGTGTATATTAGAACAATGAGACTTACACTTCGGTCAGATGAGCCATTTGATCCAATGTTGTTGCTGTTCCCTTCTGAATTTAAAGGGCATGATCAGACAGTGACATCTGCCTCCCATTCCCCAGTAGTTGATATCCTGTTCTGAGCTGTCATGGAATTGGAGTTATTAGGCACCAGGGAAAGCCCGGTCTTTATGGATGTCAGTGCTTCCACCTTGCATTTCCAGATTTCTGAACTCCCCTGTTGCAAACTCAAGCTGGTTGGGGAGTGTGAACCTTCCTGTCTGTTTCCACACCCCTTTATCATGTAGCAACATGCATATTGTTATGTATTAGCTGTAATAAGATGGCCACCACAGCAGTGGCCTGACCATGCAGTCCGACAAACCTCAGACCTTCGTTCCTAAGACAATAGCCACTTCAGATCTGAAGGCGCACCTATGGGCTTGCCCTGATCCGAAAGGAGACCTATTGAATTGTTGACTTGTAAATAAGGCCAATCACAGGTGATGGGCGTGTGTGGTGTGGGGCATGCATATAAGCTGGTCACTGACCGGCCAGTTGTTCTCTGTCCCTGATGTACTCGAATAAACAAGAGCTGATTCACTATGCTGAGTCTCTGGCCTCAGTACTTTTCACATAATAAACACATAATCGCCCCTGGTATTGTCAATCACCACTTGTACCTCCAAGCAGCCAAGTAGTCATTCTGGATTGGGAGTCCCCAAGGGCATTGTTTTTGAGCAACAAATCCTCCCCCCAAATCCCTCTCTCCTGTGTTTGCTTCAGAGTTGTTGTTTGAGAGCATCCCATGATTGACACAAGAGTAAATGTACTGAAGTCAATGGGACTATTGTTGTATAAAGCTGCATGATGCTTGCACTCCCCCTCCCCTGGTATTCCAATGAAGACAGGCAAAGCGAAGGAGGCTGAGAGGGGCCACAGTATTTGGTGGAGGGATCGCGGAGCTGTCAAAATGGAGTGGTGTATCAAATGAACGCTTCTGCGTATGCATGACAATTTTTTAAAAGGATGTCACCTGACCACCCACTCCATGGTTACTGCATAGCAGTAATCTGAATGGTTAACCATGGAGTGACCTCACAGTGAAGTGAGTTCAATGTGGGATGTCTAATCAAAACTCTGTTACAAAAAAAACCCTGGATTAATTAGAGGTGGGGCCAGAGCATGCCAAGCCTGTTATCTGACTGCAACCTTACCGGATGATTTGAGCTGTTAGCTCAAGGAGTTGATCAAGATAGAAACAGCCTGACATTATGTCATCTATACAGTAAATTGTTTGGTTTGCATATAGTATTGGGATACATGAGGTCTACTGTACTGTACAATAGTACAACAGCATCGTACAACAGTTAGTAGAATTATGTCAAGGCTGACAACTTAATTGATACTCGTGGCTTTCTTTTATTGACCAAAATGCTTGGCATAGAACCTTGTTTAGACAAAATCATGCTTGATCCAGAGATCCTGGTCAGGTAGCATCTATTTGTCCAAATGCTTCCATAAAGAGGTTTAGAGTTGGGCCCAGCCTTACTCCTGGATTCTTATCTATTGGCTGTCGCCTAGAATACTTTTAATGTCATTCATACCATATTAGGGTTGCCAAGTGCAGCCTGGCAACCAACAGGAGGCTTGGTGACATGCGGGGGTGCCATCAGTGGCAGTTCAATCATTTCTGGGAGGAAACAAGAACTGAAGTCATGCTTCTCTAGGAATTGCCAGAAAATATATGGTAAAACCATACAGTCTCTGGTGATGGCTAGAAAGGACATCCAGGGCAGCAGCCCACTGGGAAATTTCCTTCGTTGCATGGTCAGACCACCCTGAACCTCCCTAAAAGGACAGTTGGAGAAACCTTGCCCTATGTACTGAGTAAATAATAAGTTGTGACCTCTGTTCCTCACTCACATAGAGTGCCTACCACTCCTACAACCTCTCTCTCTCAGGTTCAAGGTTACAAGTAGGTAAGGCCATCACACCTTGCTACCCTCCTTGTCTCTTTTAACATTTCTAGAGAGCATGACCATTTCACCTCTCAAGTCTCCCTCTCATTCACAGAGACATCAGCAGACAGGGTAGCTGTTGTGTACTGGGTTCGGCGTGTAATGAAGACGGATGGCTCAGTGGTTACAAGCTCATGGTGTACTGCACACAACACACAACAACCCTAAATAACCAAGACAGCCAACTATATACAGTCCCTGGGTGACACCCATAGGTCCCATTGGAGGGTTTGAACTTCCCACCACAGTTCCTATAGGTGCTGACTAGGAGTCTCAGGATCCTAGTCCCTAGTGTCCTTTGGAGCCAAGCTCCAGTTGCATACCACTGGTGCCTAGTTGCGGTCAGTGGACATAACACCCCACCCCCCATAGTTCGAGTCCAGCCTAGGTGACATAGTCCTTAAGGTAGGCTGGAGGCTGGCGCTCCCTCATGGACTGTCTTGGAGTGGGAACCAGGGCATCGGGAGCCCTGGCAGCAGGAGTCACCTGGATACTCAGCTGCAGTTATGGAGGGGCCTCTTCTGGTGCTGAGATGAAGGCAGGTGTTCTGTTTTCCTGTTGGGTCATGGGGGCAGGAGCCTGCTCTGGAAACGCTCCATTGGCAGTGGGCTGGTCGTGGCTGTCTGGCAGGTCCGCGTCTCCAGAACCCGTGGCCAAGGCATCCTCCATTGTCGGGAGCAGTCGCCATCTTAGCTGATCCACATGCCTCCGCAGGACCTAGCCGTTGTCCATGGAGACCTCGTAAAATACGGGACCTGTCGGCTGGATGATGCAACTAGCTAGCCATGTGGAACCCCTGCCATAGTTCCAGATGTACATGGGGCCCTCTGGAAAGAACCCCCATGGTGCCTCCCTCTGCTCTGACAGGTTGCATGACTCTGGGGACCTGTCCGAGTGAAGTCTGTCCAATAGAATTATGGGTTGCTGGCCCATCAGGAGTTCCACCAGGCAGCGGCCAGTGCCCAGGTTTGGAGTTGTCCATTGCACCAACAAGAAGTGGCCCAGGCAGAACTCCCAGTCCCCCCCTGTTAGGCAGCTGAGGGCTTCCTTGGCAGTCTGCACCATCCACTCTGCCTGGCCGTTGGTTGTGGGGTGGAATGGAGCAGACCTCACGTGGCAGATCAGGTTGCTGTGCAGGAACTCCTGGAATTCCCCTGCCATGAACACCGTCCCGTTGTCTGAGACGATGGTGTTGGGCAGTCCATGGGTCGTGAAGATCTTGCAGAGTGCTCGGATCATGGCCTTGGTGGAGGTGGCAGAGACTGGACTAATCTCCAGCCACTTCAAGTAGGAGTCTACGGTGACCAGGAACAGCAGTATTTGGAACAGCCCGGCGAAGTCTATGTGTAGCCTATACTACGGTGTCCAGGTAGGCTCCCAGGCTTGGGTGGGCGCACTGGGCGGATTGGGCCAGATGGCTTGGCACATTTGACAGCACTTCACCCAATCCTCCACCTCCACGTCAATCCCTGGCCACCAAACATAGCTCCTGGCCAGGGCCTTCATGCAGACGATCCTGGGATGCACTTCGTACAGGGCTGTCAGGACTCAGTGCAGTAGGGTGCTGGGGACTACCACCCAGTCCCCCCACAGTAGGCATCCCTTGTGGGCCAACAACTCATCCTGGCGAGCTGCGAAAGCTATAAATTCCATGCCCTTTGCAGCTGCAGGCCACCCCCTCAACACCCAGCCCAGAACCCAGGAGAGGACCTGGTCCCTGGCTGAACAGCGGGTGATGTCCCCAGCCCAGAGGGGAGAGTTGGGGAGGTCCTCAACCTGGAGGACATGGTGCGCAGGAGCTGGGTCAGCGTCAACGGACGGCAGGGCCAGACAGCTCAGGGCATTGGCATGGCCCAAAGCCTTCCCAGGGTGGTGCTCAAGGTGTAGTTGTAGCCTGACAGGAAGATGGACCATTGGAGGACCCGTGGGGAGAACCTGTGGCATCTGCTGGTCTGCGGTGAAGAGGCTGAGAAGGGGGGGGTGGTCCATGGCGATGGTGAAGGGTCAGCTGTAGACAAAGTCATGGAACTTCTTCACACCTGCCACTACCGCTAGCCCCTCACAGTTGATCTGGGCATAGTTCTGCTCCGCTGCTGACAGCGTTGGGGAGTAGTACACAACATGCACCTCCCGCCTGTCTGGGAGCCGGTGAGCCAACACAGCGCCGACGCCGTGGGGGAAGCGTCGCAGGTCAGAACCACCAGCAAGGACTTGTCAAAGTGCGCCAGGACTTTATTAGAGATGAGCAGCGCTTTGACTCCCTTGAAAGTGGCAGCCTGGTGGGGGCCCCAAGACCAGGGAGCCTGTTTGTCCAGGAGGTGGTGCAAGGGCTCTGCTATCACTGCCTTGTGGGGGAGAAAGGTGTGGTAGAAGTTCAAGAGCCCTAGGAACACCTGGAGTTCTGCCTTCGATTTGGGTGGGGGAGCCTCTACAATTGCCTTTATTTTGTTCCTAGCAGGTTGGAGGCCTTCCAAGTCGATCGTAAAGCCGAGGAAATCGATGGACAGAACCCCCAACAGGCATTTCTCTTGCTTCACTTTCAACCCGGCATCTTGGAAGTGGTGGAGGACAGTGTACAAATGGGTGGCGAACTCCTCTGGTGTAGCCGCGGTGATCGGCACATCCCAGGATCCCTTTTAAGAGAGAGTCCATCAGGTGTTGAAAAAGTCCCGGGGTCACACTCACCCCAAACTGCAGTCTCTTAACTAGAAAAGCCCCCCTATGGGTCACTATCGTTTGTGCTGCAGCTGTTGCCTCGTCAACTGGGAGCTGCTGGTACACCTGGGCGAGATCCAGTTTGCCAAAGATCTCAGCCCCAGCCAGAGAGGCTAGCACGTGGCTCACTATCGGGACCGGGTATGTGTGATCCTAGAGGGCCTTATTGATTGTGCACTTGTAGTCCATGCAGATGCAGACGTCTCTGTTTGGCTTCACGGGGGGTGACTATGGGAGTCTCCCACGCTGTGTGTGAGACCAGTTCCAGGACTCCTTGGGCTACGAGATGGTCCAATTCCGCATCTATTTTTGGCTTCAGCACGAACAGGACCTTCCTGGAACACATGCAGATGGGGGGCATTTGTGGTCCCAGTTGCAGCGACATGGGGGGACCCGTGTAGTGACCTAGTGTCCTGTCAAAGATGGCCGGGAACTCTCAGCAAACCTTGTTAAAGTCCTGTGGGGCACAGAGCTGAACACCTGCAATGGAGATTCCCAGCGGCGCGAACCACACACGGCCCAATAAACTGACTAGGTCGCCCTTGACTACAGTCAAATCCAAACGGTCATCCAATCCCCGGTACTGGACCAGGACAGGGATGCGGTTTCTCTGAAAGTCCATCAGGATCACAGGCGATGGGCGTAGGCGGGGCTCTCCATTCGGACACAGTCTCTTTAAGGTCGCTTCTGAAATTATGGAAGCAGCGGAACCAGAGTCTAGCTCCATGGTACAAGGGGACCCCTCTATCTTGACCCAGACCTGGATTTTTGGGGCTGAGGTCTGACTAGGGAGTCTAAGTACCTGTGCCTCTGGTTCGCTGGCAAGGAGGTAGAGCTCTTCCTGGGACACATACTCCTCATTGTTAGCGGAAAATCTGCAGACCTGCTGGGTGCACAGCAGCGGGGCCTGGGAACAGCAGGCCCAGGCAATGTGGCCCTTGCAGCTGCAGTTCCGGAAGACTGCGTCCTGGAAATGACACATTTTACAGTCGTGCTGGTCTCTGCAGCTTGCACACTCCTGGTGGCCGGACTCCTTGGTGCGTGCAGAGCATGGTGCAGTTCCTGGGTCGCACCTCTGTCTGGAAGGCTGGGTCTGGTGTACCTCTTCCTCCTCACGGTCTGAGGGGTCAGTGATGGTCTGATGTGTGGTGGTTGATGTGGTGGGGTATGACCTCTCCCAAGCCATGGCGGTGGCGAGGGCCGAGGTGAGGGTGCACTTCTCATCCTCCAGGATCCGCTGTCGGAGCTTCTTGTCACTTAGCCCACACTCCAATCTATCGCAGAGGGTTGTTTTGAGTTGGGCTCCGAAGGTACACTCTGAGGCAAGCCGGTGGAGCTCAGCCAGATACCCAGTGATGGACTCCTGTGGTTGCTGTTGCTGGGAGTGGAAAGCCACGTGGACCGATGTCCAGGGAACGAAATGGTCCTCGAACCATTGTCCTCGAACGTGGACTCAGACAGTTTGGTTGGAGCGTGCAAGTTGCAAGCCAGCTCCACGGTGGTGGGGCCACATGAGCCAATGAGGAGGCCCTTCTTCCTTTCTTCTTCGGTGACCCCATAAAACACCAAGATGGACTTGAGTTCCTCGAGCCAGGCTTCTCAGTGATGAGGCTTGGTCAGGTTGAATGGAGGGACTAGTCCTGCTCCCGGAGCAACTGCCGTTGTGCTGCATGGAGACGGCAGGGAAGTAGCTTGCATGCCTTTGGTGCTCATCAGCTGGAGCAGCAGAGGTTCCTGGTCTTCCTCTGACACCCCAGCAGCCTGGCCAGCTCAGCAGGTTCCCACCTTCATCGCCATTGTTGTGTACTGGGTTCAGTGCATAATGAAGACAGATGCTCAGTGGTTACAAGCTCATGGTTTACTGCACACAACACATAACAACCCTAAATGGCCAACTATATACAGTTCCTGGGTGACACCCATTGGTCCCATTGGAGGGCTTGAACTTCCCGCCACAGTTCCTATAGGTGCTGACTAGGAGGCTCAGGATTCTAGTCCCTATTGTCCTTTGGAGACAAGCTCCAGGTACATACTACTGGCACCTAGTGGTGGTCAGCAGACATAACAGTAGCCATCTTTAATAACAGGCCCTCACTAACACTTCACTAAGTTTTTGGGATTGGGGGCTCATACATTGTTCCACTGACATGCTGCCACCATTTATTCATATCCTAAAATAAGTATCAACCAAGATCTTCACTGGTGTGTATGTGTTTCTTTCCCTGAGACACACAACCCACACAACAAACAAGGAGTTAACCTTCATTTATGGTTTGAACATAACACTGAAGAAAGTAAGGTAGAGGTTGTGATGTTTCTTTTCCCTTGAACTTTTGAACTGTTTCCCTGTTCCAGCATTTGGGGATCTTTTGTTACAAATTGACTCTTCTTTCCATTTAGTTTTAAGCTACTCTTTGCCTCAGCTTCACTCAGCCAGACATAGGCCCCTGTCAGACAACCTTTGTAATACATTTTAGTAGCAGCTTGCTAATGGGTTTTTTTGTGTCAGTTCCGACACAACCATTTTCGGAACTGGCTGCTAACAGACTTTATTTGTCTGTTCATACAAAGCCATTTGCTTCCTGTTGGCAAAGCGGGACTGAACCATTTTTGAGGGAAACTGCTTTCTTCCATTTTCACCTCTTCATTGTGCTTCTGAACTGCTGTGGTATGCTGTTTAAAATATCCATAGCACTTCCTACAATGCTGCTTTCCCCCCACCTTTTTTGCCATGCAGTCTTCCTTGCCCTCCCCCTCCCCAGTGTTCTAAGTTGAGTGCTATAGTGCTAAACCAATATAGCACTTCAGTGTTACGGCAGCACCACTGAGATGCCTTGACTCCATTGAAAGTCAGTATATTGCTTTAGCACTATAGTGCTCAACTTAGAATGTTTTGGGGAGAGGGAGAGGAAGATTGCATGACGGAAAAGGGTGGGGGGAAAGCACCACAGTCTGAAATGGCCACAGCGCTTCAGAGATGGCTCATTAATGGGATGAAGTTTGCTGTATGAAACCCCCGTCCCTGTATCGCTTTACTTAGAACTGGGCCAACAATGGCTAATGTCTGGTTTAGAATGGTAATGTGAAAGGGGCCATACTCTTTACCCTCTTTAACTCCCATCCAATCTTTTAACTGCTGTTATCCAGCTGTCTTTCCTGAACATTCTGTCAGCTTTCATCAGTTGCTCCCACAGATAGACAGAACCTACCCTGTCTGTCACATAAGTCTTATCATCCCTTAGCTTATGCTCTTATATAGATAATTCAGTTGGTCACCTCTTTGCTGGAAGTCTGTAGAATGGTACAAATATAATATTTTCAACATGTACCTGGAAACTGAAATTTGATTCATAACACTGATTTTGTAGTGGGGGGGTGTTTTAAATGTACTGCCCTACACATCTGCAGTTCTGATTTTGATATTGGTTTTATGCTGAGCTTATTTTTAATTGTTATCTATCATTTTTGTTTGTTAGAATTCTTCATGCATTTTATAATTATAAGCTGCTTTAGAATGTTGTATAATGGTAAATAAACCAATACACACTCTGAATATTAAACACCACCCTTCCTATAATAATATAATTAGCCTTTCCCAACAAGAATATCATCTTCCATCTTTGAAGAACATGGTACACTGTTAAAGGAACTGGAAATAATATGTCTTCCAGAATGTTCCTCATAATTATCTTCTAATTAGCCAGCTCTGTTCTTAAAATGTAGTACTTAAAACTGAAGGTAATGAAACATAAAAGACATTATTTTGCCAAGCATTTGGCATAACAATACAGAAAATGAAGTTATGTAAAAATACACATGCAGAACAATTGTTACATTAGAATATTTTACAATCACTGTTTCTAACAGAAAGCTGTCCATCCCCTGTATAGATGATAAAAGCTGTACAACAGGGAATAATGATGATGATTACATAAAAAGCCACAAGAGGAGGAGTCTCTGGCTTCTCTAATGACTCTTAAGGTATGGACAAAATTAGATCTTTGTAAATAAAATTTAAAATATCTCACTATCACCCTGATGAGAACTGAAAACGTTCAAGAAAGGACCAAATGTTGAGAACAGCTGAGTGTCAAATGAAGGAGGGGGAAAGGGAGGGATAATGAATGTGATCGCTCTGAAAGTGTCCTGCACTCTGCCAGCAGGCCCAGCCAGGTCTTCTCATGAGCACTGCCTTCTGGTCAAGATAGCAAGGCTTGAGAGCATCAATAGATGCTGGCAGCCGGAAGCTGGAACTGGAGATATGGAGCTGACAACACAGCTTTGCACCTAATGGACCAGTTGATCCAGCAAGGCAGGCTTCCCAAGCCTCAGCCCAAATGACTGGAAGGTAATCAGGCTCAGCTGCACTGCTGTCATGTGTTGAGCTCCTGCAGCTGTGTTGTGGCCAGAATCCCATGAATAGGTATCATCCTCACTGCCTAGCTCTGAGGCAGTGTTGCGTGCTTCTAGTCTGGCTCTTGCTTTCTTTGGGTTGCTTCAGCCTGGGCCTTCTGTCATTGCCATGTCTGTAGAGAGAGGACAGGTCCCAGGGGTCTATCGGCTCCGATTCAAGATCTGCACAGTGGAGGCATGGCGGTTCTCTCAGGAAATACTGGTGAGGTTTCTTTGCAGGTTCCATCAGGATGGCCTCTGGCACATTGTCCACTTGTGCCTCTGCTATGTCAGGCCCTCCCTGGCCCTGATGGTCCTCCTCAGCTAGTGGCCTTGGTTCCTCAGTCTCTTCCGCTGAGGACTCTTGAGTCCAAGTCACTGGGCTGGTTGGAGAGTGTCATGACAGAATGCTTAGAGGATCCCAAATGGCATGGTTATTGTTTGCATTGTTTTCACCTGCCATTTTGTACCTAGAAGGTTTGCAGATAAGAATATGGGACTCTAATGTATACAATCGAGATTTCAACTCTTCCCCTCAAAATATATAGGGTTAACTTTGATTCCTATTATCAAAAGGTGGAGTAAAAAAAATTCTCATCCATCTTGCTGATTTTTGACCAAGAGAACAGAGAAGAGATTGGATTTATACCCCACCCTTCACTACCCAAAGAAGTCTCAAGAGCAGCTTACAAACACCCTGTGAGGTAGGTGGGGTTGAGAGAGCTCAGGCAGAAACTGCTCTTTTTCAAGAACAGCTGTGCCAGAACTATGGCTTGCCCAAGGTCATCCAGCAGGTGCAAGTGGAGGAGTGGGGAATCAAACCCGGTTCTCCCAGATTAGAGTCGACGC
Source organism: Gekko gecko (assembly GCA_029375565.1). NCBI lineage: Eukaryota > Metazoa > Chordata > Lepidosauria > Squamata > Gekkonidae > Gekko > Gekko gecko. Next base: position 115,700,760 of record JAPDNY010000001.1, on the reverse strand, counting down.
ACTTAACCACTACACCAAACTGGCTCTTGACAAGAGGGTAATAGCTACTGCTTTACCATTATTATTAATACTAAACTCTTCCGAGCTGTTAGTATACTTATATTTTTGCTCATTTCTGCTCATGATAAAAGTGGCTCACAGTTGATTATTTAGGAATGGGATATATATTCTTCTTGATGCAAACTTATTTAGAACTTTTTTCTATTTGTAGTATAATCTTATCCCTGCTTAACTGAGGACATATAAATAACGTAAAACAGTTTCTATCACTGAAACTTTGGTTGTTAACTTTTCTGCCAGTATTCTATGTTGCTTAGTGAACAGTGCTTAAGTGTTGAAGAGTTGATTTTATTTGACAATTCCTTTTCTATGTTGACATAATATAAACAGTCATTTTCCTCCATATGCAGGACATTTTTAAATAAAAAATGTATTATCAACAGTACAAGAGAAATGAAGCAAGTGTTCTTAAGGTGTAATGTCACACAAGCTGCAACTAATTCACTTTAAATGAAAAATAAATTTATGTTTGTATGATACAGAGCAAGTTGGATAATCTAGTTAATTTTGTTTTAGCAGAATCAACAAGGCAATATATGGTGTCCTTAAATTAAAAAACCCAGAAACTCAACTCATACCAATTAAGGAATTTAAACTGTACAAGTTCTTACCTTTTTTGGTATCATGGAATGTTAAAAGTTTTCCATTAATTTTGAAGGGCTTTGTGCTTCTTTCCTTGCTACTTGTAATAGGCTTTGAACCAAAAAACAGAGTATTGAAAGGTATGTGCTTCTAATGAAAGAAAGTTGATCTACAGATCACTAAGTGTCATAACAACATGCATTACTGACTGAAATGCAAAGGGAAATGCAACTTTCAGGGCTTAAAAAGGTCACCACTTTATTAGAGAATGAGACCACAAGGCATCCATGCAAATACAACCAGGACAGAGATTATTCTAGTTAATCCAGTTATCCCTTTAATTTCCTGACCTGGACTGTACAAGTGTTTAGCCAAGCCAGCTGAACCCCATTTGTTAAGCCCAGTTTTAAGTTTCATTGTGTTTGTTTGCTAACTTCATTTATACTCTACTTTTCTCCCCGATGGGACCCAATATTCTCATCTTCTCCATTTTATCCTCACAACAATCCTGAGAAGTAGGTAAGGCTACGAGTATATGACTAGCCTAAGGTCACCCAGTAAATTTCCATGGAAGAGTGAGGATTTGAACCTCAGTCTCCCACATCCTGATCTGACCCTCTAACCCCAATACATTTCAGGTGTCACTCCTTTGTTCTCTTGGAGGAAGAGGAGACATGAGGTAGGGTTCTCTTTGTGCTACCCTTACTTGTTATCCTCTTCCTGCAGTGCTATAGCTGAAAGCAGGCTCTGAGCTGTACTTTGATCATGAGAATCCTACTAAATCCCATCTCATGACCACCCCCTCCCCTGATATCAGAGTAGCAAAAAATAATCTTGGTTACTTGAAGTTCATAACTTAATAGGAATCTGAGCCCAGGTTTCTTAAGCCTTAAAACTCTGCCCCCCTGGCTACATTTGCTTTCATTGTAGGTGTCTTAAACTACAGTCATTTACAAATTATATTCTGCGTTATAAAGGTGTTCATATCACATGATGTACTATTTTCACAAGACTGTTGGGGGGGAAATTATTTCTTTGAGTGTTTGGATTCTTTGACCAAAGATACCTTGGTGACAATACAGTATTTTTTCCTTTTTTCTGAGTAAGCATAATTCATTAAATTGAATTCCTGCAGTATTCCTGCATTAAATCGGATTCCTCCAGTATTCCTCCAGGGGTCAATATGTGTTCAAGTTGGGGAAAAGAGATTGAGTTTCTAGACACTCTCAATGACTGTGCTATGGAATAGATGGTCACAAAACCTACCAGGGGAGAGGCAATCCTGGATTTGGTCCTAAGACCTAAGATACCACTCTGATGGCCAAAAGTGAAGAGGACCTAAAGAGACTCTTGCTCAGGGTGAAAGAGGAGAGTGCAAAAGTGAGCTTGAAGCTCAACATTAAAAAAAACTAAGATCATGGCATCCGGCCCCATCACTCCTTGGCAAATAGAAGGGGAAGTCGTAGAAATAGTGACAGACTTCACATTCCTGGGATCCCAGATCACTACAGACAGTGACTGCAGCCATGAAATTAAAAGACGCCTGCTCCTTGGGAGGAAAACGATGGCAAACCTAAACAGCATGATAAAAAGCAGAGACATTACCCTGCCAACAAAAGTCCACATGGTCAAAGCAATGGTATTCCCAGTAGTAATGTACGGCTGCAAGAGTTGGACTATAAGGAAGGCCAAGCGCCGAAGAATAGATTCTTTTGAACTATGGTGCTGGAGAAGACTCTTGAGAGTCCCTTAGACTGCAAGGAGATCAAATCATTCAATCCTAAAAGAAATCAACCCTGACTGTGTTCCCTGGAAGGCCAGATCCTGAAGTTGAAGCTCAAATACTTTGGCCACCAAATGAGAAGGGAGCAGTCACTGGAGAAGACCCTGATGCTGGGAAAGATTGAAGGTCAAAGAAGAAGGGGATGACAAAGGATGAGATGGTTAGACAGTGTCATCGATGCAACGAACATGAAATTGAGCAAACTTCAGAGGACAGCAGAAGACAGGAGGGCCTGGCGTGATCTGGTCCATGGGGTCACGAAGAGTCGGACTCGACTGTGCAACTAAACAACAAAAAATGCCCAAGACCTGGTGAGAGATGTAAAAGTGATTGCACTACTTGGGAACTGTGACCATAATGTTATTGAGTTTAACATCTGTATAAATAGGGAGTTGCCCAAAAAGACTGACACAACCAGTTTTAACTTTAAAGGGGGGAAATTCTCTGATGTGAGGGGATATGTGACAAAGAAACTGAAAGGAAAAGTAGAAAGGGTCAAAACCATTGGGGAAGCTTGGAGACTATTTAAAACTACAATCCTAGAAGCTCAGAGTGTGTGTGTCTGTGTGTGTATACACACACACACACACAACACAGGTTAGGAAAGGCACAAATAGGTATAGAAAAAAGCCTGCATGGTTAACAAACAAAGTAATGGAAGCTGTAAAAGGTAAGAAGGATTCCATTAAGTAGGGCTCTTTTTGTAGCAGGAACTCCTTTGTATATTAGGCGACACACCCCTAATGTAGCCAATCCTCCAAGAGCTCACAGAGCTCTTCTTATAGGGGCTACTGTAAGCTCTTGGACGACTGGCTACATTAGGGGCATATCGCCTAATATGCAAAGGAGTTCCTGCTACAAAAGGAGCCCTGCCTTTAAGTGGTGGAAAGCTAGTCTCAGTGAGATTGATAAAAGGGAACACAGGCTGTGGCAAATAAAATGCAAGTCTGTGATTAGGCAGGCAAAAAGGGAATATGAGGAGCATATAGCAAAAAACATAAAGACTAACAATAAAACTTCCTTCAAATACGTTAGAAGCAGGAAACCAGCCAGGGAGGCAGTGGGGCCCTTGGATGACCATGGGGTAAAAGGAGTACTGAAGGATGATAGGGAAATGGCGGAGAAGCTGAATGCATTTTTTCCCTCTGTCTTCACTGTGGAAGATGAGAAGTGCTTGTCCACTCCAGAACCACTGATTTTGGGAGGGGTCTTGAAAGACCTGAGTCAGATTGAGGTGATGAGAGAGGAGGTCCTACGACTAATAGACAACTTAAAAACTGATCACCAGGCCCTGGTGGCATACATCTGAGAGTTCTGAAAGAACTCAAATGCAAACTTGTGGATCTCCTGACAAAAATATGTAATCTTTCATTAACATCTGCTTCCATTCCTGAGGACTGGAAGGTAGCTAATGCCACTCCCATCTTTTAAAAGGGTTCCAGAGGAGATCCAGGAAATTACAGGCCAGTTAGTCTGACGTTGATACCAGGTAAATTGGTGGAAACTGTTATTAAGGAAAGAATTGGTAGGCACATTGATGAACAAAAACTATTGAGGAAGACTCAGCATGGGTTCTGTAAGGGAAGATCTTATCTCACTAATCTGTTAGTGTTCTTTGAATGAGTGAACAAACATGTGGACAAGGGGGACCCAATAGATGTTGTTTACCTGGACTTCCAGAAAGCTTTTGATAAAGTTCCTCATCGAAGTCTCCTAAATAAGCTGAATAGTCACAGGATAAAAGGACAAGTCCTCTTGTGGATCAAAAACTGGCTAATTAATAGGCGAGTGAGTATAAATGGGCAATTTTCTCAGTGGAAGGTGGTAAGCAGTGGGGTACCACAGGGATCAGTACTTGGTCCGATGCTTTTTAACTTGTTCATTAATGATTTGGAGTTGGGAGTAAGCAGTGAAGTGGCTAAATTTTCAGATGGCACGAAGTTGTTCAGGGCGGTGAGAATCAGGGAGGATTCTGAAGAATTCCAGAGGGATCTGTCAAGAATGGGCGGTTGGAGGCCAGCGTGGCAAATAGCGTTCAATGTGGCCAAGTGCAAAGTGATGCACATTGGAGCCAAAGCCCACAGACATAAAAGCCCACACGGGAAAAAGCCCACACGGAAAAATACCACATAAAGCACCATAGCAACAATTTGTGTTGTGATTTTATCAAGTATAATCCTATATATATAATTGTCTTACACATTGGCCATTTCCACCTCTCCCATCGGCTGAAGGAAACCCTTTCCAGGCTGTTGTGAGGAACTCATAGGACCCAGGCCTGACTAGGGTTGCCAGCGCCAGGTTGGGAAATTCCTGGATATTTTGTGATGGAGTCTGCAGAAGCCAGAGTTTGCAAAGGGGAAAGGCCTCAGCTGAATAGAGTGCTATAGAGCCCACCCTCCAAAGCAGTTATTTTCTCCAGGGGGGGAGAGATCTGTTGACTGGAGTTCAGTTGCGATACCTGGTGACCTTCAGGCTCCACCTGTAGGTTGGCTACCCTAGGCATGGCAGTTAGCGCTTCAGAGCAGGGTCTGCTAGACCCAGGTTCTTGCTGTAGAAGTTGAGAAAGTGATTTCAGACCAGTCACAGACTTTCAACCTAACCTACCTAACAGGGTTGTTGTGCAGATCAAAAGGGGGAGAGAAGAATGATGTAATCTGCTTTGGTCTCCACTATGGAGAAAGACTGTACTTTTCCTCCTGGGGAATCATTGCTGCCAATCTCCAGGTGACATATGATGCAGCAAAGACATCATGTTAAATAAGCCATGTGAAGCACATGGTGTTAACACATTACTCAAAATACTCAAAATACATCCTAAAGAAATACAAAAAAGATACCTGGCTGCTTTGAAGACCTTTTTGCAGGCATACTGTTTTTTAGTTTCCCCACAACCCTATAAATGAGAAACAGAATTTGAAAAATCATGTTTTAGTAAATTAAAATCTTCCCAGCATCTAACTGTTGCCCCTCAGTGAGAAGAAAATGTGTGGAGAACTTACCTACATAAAAAGTCTTTCTTTCTTCAAAGCCTGGATAATTAAAATCCTGGGCCACACCAAGCTACCCCTTTTATATCTCTGGTCCTATTGTGAAACTAAAAGATCAGCTCCTCCCAACTGCAGGGACTGGTGTGATCCAGCAGAGTTCTTCTTATGTTAATTATGTTACCCAGCCTTCCCAGCTCCTGCCACTGCCTCCTCCTCCCTCTCTTTCCTAAATAGTAGAAGTAGTTAAGGCCTCATAGATCTATGAAGCTTAGCTTACGTTAACAAAACCATAAGACAACATTAAATAATAGCAACAGAAGTGGCAACCATGTCCTGTAGTGCTCTTAATTTCCTATTCCACAGCAGTCATCCCATTGTGTGGCAATATTCCCTCTAAGGTGTGGAGTCCTGTGAGCCAAAATTCTACATTGTGAGCCCCTGACATTACAGTTGTGAGTGAGCAATTTGGCTGCTGCATAAATCACTTTGCTCTGGAGCCATCCTTCCTGAGCTGACAAAAATCTGTGAGCTAGAGGCTAAAAACCTGTGAGCTAACTAGTTCACACTAGCTCAGCTTGGAGGGAACACTGGTGTGTGGTCTCTATATAATGGGCTGCAGAGGGACCTCATTTGCCACAAACTAACACTGGCTAATGCACAGGCAGGTCATCTTATAACATTGCAAAACTATTATTTAATTATACTTGATAAAATTACAACACAAATTGTTGCATGTGAATACAGGTAATACTGTTCATTCTCATAAATGGAGATGATTGGTTATCAACAATCATAAATATCTATGTTGCTTTACATGGTATTTTCCATGTGGACTTTTTTCCGTGTGGGTATTTTCCCATGTAGGCTTTTTTCCTGTGAACATTTATGTCTGTGGGTTTTTTTCCTGTGGGCTTTTCTCCTAGAACCAGAGCCAAAAATCCTAACTATAAACACACATTGATGAGGCCCGAACTGGCAGAGACTAACCAAGAGAGAGATCTTGGAGTCATAGTAGATAACTCAATGAAAATGTCGAGACAGATTGCAACTGCAATAAAAAAGGCCAACGTTATGCTCAGGATTGTTAGGAAGGGAACTGAAAACAAATTAGCCAGTATCATGATGCCCCTGTATAAATCAATGTGCGACCTCATTTGGAGTACTGTGTACAGTTCTGGTCACCATACCTCAAAAAGGATAGTATAGCATTGGAAAAAGTGGAGAAAAGGGCAACTAGAATGATAAAAGGGTTGGGACACTTTCCCTATGAAGAAAGGTTAAAGCGCTTGAGGCTCTTTAGCTTGGAGAAACGACGGCTGAAGGGTGACATGATCGAGGTTTATAAGATTATGCATGGAATAGAGCAGGTAGAGAAAGAAGTACTTTTCTCCTTTTCTCACAATACAAGAACTTGTGGGCACTTAATGAAATTGCTGAGCAGTCGGGTTAGAACGAATAAAAGGAAGTACTACTTCACCCAAAGAGTGATTAACACATGGAATTCACTGCCACAGGAGGTGGTGGCAGCTACAAGCATGGCCAGTTTCAAGAGGGAATTAGATAAACATATGGAGCAGAAGTCCATCAGAGGCTATTAGCCACAAGGTATAGATAGGGACTCTGGAGCAAGTGATGCTCTGTATTCTTGGTGCTTGGGGGGGGCGCAACAGTGGGGAGGGCTTCTAGTGTCCTGGCCCCACTGCAGGATCTCCTGATGGCACCTGGTATTTTTTGGTCACTATGTGACAGAGTGTTGGACTGGATGGGCCATTAGCCTGATCCAACATTGGCTTCTCTTATGTTCTTATGCAAATATTCACACATTGTTCTGAAATACTTTTCTGAAATTCAGAACACACTTGTGCCACACCTACTGGCATGTATTCCCCTTCTGTTGCATACCACTGAGCATCCTGAAATTTTATATCTAGGGGACAGCAAACTGTTAGGAATAGCATGGCTGGAAAGTGGGGGATCTTCAGTGGGAGGAGAGACTAGGAGAAAATTGTCACCTTCTCTTCTGCAAATGATAATGCCATTCTTCTGGAGGAAGTGCATGTTTGGATATATATCATTAGGTCTGGTCTGGAATCAAAACCTCCATAGTAAGTGTTTAGCAACCATTAAGTTTTGTTTTGTTTTTTGCTGTGAAGTGGCAGCCAAGGCAAGAGGGATGGTCTGCCATAGTCTCCCTCTGTGTAGCAACCTTGGACTTCCTTGGGGGTCTCCCATTCAAATACTGACCTGGGCTGACCCTGCTTAGCTTCTGATGAGATGAAGGTCCTTATGGAACACGCTGCTGAGACCTTCTCAAAGCTTAGATGTCTTGTCTAAAGAGCTATTGAGCTACTGAATTAACATTGTGGCTGCCATACAGGCCCTGCCAGCTGGCCTGCCAGACAACCATCCATAAACGAACATCTCAGTAGTGTAGCAACCATAGTTGCTGGTACTGAATAGAAAAAGAGATGTCCTTGGCTGGGTCAGAGGAAATCCATTCTCAGGTCTAGTACTCCATCCATAAAATAACAATAGTGATATAAATACCTAGCATGGATATTGTAGAAATGAATGACATATGCATTAAAAAGTTTTGTGTATATTAAAATGTTCTGTAAATGTTGCAAAATTATGTTTCCATGTATAATATAAGCAAAAATATTATCAAAGTCATATGAATATCTGCACACAAGCTAGTTTTCATTGGTATGAATACAAAGAATTGTTGCCCACCAGATCAAATTTCTTGGCAAATGCAAGCTGTTTGATTTCCAATGGTTTGATGTCACAGCTATCTAAAAATAAGATTTCATAAAAGTGTCATGTGAAAAGTATTTGTACACTTATTTTCAAAATGGCAGTGTGTCTATGTCTATATATGTAGGGAAAAGAGAAATTATTTGTGTTGAAAAATTGCTTGCATATGAGATTAAAGGTTAACTAGGAGAATGATAGGCATCCTTATCAATGTTATACTTATAAGAGCAATAGATTTAAAAATATGGGAGGGAAGAGAGATTTTGCATTCCTTTATCTTTCTTCTTTGGTAGATACCACAGTTCTGCAAAATAAATGAGCCAACAGAAATGAACACTCAATATTTCTGATAATTCAAGATGTACTATATCATTCTACTCTGGAAATGTGTGTGTATGCATACAAGTATATATTTATGCACCTGAGTTTCCTTGCTTATTTTTCCAAGATGGTTTTCTATTACACTCAAAACTCTGCTTCTGGAATTGCTAATGTCAGCAAAACACTCCTCTTTTGTTTTACTAAAGCAATATCAGAGCTTTACTGATATTATTGTTCTCTCAAATCTGTTAAGGCACAGTGAAATCAAGTGTGTGTGAGGGGAGTTGGTAAACATCTTTATATGACAGTCCATTTTACCATGTATTCAATTAGGTCCTTTAGGGTATTCAGAATGACTAGTCTGATAAGATCCCTCATTTTTTTTTTAAAAAAGCCTAGCGAAACTAAAGTATATGATTGAGTTCAGAACTGAGATTACTTTCAATAATTGCCCTTACTGAGCCAGGGGTATGCATGGATGCTCAAAGACGTACAAGCATATTTTGGATGGATGTAATGATGTAATATGCAGCAGTCGTTCTGCCATGGAAAGTGTGACGCTGCTTTTAGCTGTGCATGAATCTTAATAACATAAGGTAGATATAACATAAGGTAGATAGGCTATCATAGTTTAATCTGGAAGATATTCCTATTTGTCTGTAATCATTACTTTGGGAAGTCAAAGGTAAGAGCATTGGTAAGCCCAAAGTTAGTCATTAGATCAAGTTTAAGACAGTTGTCATTGATATGAAGAGCTCAGTGCTGGAGCACATGCTTTGCATGCACAAGGTCCCAAACTGAATTTCTAACAGCTCAAGGTAAAAGTTTGGTAGGAGGACTGAGAACTAGCTGTGTCTGAGACTTTGAGCCATTCATCAGTCAAGCTAGACCAACAATCTGACTCCATATAAAGCAGTTTCATATGTTCATGGTTGTTTGTTTATTATGGGATAGTAAAGGCGTACTTTATCTTGAACTTGGAAAAGGAGTAATATTAGCATTAATTTGGAATGTTATAATAGGTAATCCACTTTTGGCTTGAGATGGGACTAAAATATTTTAGATGTCAGAACTTTCAAATATGGAAGTACTCCCAATATAAGTCTCTACCTGGAAACAACCACTTAAATGACTGTAATCAAATATGCAAGACTTAGCACTTTAAATCAGTTGTTTATTAAATTTCCCTAAAATGACATAATATGTGGTTGGCAAGGCTTGAAAATGGTTTTCAAAGATTAGCAAATGTGTGCATTATTACAGTTCAGTGAACCAGTTCAGAAGATATCTGAACCACACTGAACTTTTGCTTCCCTGAGTATCCAAGTAATTTTACATTTAAAGCAGCTTAGACTTTTTAAAAGGACTCTTTAAATTGCTTTTTCTCTTCATCTGTTATACTCATCCCTGCAGAAACCCTTTGTTTTTGCTTGCTTTCCCCTAGATATTCCTCATGATCCATGGCTTGGAAGAAAATGCCTGGGATCGATGCCAGTGGCTCTGATCTCCTGTCTTTTGCACTACGTTGAACTCCAGTAAAGTTGTGCCATGTACTATGGTGTATCTTTATGGTATACAGTGTGTCATGGAATGCCCATGACTTGAAGCAATTACCACACTTCTCTCTCTGACGAAGAGAAGTGGAGGGTACAACAGGCTTGAGCAACTGTATCCAGCACCAAGGACTTATCCTGAAAGGTAGGACCACTGAAAATGATGGAAATGAGGCTTTTTAAAAAATGCATCCATTTTATGTATAGGTTTTGTCAGTATAAGGTAGTGAAAAAATATTATTTCTTTCTCTTATTCCAAGATCTGTCTGTATAAATGAAATTTAGTATAGCATCACATAGAAATCAATTGCTTTGAGTAATTTCTGGTGCCATACCAAGAAAATAATGATTCTTTTTCATTAGGGCTTTAAGGAGTGGCAGAGAATTGCGTATGCACATCTTTTGAGAATTCTGAAACTGTCATAATAATTGCATTTTACACTAACATTTAGCAAAACAGCAACAGGGATTTATTTTCAGTAAACAAAACAAATTTTAATTTTCTGCCTTGGATTAATCTGCTTAGTTCTTTAGCAGGATCAGGAATGTTTAATATTATGTCAGGGGGAATGTGTTGTCATGCACTGAAACACGCAATTTTTTAAAAGAACAATATACAACTCAATTGGCGGTTACTGGGCTAAAATATAAAGTTTTGAAATATATGTATCATGTATGCATAATAGATATAATTCTTCAGGTAAACCAAGAGGTACATCTATTATGTTGTTCTTTCACAATAAGAAGTATGAAATAGGAGAAAGTATGAGTTACACTGGATCATCTGTAATCAAAATAAATCTTGCAATCTTTCAGACATCACAATATTGAGATCAGTAATAAGTGTTCAGAGTAAAATAAAATGCACTTATGCCTGCACACTTTCATGTTTGGTAGCATGCCACCTGGTATATCTGAGAATAAAGGAGTTAATGGAGAAGTCTATGTTAACTGGATTGCAGTTATTTTGATCTGCCTGAGGATGGAATTTTTTAGCCAGTTCGGTGTAGTGGTTAAGTGTGCGGACTCTAATCTGGGAGAACCCGGTTTGATTCCCCACTCCTCCACTTGCACCAGCTGGATTACCTTGGGCAAGCCATAGTTCTGGCACAGCTGTTCTTGAAAAAAGAGCAGTTTCTGTCAGAGCTCTCTCAGCCCCACCTACCTCACAGGGTGTCTGTTGTGAGGAAGGGAAGGGAAAGGAGATTGTATGCTGCTCTGAGACTCCTTTGGGTAGTGAGGGGCGGGGTATAAATCCAATCTCCTCTTCTTCTTCTTCTTCTTCTTCTTCTTCTTCTTCTTCTTCTTCTTCTTCTTCTTCTTCTTCTTCTTCTTCTTCTTCTTCTTCTTCTTCTTGCTAAATTCTGAAAGCAATTATAGTTTTAAGTTCATGTATGACAGGATTGGTAAATGAGAACCCCTTGGCTCGACTGAGAATCATCTTGGTATTTACAAGCTTTCTTGGTGAACATTTGGGAAAATCTCATCTGTTTTCTCAAGTTCTCTCTTGGCTTATAGTGTTGGTGCATAGTGCCACACATTGGTCATTCAGGCTCTCTAGATTTCATCTAAATGGGGACCACATTCCCATAAAAATTTGCAATTGACCCAAGCAAATAACATATACAAAAGAAAAAAAATGGTAATGTAGCTGAAAGCCATCAAGGCGAGTTTCATCAAAAGTAAGTGGTTAACATTAAGAAACTATTGTTATACTCCTACTAGAAACCATCTGGCTTATGTGTCTGGCCTGCCATGGGCTGTTCAGGCTTGCCTGCCAAGCACTGCTTGCACAAAAGGGCATTTTATTGTTTCCTGTTCCTCTTTCTGAAGTCAAGTGGCCCAGTCATGGCTTGTGTTCATATTGTGCATGGAGGGGTAGCTCCATGGTAAAGTATCTGCTTTGCTTGCAGAATATGCTCGGTCCATTCCCTGATATCTCTAGCTAAAAGGTTCAGGTGGTAGGTGATGTGAAAGATCCTGTCAGGGTCTTGAGAGTCACTGCCCTTGATAGATAGGAAGTCACTGTTCTTGATAGGTCTGACTCAGGTTAAACCATCTTCATGTGTACATTCTTCAAATCGTTTCTTGGGCAGAATTGTGATGCCTTTCATTGCCCCACATGACTCCTATTTTTACCTCTGGTTGACTCAGAAGTGCTGCTGGGCTTCTCCTACCAGCTGTTCACCCATCACAATGAATATGTCTACTATAAACCATTTTAAAGCCACATAAAGGTTTTATAGGTCCTTTTACAAGGGATTTAGCCTTCAACCCAAAATAAAGGAGTTAGCATAATTCCTCCCCATAGTTGATCTTCTCTATAAGAATGCTTCCATTTCAGAATTTAACTCTGAAGCTGTGATCTCATAACAGTCATGTCTTGGCATTGATGAAACTGGAGTAATTGTCTTGTAAGGGTTGTTCTATTCAGAGTGTTTGCTTCTCCTAAAAAAAACAGAAGTTATTATTTGAAAAAATCTTTGAAAAAGTTGTATCATACATAATGTCAGCACCTGTTAAACTATATGCAGCATGTGTTCTCCATAAAGAATATTTGGACAATAAAGTTTGACTTCATTGGCACCTGTATCTGATGAAGTGTGCATGCACATGAAAGCTTATATCCAGAATTAAATTTTGTTGGTCGTAAATGTGCCACTGGAGTCAAACTTTATTCTATTGCTTCAGACCAACATGGTTACCCACCTGAATATTTGAACAAATAAGTGACAACTAGTGTTGCCATTCCCCAGTTTGGGGTGGGTGATCCCCTGGTTTTGCGGGCTTCTGCCCACTGCCAGCCAGCTGGCCAGTGGAAGGAAATCCCCCTCTAACAGTGACATCACTAGAAATAAACGTGATGTACCTACATCACCTGGAAGTGATGTAGGCACGTCTGTGACATTGGGAGGTGACGCTCTGGTCTTTGGGCAAAACTCTATGGTTTGAAGCTGATTTTACCATAGAGTTTTGCCCAAAAACCATAGCGTCACCCCTGACAGCACTGATGTGCCTATTTCCCTTCTAACAATGTAGGCATGTTGCACAACAACACTTCTGGCTCCCAGAACGTCCCCCCACCCCGCTGGCTTTTCCGATGGACCTGGCAACTCTAGTGACATCATCTTGTATTGATATAATTGCAATGGATCCACACATTTATTTATCTTTCTTCTGTCTATCTGGTAATTTCTATTTCGCTGTATGGTATAGCAGAGTCCTCAGGATAGTACTAGTCAATTAAATATGGTCACGCCTTGCAGTGACTTGTTTAATTGTGCAAATCATACCAAAAATCTGTATTTAAAGTAAAATTGTATACAACATTGCAAAATTGTACATCTTGGCATAATTTTTTAAAAAAGTAAAATAATGGACAATAGAAATTGAAAGCAAAATTCAGATCTTCCTTCCATTGTAAATAATGGAAGGCACAAAGTGCCAAACAGGAAGCCTAGGCCAAGAGAAAGGCTAGAAGTAAGTGGGAAAAACCTGGATGCAGAAAGGATTTCCAGTAAATTTGCTCCTCCCTGTTCTCCTGGATGATATTTTATCTTCGTGCTCATACTGTGTCCTTTGTTTTTTACTCTATGCCTGACAGGTAGGATAAGAAAATATTCTGCCTTGTCCAATTATTTTTCTTTCCAGTTTGTCCTTCAATACCCACCCACATTCTTCTCTCCAATACCCACCCTCCACTTCTGTGTGGCAGAGCATGCCTATTTTTTCATAAAGGTTGAGAAAATCTGGAGCCAAAGGGTAGCCTTTGTCACCATTATAACTACACAATCATAGCTGTGATTTCTTCCTTCAACCTTAGCTTTGCCTTTGAATGTAATTCTCCTAAGGAAGGGTCACGTCTGTGTTCTGTACAGTACTTAGGTCATCATTGTTTGTCATTAAATAAAACTTTAGTTACACAGCAGCTGTCATGTTCCAGTTTTAAGGCCAGTTATGTAAATGCAAAGTTCTTACTTCTTTGGGTTCCAAGCAAGTACATAAGTGGTAGGCAATCTGTCTCTTTCTGTATTCTGTTCTTTGTGACCGAGAATCATGCAGTCGAGCTGGTTTCAATAAATATTTGTAACTAGTAAAGTACTGTTGAGAGTGCTCATGCAAAGATGAGACTTGCTGGAAAAGACAATAATGCTAGAAAAAAACTGAAGGCAGTAGGGAAAGAGAAGGACCTAACATGAGATGGATTGAGTCAATAAAGGAAGCCATGGCCTTTAAATTGCAAGACTTGAGCAAGGCTGTTAATAATAGGACATTTTGGAGGCCATTAATTCATAGGGTCACCATCAGTCACAAGCAACTTGACAGCACATAACAAAAACACAAAGTAGTGTTAGAGACATTAAAATATAAGCTCAAGAATGTAATATAAGATGGGACATCCTGTCCTTATATATAATTGAATTTTGGTCACCAACCTTCTATGCTTGCCACAATTGATTGGGCGCAAGAACTGGCAGTCAAAAGACGCTGGCTGGGGCTGACTGGCTGCTTGGCGGAGTCCCGCCCACGTCAGCCCTGGCCAGTGTCTTCAGCTCAGTCTGCTCCAGTCTTCTGACAGGAGAGAACCGTCTGCACAGTGAGTGCAGGGACAGGCCCTCAAGGCCGAGGCATGTGAGAGAAGCCCATTCCGCCCCCCCCCACTGTCCTCTGGACCTTCTCAGGGCCCAGTAGGCCCAGAGAAGCCCATTCCCCCACACACACCTTCCTCTGGGCCTTCTCAGGGTGCAGTAGGCCCAGAGAAGCCCATTCCACCCCCCACACCATCCTCTGGGCTTTTTCAGGGTGCACTAGGCCCAGAGAAACACGTTTTGCCCCCCCACACCATCCTCTGGGCCTTCTCAGGCTGCAGTAGGCCCAGAGAAGCCCGTTCTGCCCCCCAACATCCTCCCGGCCTTCTATGGGCGCAGTTCCACCCCCACACCATCCTCTCTGGGCCTATTGCGCCCATAGAAGCCCATTTTGCCCCCACACACACCATCCTCTGGGCCTTCTCAGGGTGCAGTAGGCCCAGAGAAGCCCGTTCTGCTCCCACACATGCACCATCCTCTGGGCCTTCTCAAGGCGCAGCAGGCCCAGAGAAGCCCATTCCACCCCCACACACACCATCCTCTGGGCCTTCTATGCACGCAGTAGGCCCAGAGAAACCTGTTTTGCTCCCCCACACCATCCTCTTAGCCTTCTCAGGGCCCAGTAGGCCCAGAGAAGCCCGTTCTCCCACACACACACCATCCTCTCGGCCTTCTCAGGGCCCAGTAGGCCCAGGGAAGCCTGTTCCGTCCCCCACACATACAACATCCTCTGGGCCTTCTATGGATGCAGTAGGCCCAGAGAAGCCCGTTCCATCCCCACACACACCATCCTCTGGGCCTTCTATGGACGCAGTAGGCCCAGAGAAGCCCCTTTCCCCCACACACACCATCCTCTGGGCCTTCTCAGGGCCCAGTAGGCCCAGAGAAGCTTGTTCTGCCCCCCACACACCATCCTCTGGGCTTTCTCAGGGCACAGTAGGCCCAAAGAAGCCCGTTCCACCCTCCAAACACACCACCCTCTGGGCCTTCTCAGGGCGCAGTAGTCCCAGAGAAGCCCGTTCTGCCCCCACACACCATCCTCTGGGCCTTCTATGGGCCCAGTAGGCCCAGAGAAGTCCGTTCCAGCCCTCTTCCCTTCCTTTCCCCCCTTTCCTTTCTTCCTCTCTCCTTCTTTCTTTCACTCTCCCCGCTCTTCCTCCCTCCATCCAGGCCTCCCTCCCTTCCTTTCTAGGGCCCATTGTCTTCCTCCACAATGGGCTTCACTTCCTAGTCTCTCCTTATAAATAATTATCTTTTGGTTTTGCAAGATTCCATGCACTCCCATTGGCTGTAAAATGCCCTCCCTCAGCCATTGGCCCATCAGCCACCACTCAAGAGTACTCGCGTGCCATTGGCCGGGTGCTGGCTCTGCTCCTCTTCCCACCCACTCCCCCTGGCAGACAGCTCTGTCTCCTGAGGAAGACAGTTCTCTTGACTCCTGTGAGGGACTGTCCCCTCAGTGGCTGTTGG
Organism: Gekko gecko; assembly: GCA_029375565.1. NCBI lineage: Eukaryota > Metazoa > Chordata > Lepidosauria > Squamata > Gekkonidae > Gekko > Gekko gecko. The sequence goes on along the minus strand of JAPDNY010000001.1, from coordinate 115,684,655 downwards.
TAGGCAGCCAAGCTTGGTTCTGTGAGTAAAAAAACAAAGGACTTTCAGCTTAACCCCCTCCCCCGCCCATAACCCCCTCCCCAACGGCCACTTTCCTGTCAGAATAAATGGAAAAAGGCTCTTTCTCCTGCTTAGCTTCAGCATGGCTGGCTGGCTAACGAGGTGGGCCAGCGGCCATCAGACCATTTTCTTCAACTCCCTGCTTTGCGGCTGACTTTCCCCTAGGGGTCCCAATCTCCAGGTGGGACCTGGAGATCTCCCACTGTTACAATTGACCTCCAGATGACAGAGATCAGTTCCCTGGGAGAAAATGGTTGCTTTGGAGGGTAGACTCTATGGCATTATACCCTGCTGAGTCCTTCCACACACACCCCAAATGCTGCCCTCCACAGGATCCACCCCCCAAATCTCCAGGTATTTCCCTAATCAGAGTTGGCACCTGTACTTTCTCCTATGTCAGTAAAAGGCCCTTTCCACACCTATGTTGGCCTTTGGGAGAAAACTCATTGGGCCCAGTCCTGATCAGGTTGCCAACTCCAGGTGGGCAATTCCTGGAGATTTGTGGGATAGAGCCTGGAGAGGGTGAGGTTTAAAGAGGGGTGGCACCTCAGACAGGTACAATGCCATAGAGTCCACCCTCCAAACCAGCCACTCCCTCCTGGGGAACCACTGTTACCAATCTTGGGGGTGGGCTGGAGATCACTCAAAATTACTACTGCTCTTCAGGTAGCAAAGATCAGTTCCTCTGGAGAAAATGGTGGACTCTGTCATTATACCCTGCTGAGATTGCCACAGCAAATTGTCACTGAGTGCCCAAAGCCGGGGCACTCTCCCAGAGCCTCTTTCTAGAGCCCGTTGTATTTATTTCCACAACGGGCCTTATTCCTAGTTATATATAAAACAGTAGAACATTCTAAAAGAAAAAAAATCCCATCTAAAACCATGTTTTAGAGAACAGTCCTAAATAGGTCCATTCTGAAGTAAACCCCATGTTATTCAATGGAGCTTAGTTCCAGGAAACTGCCCTTAGGGCTGTAGCTTTTATTTCCTAAATATGGCGAAGAGCTCGTTTGGTGGGCTGATTCCATAAGGTCTCCCTAGAAGGCCCTGGTTGCTACCTGTAATACTTCTGAACATGGCTCACTAAGAAAATCTTCCTCTGATGACCTCTGTGCATGTGGGAATATACACAGAGGAGGCTGTCTTCTGAAGAGAGTTCAATCTACACATTATCCAATAGCCAGATCTGTGATATAAATGCATTCAATAAGGTAAAGTAAAAATATAGGTAAAAAGTAAAAATTTGCATAAACATTTTTAACGTGGACAGATCTCCAGTTTCTTTACATAGGGAGTTATCACCAAAATCACAGCAATGGCAGTCCCCCAAACCTGATTTTGTTTCTAAGTCCTGAATTCAAATTTATTTGATTAGCCAAGTATCTATAAAAAATTTGGTGTTGATGGGTTTTGCAATTCAAGGTAAGTCTATAAATTAAACAAACCTATTTCAGCAGTATTTATTTATGCTGTGAACATTTTCTAGGATGTTCTGTCTAAGAGAAAGTGATAAGGGAACTTGATGTGCTCATATTCCAAGTGTCCTTTGAGATTGTTTAGTCAATGTCAGAATTGTTACATTTCTAGTTTTCTGCAGAACTTGTGGACGACAGGACCCCACCTAACTAGCTGCAGCAGTGCAAGTTTCTCCTTTCTCCTCCATGGTGACAGCAGAAACTCAGGACAACCACTTACACTACCAGCCAGGCCATGATCCTTTGGGAAAGCCCCAGCCTGTCCTTGCTTGGTCAGGGGTAAGAGAAGGGTTGCCAGGTCCTTGTGAGTCCCCAGTGGGGGACTTTGTGGGGCATTCCAGGGGGTGGGGACAGCCCCAATGTGATGACATCATGCAGAAGTTATGTCATCACGTTGGGGACCAGCACCTGCACTCCAAATTGTGAATTCACAGCCTGGATTGTGGGTGCGTGCTGCCCCCAGTTCTTCCCCAAAGCATTTAAAGTATTCCTTTAAATGCTTTTGGGAAGTGGGGGGGGGGTCTGCACGGACTTGCACTCCAAGCCACAAATTCACTTTGAGGAAGAAGCGGGGGGGTGGCGCATGTCCCTCTCCCTCCCTCCTGCAAGATTTAAAGGGCCCTCCAGCTGATTGGTGGGCCATGTGCTCCCCACTGATCAGCTGAAGGGCCCTTTAAATCTTGCAGGAGGTGAGGGAGAGGGATGGCCACCGCCAGTCAGTCTTGGGGCAGGGCTCAGGACAGGGCTTATCCCTGCCGGCCAGCTGGCCGGCAGCAGATTGCAGCCTCCAAAGCTGGGGGAAACCCCTCCAGGATTTGGGGGAAGGCAACCCTAGGTGAGGCTGGCCTGGTACCACCACCCGAGCCACAGAGCAACCAGGGTGGGTTAGGGGGGATGGGGCTGCAGGCAGGCTGCACCAATGGCTCCTGAGGAAAGAAACAACATAGCAGGGATCTGGAGAAGGGAGGTCTGCAAGCCTTGGGTGGGGCTGGCCTCTGAAGTAAGAGACAGCCCTGCAGACAGGTGCTGGCAAAGACATCTGGCATAATGTATGATGGGTGGGGATGGGATGAAGCTGCCCAGGCCAATGAGAGCTTTGCTCCGATCCCCACTACTTCCAGGACACATGTGTGGGATGTAAATAGCCAAGAGGGCATGGTATCCCACTGGTTATTTAAAGCAGGCCCAAACATAGGCCAAAGATGGTGTGGCTGATCCTGCTCAGAGCAATGGGGAGCAGCAGTCAGTGGAGAGGAGGAGGATTCTGGTGTTGCAACCCCTTCCTCTTCTCACTGAGGCCTAGAAGACCCTCCAGTGACAGGAATAGCCTTGCAAGAACACACACAAACAGATTTCAATAGATTCTGACTGATTGTAGTTCAATATCATTAGTGTAAATTACTAGAGTAAACATGCAGCTCTCAGATTGACAGAAACCATAATTCTCTAAGATATAGTGTTTTCAATGAAGTAATGTCTGTGCAGTCACAAAAGCTATGATTTCTTTTGGCACTGAGTACTTTGCTGATTTAGTTGTGTCAAGAAGAATAACAATAATTGTCATAGTTTTCATATGTCTTCCATGACAGAATGACATAAAACATTCTTTGTCTGAAATCCATTGAAACTTTTTAAAAGTATGGTAATGAACTTGTTTTTCAGCCATTTTTCAGAATGCATGTAATGCTCCAGAATCTTGAGTGGTCATCGCCATAATTTCCAAATACCCTTTCCCCTGTTGTGCAACTGTAGACTACAATCTAAGAAGATATTGTTAATCCACTGTGGGTGTTTGATCTATTATTCAGAAATCTTAAGTAATGAATTATCTAAATCAACGTCAAGCATTTCTGGATGAAGCAGATTGTTTAGATCCTTTCCAGTCCGGTTATGGGACTGAAATATCTTTGCTTGTCCTGGTGCACCAGGAGATGGACAGAGGGCGTACACTTCTGCTGATTCTCCTTGACCTCTGAGTGGCTTTTGATATCATCAGCCATGGCATCTTTCTGAACTGCTTTTCTATGCTGGGATTGGGAGAGGCCATTTTGCAGTGTCTCTCTGGTTCTATCTAGAAAGTAGGTTTGCGAATATGGTGCTGGGGCTATGGGTTCCCACAAGGCTCCATCATGCCCACTGTGCTTTTCAACAACTACATGAAACCACTGAACAAAGTTTAAATCCAGTGGCACTTTTAAGACCAACAGAGTTTTATTCAAGGCATAAGCTTTCATGTGCCTGTATATTTCTTCAGATACAATCAGATGGAAATTACCAGTCCATACATGGAGGGAGAGTTAGAATAGTAAATTAGCATACAACACAGGCCTCGGTTGGGGCCGGAGTGCACAGGAGTGGTGCTCCAGGAGTGAGGCACCCAGGGGGTGGGCACATGACCAGCAGTGCTTAGGCCACGAGGAGGCAGAAGGAAGGAAGGTAAGTTGCCTGCATCCTGCCCCATCCTTGGTTCCTCGGGCCACGCAGAAGCACGGTGGCCCTGGGAAGGCCTCCCGCCCCATCCCCAGCTTCCTCCGGAGCAGCCCCCACTTTCTCTGCCTGTCCACCAAGGCGGGTGCACAGAGAAAGCCCACTGGAATGCTCCCCCCAGCTTTCTCTGCCCATCTGCCAAGGCGGGTGCGCAGAGAAAGTCCTCCGGAGTGCCCCCACCTTTCTCTGCTTGCCCGCTTTCTTTGCCTTCTTTCTCTCCCTCCCTCCCTCTTTCTCTTCCTTCCTTCCTTCCTTTCCATCTTCCTTCTTTCCTTCCTTCCTTCCTTCCTTCCTTCCTTCCTTCCTTCCTTCCTTTCTTTCTTTCTTTTTCTTTGCCCTCTTTCCCTTCCTCCCCATCTCTTTCCCTCTTTCCCCCCTCTTTCCCCCTCCCTCCCTCTCTCTTTCTTTCTTTCTTTCTTTCTTTCTTTCTTTCTTTCTTTCTTTCTTTCTTTCTTTCTTTCTTTCTTTCTCCCTCTCCCTCTCCCTCTCCCTCTCCCTCTCCCTCTCCCTCTCCCTCTCCTTTTCTTGCCTTCTTTCCCAAAGTTCTTTGCCCTCTTTCCCTCCCTCCCTCTTTCTCTTTCTCTCTTCCTTCCTTCCTTCTCATCTCTCCCTCTCTCTCTCTCTTTTATTTCTCTGTGTGTGTGTCTCTCTCTTTCACTCTGTCTCTCTCTCTCTTTCTTTCTTTCTCGCCAGCTCGCCATACTTCCGGTGATGTCAGGGTGTGTGGCATATGCTAATGAGTTATTCTAATGAGCTCCTGAACCCGTTTTTCTACAAAATGACCCCTGATACAGCATAATGGAGATGTTTAACCAATTCAGTGACCAAAGAAGAATAACAAGCTTATTTTATATGGTTACCATTTGTGTGGGTTTAATTCGGGGGCCAAGTGCCGAAGAATAGATGCAAAACTACAAAGAAAAAAAGGAAGGGGAACAACAACTAAGAAGAAAGGAAAGCAAACCCACACTAAACTAAAAACCCAAGAGTAGGAGATCATACCCCAGTTAAGATCTATGTTAGTATACTACTGTTAGTAAACAATGCAAGCAATGAGTTCCTGTCTATCTCTGCTAAATCATTAATTAGTTACTTGTTATGAGAGAGTTCCAGAGCATCTCTCGTAGCTCGCTTCATAAAGGCAATTTACAGAGTCCTTCTGCCTTTACTTAGGCTTTCTATCTCTAAGACCATAAGTTTTCTTGCGGGCAGCAGCACCTTCTTCCACGGCCAAGTCTTCGTCCATCTCTGAGGGTGTGGAGCCACTTGAACCAGTTTCACCATCTTCTTTGGCTCCCAGTTGGCGTTTCAAAAACTCTTTGGCTTTATACACGGAGTCAATCTTCTCTCTTTTTTTGTGAAGTTTTAAGATGATCTCTTCCGGTATCACCCATTTATATGCGATTTGATTAGTTTGATGAATTTCAAATGGAATATCCTTTAAAGTTTTGATAGTTGAATTTCCCAGTTTCAGTGGAGTTACTGATGTTGCTTTTAATATTGCATCCCTCATTTGTCTCCTTGAGAATCTGACTGAGATCCCTTCAGACAGGCTAATTTTTTTGGTGTAATTAGAGTACACCCTATACGCTGCTTCCATGTCACTCATGATTTCTTCCACTTTCAAGCCTGTCACTGGTGCGATAAGATCACTAAGTAACTTCTTCAAATTCTCATTTGGTGATTCAGGCACTCCCTGGAATCTGAGGATCATGTTTGCTTTTTCCATTTGTAGAAGAAATAATCTATTTTCCTGGTATTTTTGCTTATTCGCTAATTTGTCCATCCGTTTCTTCAAAACCTTGTTCTTGGTGTGCATCTCTTTCATTACTTCCACCATTTGCTCTGTCTTCTTAACTATTTCTGCCAGCTGGATCTGTTGCGCTGCGAAGTTTTGATTGAGAGCGGTTAACTGCTGGTTAATACCAGTAAGTTGATCCATCACCGGCTTGAGCGTATCCGCTAACAGTCTCATGACATCCATTCCCTCTTCTTCTGGTCTCAGACTTTGACCACCCATAAGTTTCGGTTTCGCTCCTTTCCTCCCTGCGCCCGCCATCTTTGCCGCTTGTTTACAAAAGCCAACTGCTTATTCACAACCTCTGAAAATCACTTTTGATTTAAGTCCACTCTGGTAAGTCTCTCAAAACAATTCAAACGCTTGATTTCCCCCTTCCCCCCTCTCTTTTTCCACTTCTCTAACGCACTTGCGGGAGGGGTCCTTCCTCTCTCCGTTTACTAGCATAGGGGGGATAGGGAGTTCTTCGGTTATTTTCAAGATTCGTTTACATCAAACTCACTTTCATTGTCGGTCACTTTCGATCACGCTTGTCTCTTCGTCAATTGTTTGATCTCCAGTGCTTGATCTGGTCAACCCAGCTGGTGCCTTATGGCCACACAGCGGAGGGACCCTCAGGGCGGAGGAGTGCCTCAATTCTCCGGCATTACACCGTCAAAGAGGCTACCTCTCAAAAGCCCTATGGCTTGGAACCCTGCCCTAGGGTTCTGTGGGGAAACTGCATCAGCGGCTTCCCTCCTCACCGCTGGTGTGCGAATCGCTCCCCCAAGCATTGGGGAGAGCGACCGACACCGCTGCACTATAAACTGGAAGTGGAGAAGACTCTTGAGAGTCCCTTGGACTGCAAGGAGATCAAATCAATCAGTTCTAAAAGAAATCAACCCTGACTGTTCCCCGGAAGGCCAGATACTGAAGCTGAAACTCAGATACTTTGGCTACCAAATGACAAGGGAGCATTCACTGGAGAAGACCCTTATGCTGGGAAGGATTGAAGGTAAAAGAAGAAGAGGACAGCAAAAGATGAGATGGTTAGATAGTGTTATCGATGCAACGAACACTGCAAAATAGCAGGAAAATTAAGCAAACTCTGGAGGATAGTGGAAGACAGGAGGGCCTGGCATGATGTGGTCGATGGGGTCTTGAAGAGTCGGACTCAACTGTGTGACTGAACAACAACAAAAATTCAGGAGAAAACATAGTGAAGGAAATAAATCTGTCAAAATTGGAGATTGATGGGCAGATACTGAGAGTAATTAACTGAGACCCTGCCATTACACTCCATCTGTCATTTCTGAAGCATGGAGGTGACCTTACCGCATCTTCTTCTTTGAAGTGGGGCAATTGGCTGTGGGGAGTTACCTCCCCTGTCCCCAGACCAGAGAAATACATTCCAATCTACCATTCCAAAACATACATCTTTATTTTATTTCTTATTTGGAATAATAGATTTTTGGGAATAATAGATTAGAATAGTCATTTGTAATGTAATGAATAGTATGGCCATGCCCCCCAGGCCAACATGGTGAAGGGGTGGGCCCTCAGCCACTCAACCTCCAAGTTACCAAACTGCTGGCCAGCCAACAGCTGTGTGCTTCTTCGCTTCCCCCCTTCCCCATTGCTGTTGGCTGTCCTTCCCATGAAACTGTCTGCATTGTGAAAAAAAACTAATTGGCTGCCTTCACATGCTCTTTATTTTTACATTTTTTAAAAAAAATGGACGCCATTGAGGCACAATAAACCTTAATTGCCAGTTTGTGTAGGCATGTAGTGCTGAAGGAGGTTCCTGTATTAGTTGGCAAGGTATAGGAGGGACTCAAAGTCTTCCTCCAGTGGTGCCCTAGGACCACTGAGAGCCACCTACCTCTAAAAGTAAGTGTCAGTATTAGGGCAGGGAACATGCACACAGATGAAAGGTTAGCTTTTTGTTTTGTTAGTTCTAGATAGTCCCTTACTTTACAATAACGTGTAATTGATTTAAAAAAATAAAATGGAGAACATTGACTTTAAGAGGGTGGATGTGTGAAAGCACCTGTACTCCTCTGCTAAGTTGAAATATGCCTAGAAGACGTTGTGGTACACAAAAGCATTTGTGCATGCAAACACACACACACCTTGAAACACTACCTTCAGATGAATGTGTGTACTCAAACAGCTTCTTTCATTTTTCAAAATCTATTCAGATAAATAAGCCACCAAGCCCTTTCACTTTTATACTTAGTGTGCAGGAAGTGGCTAATAATGGCATGTTGCCATTGTGACCGTTGAGTGTTATATAAATCATTTGTATGTATGTGCTTTGTTTTCAGAGCCAGGGGAATTCTTTCGCATAAGTAAGACTATGCCTAGCATTTCCTATGCCTTTGGAACATCTTGCCATTGTGTGTGTTGGGGGAGGGGGATTGCATGTGGGATGTAGAATCCTGTCCTAAAGGAGATAAGTTGCCTATGAATTTTCTGTGTATGATTCCATTGATATAAAGTACACCGTTTCCTATACATTTAAAAATAAAACGATCATCTCCCCATATATGCAGTTGTTTTTCTTTAATTGTTGGGTTTCATTATGAATTGTATACCAAAGCCAGCATGGTATAATTGAGTATCTTACTAGGTTCTGGGAGACCCAGATTCAAATCCCCATTCTGCTGTGAAGCTTGCTTTGGACCAGTGTCTCATCCTAATCTTCATCACACAATTGTGATAAGGATACAATGGAAGAATAGTGTATGCTGCCTGGAGCTCCTTGTACTAAATAAACATCAGGTTCAAAATAGAAATAGAAAAAATGACAATATATAAAAATCATAACAGACATTTTGCATGTTTTAATGCTAGTTTCCCTTCCTGCACTGCTTTTCAATGACACCCTAGGTAGCAGACTGCTGTTCCTAGGGTCCCACAATACCTTGAGGAGATGGGTGAGTGTCAGCATCCTTTTTTCTCCATTTACATAGGCTGGTTTTTTGTTTTCAGTTAACATGGAAACAAATCAAAGCATGTTGCTCCTGAGTGTGACAATATGTGAAGTGTACATGCCCAGTCCATACAAAAGAGTTATCTGTATACTAATAGCCAAGATGCACATCAGGGGCACTTGGGGGGCAAAGAGATTTTCCTGCACACTTGGGGCAGTCCCCAGGTGTGCAGAAAAATCTGAAAAGTTGAAAAAAATATACGGGGAAAACTTAAATCCCCCTGAAAGTAAAAAAGTGTTCCCTGTGCATGCTCTGGATGCTGGGGGGGGGATGCTCAGTGGGCCCAGTGACTGGAAGCCACTCAGGGCTCTCTGGGAGCCACACGGGCCCTGCCTTCTGTGCTGGGGGGGTTGGGGGAGAAATGGTGAGCCCAGGCCTCGCCTCCAGTGTGGAGGGTGGGGGAGGAGGATTGGCGAGCCCAGCGGCTGGGAGCCATGGGGTCTTGCCTTCAGTGCTGGGGGGTTGGGGGAGAGATGGTGGGCCTGGACCTCGCTGCCAGTGTGAGGGGGCAGGGGAGAAGGCTCACCTGCACCTGCTTCCTCCTCCTCCTCTACATGGAGCTCCTTCCCCCCATGAGCATCACGGGTCCCTGCTTCTTGCCTATATATCTAACAGCCAAGGTCCCCTCTGAGTGCAGATATCTCAATCCACACATCTGGGGCACCCAGGGGGCAAAGAGATTTTCCTGCACACTTGGGGCACTCCTCAAGTGTGCAGAAAAATCTGAAATGTAGAAAAAAAACTATAGGGGAGATACTTAAATCCCCCCCAAAGTAAAAGAGCATTCCCTGCACAGAGAATGCTCTAGGAACTGTGCCTCCCCACCATTGTGGGGGGGCAGGAGAGAAGGCTTGGCAGCCAGCAGCTGGGAGCTGCATGGGCCTTGCCATCAGTGCTGGGGGGGAGAAGGCTTGGTGGGCCCAGGCCTCACTGTCGGTGCCAGGGGGGCAGGGGAGATGGCTTGGCGAGCCTGGCAACTTGGAGCCACATGGGCTTCACCATAGGTGCTGGGGGTGGGGGAGAAGGCTTGGTGGGCCCAGCTGCTGGGAGCCATGCGGGCCTCGCCATCGGTGCTGGGGCAGTGGGGGAGAAAGGGAGAAGGCTCACCTGCAGCTGCTTCCTCCTCCTCCACGTGGAGCTCCTCCCCCCATGAGTATTGCGGGTCCCCATTTCTTGTATATTACTATTAATGGAAAATGTTAGTGGAAAGGGAAACCTGTCCAGGCCTTCTCTCTCCCTCCATCCAGTCCCTTTTTACTAACAGGATCACCTGCAGCTGCTAATTATTTTTTTCTTTAAACTTTTTTTAAATTTGGTTTGGTTTCAGCCCATATTAACATTATTTTTCGGCCTAAGTTTGCTTATTTTATATTAATATTTTGCCAGCAGGCATGTTTTAATTTAAAAGAAAATTAAAATGTTTTACTGTTAAAAGGGGAGAAAAAGGGGTGCCCGCTGCAAGAAACTGTATTTCATATAGCTAAAGCAGCTGATCCCAAGTTGTAATTGCTGTTTTAAAGAAAACTCCACAAGATATAATTTATTTTCTCAGGGAAATATGTGTACAGGATGCACAGAGAAAAATATTTTTATTTATGAGTCCAAGAGATTTGTTAGTTTTGTAGCAGCAGGCAGGTTAACTTTGTAAAATGATGTAAGACTATGAAATGCTTTGTTTATCTTTGCACTTACCCACTTCCTAAATCTGACCGATTATTTTCCACCTTCAGCTAAACTTTGATAAGGCACTTTTTCAACACTTCAGTCTCAGAAAAGTGGTAGAGGAAACAGAAGAGAACTGAATGGATCCCCATGAGAACTGTTTTATTCAACACATTTTCAAGACAGTACTTATATTCGTAAAACCCTTTCTGAAATTAAAAAGCAACCCCATATAAAAACGACTCTTGTTTTTTTCAGTAGAAGATGACCTTCTCATCTGAACATAATTTCTGCAGCAGACTTACCATTTCTCATCTGCCATACACCATCTTTGTTGTAAAATGACTAAGGGTTTCTTGGGGATCCAGGAGCTGTCTATAAACACACACTTCAGCGTGGTCATGTTCTGGTGCATACACAATGTTGGTCATTGAACTGAAGACCTTATCAGAGTAGATGATGCTGGAAAGGGACACCAAATGGTGCACAATGAACACTAAGGGTATGCATTTTTTTAAAAAAATAATAATTCTATTCTGATATTTGCTCAAGCTATTGAGGAGGGCATTGTCCCAAATTCTGTGGGATTTCAAGACCATTTCTGGATTCCATTTTGGAATCTGGGTTTTTGTTTTTGTTTTGGGTTGTTGTCTTGGGGGGGGTGTTGGATTCTGGAATTTGGGGTCCATTATTGCTATGTGGGAATCAATACAGGGATCTAGAGTGGCTGTTTTTCAAGCAAATTGTGTTACATTTGTAGTGATCCCAGTTTTCCCTCTCTACTAAAGACTTCCCAAGTTTCAAGTCATTTGGACAAAGTAGTCCAGTATTACAAACCTAGCCATCCTCATTTCCATTGTTTCCTATCCCAGGTTGGCGTGGGGGTTCCCCCACTTTTGCAGGCTCCTGCCTGCAGGTGGCTAGCTGGCCAGTGGGGAAGCCCCACCCCAACAGTATCAATGGCAGCCACCCCTCTCATTCCTCTACTGTGAAATTTAAAGTGCCCTCCAGATGATTGTGGGAGCCTCTGGCCTGATGATCAGCTGGAAGGCCCTTTAAAACGCTCAAGAGGGAAAAGATGGGGCAGCCACTGGTCCCAGGAAGCAGATAATCACATGCCTGAAATCCAAAGCTGTGAATTCCCTTTAAATGGCTTTTTGCAAGTGGGGCTTCCTGTGCATGAACTTCAAGCAGTGAATTTGCCTGTTTGGAGTTGAGGTGTGTAGTACCCACTTGCAAAAAGCATTTAAAGGGAACTTCCTTTTAAATGGCTTTTCAAGTGAGGGCCACATGTGCCTGAAATCCAAGCAGTAAATTCACTACTTGCAGTTCAGGCATGCATGGTGCCGGCTTCCCAGATGTGATGACATCACTTCCATTTGACGCCATCACGTTAAGAAGTCCTTGTCTCCTCCTGGAACGCCCTCCAAATCCCTCAGCCTGGGAGAAGATTCGACCTGGCAACCCTATATGGGTAAAATATCATGTTTCCTCCACACATAGAAACCAATACAGCCAAATAGAATGTGAGAATTTGACTCCTGCTTCTTGACTGGGAGCAGCTCACTTGATCCCTCCCTGGAATCCCACTAGGTGAGAGAGCTGTCCCTCCCTTCAGGAAACAGCAGAAAAACAAGCAGAATCAGGCTAGGGATCAGGAAAGGTAGACTCAATTTTTGGAGGGAAGGGATCTGGAATTCATCCCCTCCCCCCCAAAATGGGAATGCCTTAACTATTTTTGTATCCCCGAAATTACCAAAAAAAACCATTTTAGGGTTTATTTTTGGATTGGGGATGTACACATGCACACTTGCAAGGGTGGCTGAAAGATCTTGTTTCCTTAATGTTTCATCATTGGTACAGCCAGTGGTTGTTGGTGTTTCCAAGGTTGCTCTGATTAATAGTATCTCTCTTCCAAACCTCCATTACGTTTAAAAAAAAAAAAACCAAACTTGCTCTGGACAGCTTCCAGGTACCTGTATGCTAACAGACCTTTAGTACCAATGCATCTGTGAAATTATACAGTGAAACATCTAAGGCAATGTTGATTTTAACTCTATTCAGAAATTAAACATAGACTTTAAGCTAGCATGCAAACACCTTACCTCAGCAATACAATGAACCTGTCAAAGGTTTCTTGGAACCTGTGACAGAGAAAGATTACAGCCCAGTAGGACTCATGCTGTGTTGCTACCTTTGGTTGTCAGCTAGTCAACTGGAATGCAAAACCCTCAGTAGAGTGTATGGCTGTGCTTTCCAGTGTTTCACCTGGCAGAAAAGTATGAGTTGTTTTGCCCCCAGCTGGCTACCATAATTGGTTTTGCTTGCCTCCACAACAGAAAAGCATAGCACCTGCAGAAGGAAAAGAGAGACTGGAGGCTGGAAATAGACACTGAGCTGGAGACTTCTGCTGTGCCATCCAGGGCTCGTAGGAGTCCAACCTTGGGTAGAGGGGAACAGGAGCTACAGCATGGCTGGCTGGCTAACGAGGTGGGCCAGTGACTATCAAACCATTTTCTTCAACTCCCCGCTGTGTGGCTGACTTCCCCCTAGGGTTGCCAATCTCCAGGTGGGACCTGGAGATCTCCCACTGTTACAATTGACCTCCAGATGACAGAGATCAGTTCCCCGGGAGAAAATGGTTGCTTTGGAGGGTAGACTCTATGGCATTATACCCTGCTGAGTCCTTCCACACACACACCAAATGCTGCCCTCCACAGGATCCACCCCCCCAAATCTCCAGGTATTTCCCTAATCAGAGTTGGCACCTGTACTTTCTCCTATGTCAGTAAAAGGCCCTTTCCACACCTATGTTGGCCTTTGGGAGAAAACTCATTGGGCCCAGTCCTGATCAGGTTGCCAACTCCAGGTGGGTAATCCCTGGAGATTTGAGGGATGGAGCCTGGAGAGGGTGAGGTTTGAGGAGGGGTGGCACCTCAGACAGGTACGATGCCATAGACTCCACCCTCCAATCCAGCCATTCCCTGATGGGGAACCACTGTTACCAATCTCCAGGTGAGGGCTGGAGATCACTCAAAATTACAACTGCTCTCTAGGAGGGAGGGGGGAGGAGATGGAAAACTAAAGGTAGGTTGATCATTGGCTGGGAGGGAGATAGGGTTATCAACTCCAGGTTGGGAAATTCCTGGAGATTTGAGGGGTCAAACCTGGAGAGGGTGAGTGTTGAGGAGGGGTGGCACCTCAGACAGGTACAATGCCATAGACTCCACCCTCCAAACCAGCCACTCCCTCCTGGGGAACCACTGTTACCAATCTTGAGGGTGGGCTGGAGATCACTCAAAATTACTACTGCTCTTCAGGTAGCAAAGATCAGTTCCTCTGGAGAAAATGGTGGACTCTGTCATTATACCGTGCTGAGATTGCCACAGCAAATTGTCACTGAGTGCCCAAAGCCGGGGCACTCTCACAGAGCCTCTTTCTAGAGCCCGTTGTATTTATTTCCACAATGGTCCTTATTCCTAGTAAAAATGTATTTACATTATCTTTTATTTTATAGTCAAGTTTTCCACAGCATATTTTCCAGTTTTTGAGTGTCACAGCTCACTTCATCAGATATGTCAGCTAGGCTAAGGAGAACATACCACATATATGCCAAGGAATCACTCCTCCCAAAAGTGCTTTTCATATCCATCCAGGAGAACCTGTGATTCTCCTCACAGAGTCTTCCTGTCCGGTGACTGATATGTTTCTTCTCCATCCTCTTATTCAGTCCTGGTTATTCATTCTGGTTCTTTCTGGTCTTCGTCCATCACTCGGTCAAACTGCATTAAGTGAAAGACACAATGGTTGGACTTTTTAAAACCAAAATGCTTCTCTTTTTCAAAATATCTCCACAAAAACTTTGAATAAAACTTTGTTGGTCTTAAAGGTGCCACTGGACTCAAACTTTGTTCTGCTGCTTCAGACCAGCATGGCTACACCACCTAATCCTACATAACTTAGCCATGACCTTTTTTTTTCTGGGCTGTGTGACCACAATAAATGTTTTGCAGTGTTACAGTTAATCAAGATAATCAAGCAGATACTGTTGCTCTGAAGATAGCTAGTATGGGTGAGTCCTTTTTAAAATCATAACTTATCCTGTGCAGGATCAACAGTAAAACCTGCTGTGTTAGTTTTTGTTCCAAATGGCAAAGATCCCAATTATCAACATATGCTTAACTGAAAGTATAAATCCAAGTGCTAACCAGTCCTTTCTATAAAGTTTTAAAGTACCTCAGATAATTATTTTATACCTTACTTTAAGTTAGCATCTAAAGCATTTGCCCTTTGCTTACAGCTCATGATTTTTTGGCAGACCCCTTCACTGTTTCCAACCCATGAAATTTGCTCAGAAGAAATCCCTTAGAAGGTAGGAGGGAAGAGAGGAAGAAATAGGAATGAAACAGTCTTCATTGCTATCTGGTCTGAGCAATACTGGATTGCTTTGCCTGGAGGCAAATTTATTTTAATGTGTCTGGTCGGGAGTTCTTTGGAACTGTGGTGGGACAGAGATGGGGGAAAATCTTTTGGAATGATTTTCCATTACTGTAATGGTGAAAATATTAAATTGTTTGATGTGTTGTGGAAAAGCTTTGGAATGAAAAATGTTGTGTGCTGAAAAGTTAGGGACCTATAACTGCTCATTCCTGTCAATGAATGTCATTAAGTTCTCTCGTGAAGCAAACAGACTGGCAAACATGTCCTCCGTCACAGCATACTGGCAGCTGTGGGAGAACAAGATTATGGAGGGTCACAGACATTTTTATACAGTGCATGTTAGTTTTAACTGATTATACACCATGATAAATATCTTATTTTTTCAGCATTTGGCATTCTTAAACTTTTCAGATACTTATGGAAGATGCTAATTGCAGTGTTAAGAGAGCTCTTGCTGGTAACATTTTGTAGTTTTAAGTCACATTGCATTCTCAATGAAAGGATTAAGGAAGCATGAATGAGCACACTGAGAGATTTTGCAATTGTTTTGAGGGGGGAAACAACAAATTGGTCTATGCCAAAATTATGTATTTTTCTTATGTAAGGCACTGCTTTGGTAACGTGTTGTTTGGGTGTATTTAATGTCATGATTTTGCTCATTCTGTGGCTGTGTTCACACACACTAAATAATCCACTTCCAATCCACTTTCAGTGCACTTTCAAACTGGATTTTGCCAGTTCACACAGTAAAAATCCAGTTTGAAAGTGCATTGAAAGTGGATTATTTAGTGTGTGTGAACACAGCCTGTATCTTGGATTCTTTAAAAAAAAATCTGGGCTTTCTATTATGGCAATGAGGGAAGGGATATTTTAACTAAAGGAACTTTTGCAGTGATTTCCGAAGCATTTACAGGTGCACTCTAGTGTGTAATAATAGGGGTGTGAAAATTTAAGCCACAGTATTGGATGTATCCATTGCTCTTGGAGCCTCAAAGAGGAAGGTCCTCTGTAGCATTTATCCCCCTTCCAGCAATAAATGGGAAGTGACATCATCCAGTGCAAAGACGAGAGCACCAAGTATCCTGGGCACAACTTGTGCTGTAGCTGACTTGTGTGGGGAAATTCCATAACCATCACCATTGCCCAGAAAGCATGGCCCCACCCTGGAGCTCTTCACATAGGAAATATAGGTAGTAATGTTTCAGAGGGTGGCCATGTTAGTCTGCAGTAGAAGAGCTAGATTTGAGTCCAGCAGTGCCTTAGATATCAACAAGATTTTCAGAGTATAAGCTTTCAAGAGGTAAAGCGCTCTTTGTCAGATACAAAGGGGCATTATAATTGAGCTCTTCTGCAGTTGCTGGAGAATGCCTGCTTACTGTTTAGGGAATTGTTCATTAAAATATTGTGGCTGGGAGGAATTCTCCATAGTTTCTCTGGCTGTGTAGCTTAAATTGCTTTTACATAGGAGTTTCCCCCATAAACTCATTTGTGTTTATTTCTGAGTAAATGCACAATGGTTCAGGATGTAGTGTTGATGGTAGCTTTTCTGGTCTCCATACTAAAGTGAAAGGAAAAGATGGATGGAAGGAGGCAGTTCCAAGCATCCCCAGTGTTGCAGTGCAGCAGCCCTTCTGTGTTCATTGTAGCCAACAATGGTGGCAGTCATACATGTGAGATGTGGGGGAGAAGTGAGGCTATTCCCTCCGGAGGAAATTGACCCGCAGTTGTGCGATCACACAGTTCTTGGAAGCTGTGGAGGCAGCCCGCCACTGCATGATCAGACGAACCGTGGGTGAGTCGGGGTGGGGTTTTTTGCCATTTTTTCCTGATGCGCTTAAATGGGGGATCGATTAATCGCATCTCAGTTGAGTGCTCTCTGTGGAGTGTGCAATGATGCACATACTGTGAAGGGGGAAAAAATGGCACAGAGTTGGGATGGCCCAATCAGACCATCGCGACGCCATGAGAGCATGCTGATGTGATCAGACAGGAAAGTCCATTTGTGGCCTATAGCAACCCATTTGCTATCAGACTTTCCCCAGTGTCTTTTAACTTCATTTCTGCGGCAGAGCAAAACGGGTTGCTGACGGGTGCGGGACGCTTCCCAGATGTTTGCATCTGATTGCGCCCTTTAAATCTGCCCAGCATTTGCACCTATGGTAGGGCTAATTGTGTGTATGATCGCAGCCAATGTGTGCCTTTTATCCTTTGATCAGGCCTGGCTCTATCTGCAGTTTTATTGTTTGCAGTAGAGGTTGAGGGGATTAGAACAACTGTCTCTCACCAGCTGTCTGTCTTTTCCCATTGCCCCACAAGCAGCTAGAAGAGAAATTTAAGGAAGAAAATTCCACTGAACAAGCCCTTCCTTTTGCCCACCATATCCCTTCTAATGTTCAATGCTGATTTGCTCTCAGCATTTATATACAGCCCATGATGGATTGACTTTATTGGGTGAAGGCTGTGTGTTTCATGTGGGAAGCGGGCAGGGGAGAGGAGTTTCGCATGAGCCGCATAAAGGGGTTGACAGCTGACCACATGAGTAGCATGGTCAGACTTGGGATGTTGAGACTTTGCAAGTGTTGGTTGCTAATGGCAACTGAAGCCTGCTTTTTGTGCCTGCACAGCCCTACCACTGTTCCGTGGCACCATGCTGTAAACTGCATGTGCAGTATTAGGGTTGCCAGCCTCCAGGTGCGGCCTGGGAATCTCCCGCTTTTACAACTGATCTCCAGCTGACAGAGATCAGCTCCTCTGTAGAAAATGGCTGCTTTGAAAGGTGAACTCTGTGGCACTGTACCATGCTGAGGCCCCTTCCCTTCCCAAATCCCACCCTCTCCTGGATCCACCCCCAAAGTCTCCAGGTATTTTCCAACCCAGACTTGGCAACCTTATGCAGTATTTTGTGATTTTAAAATATGATCTCCCTACTGTTGTGTCTGGCCCTGTTTTACTGCTTTTATAATTTGCATGGGGTTAGCCATTTTTTCATTATACGGTATGATAAGTGTTTGTGCCTGCCTCTGGTTTTAATATGGATGAAGACTGTAACCCCAGTATCAAAAGTTTGGGAAATACTGACATTGTACTATATCTTAAAGAAAACTATGCTGCAACAGAGAAAGCATTTTTTCCAGTGAATCAAGCTTGGTAACAATGATTGGTCACCCTCCTTTTCAGTTGTGAATTCACTGCATATTCTCAAATGGTAGACAAAAATGCATCATTTTCCTCTTTTAATTTTTTTTTTTAAGTGACTATGGCATCCTGTATTGCAGGGCTATTTTTGGGCAGGAACGCACAGGAACAGAGTTCCGGCTGGCTCCTGAGTTGGCCACGCCCAGCAGGAACTCATTAGAATAATAGGCCACACCGAACAGCAGCAACTCATTAAGATTGGCTACATTAGGGGTCTGTGGCCTAACATGCAAAGGAGTTCCTGCTACAAAAAAAAGCCCTAGGTTTTGAGAGCAAACAAGGTAAACAGAATAAGAAGCAAAAGGTGGGTGTGGCTGAATGAGCACACTTCTGTAAACATGGGGGTGTGGCCTAATATGCTAATGAGCTGTGCTGTCAGGAATGTGGCCTAATATGCTAATGAGTTCCTGCTGTTGGGTGTGGCCTATTATGCTAATGAGGGCCTGCTAGGCTTTTTCTACCAAAAAACCCCTGCTGTATTGTAAACAGAATGCTAGCTTGATGCATTGAGTGATCCCCCAGCTGGTCAACGGGGAAAGTTTTTGCTTTTGTCTCCATGAAGAATAGCATTTAAAGGCCTTGGCCCCGGTCATACGGGCCAGAAAATGGGGGGGGAGGCGTGGCAATTCGCCCCACAGTAAAATAAGGCATGGTAGCCCGATCATACGGGCCACTGGATTGCCACGCTCCAGCTCCAAGTGCTGATCACACTGCGCTGCTGCAGCGTGGCAAAAAAACGGAGCAGCAGACCACGCAAGCCGCACTGTTGTGAAGTGCGCATGTCCTGGGGGGGGGTGGCCCCTGCCAGTGTCTTGCATATGCGCATGCCTCATTCAGCGTTGGTGCATATCCCATGGAAACTTGCAACATCTGGAAACCCCGGGACATGAGCCAGTGTCAGAAGCCACAGGATACTGGTGCTCCCGCGATCAGACGCCGGCCTTTGCCCTTGGGTTTCCGGAAACTAGTACTTCAACCTAGTAGTTTTTTACTCCGCGTTTTTAGAGGGAAGCCGCGGGTTGGCCACGGGAGTGCTACGCCTCCCAGATGTGCTCATATGATCGTGCACGGAAAGTCCGCGGGGCTCCCGTGCCTTCAGCGGGGCAAATGCTCCATGTGAACGGGGCCCCTGTATACCACCAGCCAATCAGTGGAAGGTTGGAAGTGGCCATCTAAGCCAGTACCACTTCCCACCTACATATTTTTCTCCTATGGCTGCTGTCCTGCCTTCACTACATGTGAAGGAGGCAATAATAGCCATTAATAATTAGCCATTAATAAACTCTAGTTTAACCCATATGTTGGTATCTTATGTCTTTATTCCAAAGTGTGGGGGCAACGGTGTTGGAGGGCCAAAAGTTGGAAGAGGAAAGAAATGCAAAACCTGAAAGAAAATAGTAGAAGGGAGGAGAGTTCATCCTCAGAAAAGCTCTGATGGGCAGGCAGCATGAGGATAATTATGTTTTATACTAAACACTTGAGGTGTAGGTCTTGTGTTGAGGTAATTCACATATTTCAAGTCATGTTGACGATAAAAGCATAAACTACAAGTCAGTGTAGTTGTGAAGGGATAACAACTTCGTTTTAAAAAACAAACCCTGTGAACCCTTTGGGACAAGGACTGAAGAGCGGAGATATAGTTGTCTGAACAAAAGCAAGATTAATTATCTCATAAGGCATAATTAATCCTCAATGAGCTTTAGTAAGTTGGCACAGAGCTGCTTATGTTTGTAATATGACTATTATGTAGATATCACATAGTGAATAAGCTAGAAGAGCATTAAAGAGGTTGGAGATAATTGTGCACTGCAGGTGGTCATAAGCTGCTGCTCTATTTGCTGGAAAAACATGCTAGGGGCACAGAATTACCTCATTTTTGAGAGAAGCAAATCAGGCATCTTAGTGTATTAAATTTTGACTAAATAAGATAGAGTATACAAAGCTTTTCTGGAATTTTCTGCTCAAATTTTTTACACCACCTGGTTCTGTATATACTGGTGGGGAGCTAGAAACTCAACAGGCTCATCTTTCACTGGCTTGTAATCCTTAAGCCAAACTACATTAGATGTTTGAAGGTGAAGGCAAATGGAAATCCCAAGGGTTGTTTAAAGTTAAAATATTAGCTATGGAGGGCAATTTGGAGAGGGAGGGAGGGAAGGACCTTTCTCCACACCTTTTCCTGACTTCAGTTGCTTCGGTTGTGCTCTGTTTACCCTAAAGGGAAAATATGAGGATCTTCATGGTTGTCATGCATTTCTCCTGCAGAGAAAATATGAATTCCAGGGGCAGGAAAATGGTGCAGTGGAGGGAGGGTTAAATCCCTTTCTCCCATACTGCAGCCCAGATTTAAATTGGAACAGTTTGACAGATGGTGTTTACACTTAAAATAATCTCAGAGCCATTAATGGATCTCCCCCATGCCCTGTCTATTCCCCCTTGAAACAGGGTGCAGCGGAAGTGGATCTGAGAGGTCTCTTCAGCCTACACTTTTTGGTTGGAGAGTAAGTGTCCCATGTCTTCAGGACCTTCTGGACATTAAGTGGTTCTTTAGGTGGCTGCTTTGTCATGGATATCTTTCATCTCTGGCTCATCCACAGACAGTGTCGATGGGGAAGACTGAGGAGGCCCATTTCACGGCTCTTTAGAAGAGGGGTTCCTATATTGTTCTATTTAATTTTTTGCTGCAGGCTTACCTGCATTCATGAGTACAAACTAATTAGGGTTGCCAGGTCTGGGTTGGAAAATACCTGGAGACTTTGGAGGAGGATCTAGGAGAAGGCGGCGTTTTGGGAGGAGAGGGGCCTCAGCATGGTACAATGCTATGGAGTCCACCCTTCAAAGCAGCCATTTTCTCCAGGGGAGCTGATCTCTGTCAGCTGGAGCTCAGTTGTAAAAGCAGGAGATCCCCTAGCCCCACCTGGAGGCTGGCAACCCTAAAATCAATACCCACCCAAAAAAACCAGAGGGATCAGATCAAATTACAATGCAACAATTACAACAGAGGTACTCAGTTTTTTCAATATTACAGTATACACAAGTGAACAGTATTGATATGTTCTGAGCATGCAAAGCTCTTCACCATGAGATAAAATGTCATTCTCAAGGAGCAGCATCTGCTCAGAAGTATGCTAACTCTTTAAAGTAAAGTTGCTTAGTGTCAAATAGAAAGTCTAGGAATGTAGATTCCCCTGTCTATTCCTTTATTGTTTTAAAATTTCACTCTACACTCTATTTCTTTCCTCTGTAAAAGGAAACGAAAACAAGGCATTAAAAGCTGCAGCAACTAGCCAGGCATAGTGTTCTATGTGGAATTCCAACTTCTTTAAAAAAACAACAGATGCAGTTCTACTCCAGAGATAGGACTGGATAACTTGGAGCTCCAACATCTGAGGAGACTTTTGGATGAGGAGAATTTCTGAAATCTACTAGAAAACAAACTTGGATTCAGAGTAAAAAAGAATATCACCGTTATTCATCATAATTATATGACTGACAACAGTAAAATAATTGTTTGGAGCAGATTAAGAAAGTGGCAGTTTTTATTTGAAGTCTTGCAGAGATGGGATATGGAATCTTGTCTAGTAAGAAAGTTTCTCAGATATTTAAAGGGCAGCTTTTGCAACATCCTCTTTCTTGGCCTGGTAAGTAACCCATATGATATAACTGGATTGAGGACGAAATGAGGAATGAGGTGTCATTGCCACATATATTGTCTGTAGCAGATACATTGCGGCATTCTTCTGTTTATTTTTTGTTGTTATTTCACATTAGTTTCCCACAGCTTTGTTCTATATAGTCACAAAAGATATACAATATTAAATAAGTGTGTTCTAGTTCTCAAAAGCTTGTACTAAAATTAAAAAATGCATTGTTACTATTTAAGGTGACACATAACTCCTGTATATTTTTTAATTAATATATCCCTTTCGGATATATTAAATTTGGTGTCTAAAATAACATAGGTTGAATCCTACATCTGCATTCAACTATGGGGTAGCAGAAAGCAGGAGTTATAGCAGGTGGAGCCTTGCTTGACTGAAGGAAAGTATCCTCCATTAGAACAGGGTTCCTCACTTTGTGGAAGGGGCTTCAATTTCACTGGAAGACCGTTCCCTTTCTTTATAAGTGTACTAGGAATAAGGCCCGTTGTAGAAATAAATACAACGGGCTCTAGAAAGAGGCTCTGGGAGAGTGCCCCGGCTTTGGGCACTCAGTGACAATTTGCTGTGGCAAGATCAGCACGGTATAATGACAGAGTCCACCATTTTCTCCAGAGGAACTGATCTTTGCTACCTGAAGAGCAGTAGTAATTTTGAGTGATCTCCAGCCCACCCCCAAGATTGGTAATAATGGTTCCCCAGGAGGGAGTGGCTGGTTTGGAGGGTGGAGTCTATGGCATTGTACCTGTCTGAGGTCCCACCCCTCCTCAACACTCACCTTCTCCAGGTTCGACCCCTCAAATCTCCAGGAATTTCACAACCTGGAGTTCACAACCCTATCCCAGCCAACTATCAACCTACCTTTAGTTTTCCATCTCCTCCCCCCTCCCTCCTAGAGAGCAGTTGTATTTTTGAGTGATCTCCAGCCACCACCTGCAGATTGGCAGCAATGGTTCCCCATCAGGGAATGGCTGGATTGGAGGGTGGAGTCTATGGCATCGTACCTGTCTGAGGTGCCACCCCTCCTCAAACCTCACCTTCTCCAGGCTCCATCCCTCAAATCTCCAGGAATTGCCCACCTGGAGTTGGCAACCTGATCAGGACTTGGCCCAATGAGTTTTCTTCCTAAGGCCAACATAGGTGTGGAAAGGGCCTTTTACTGACAGAGGAGAAAGTACAGGTGCCAACTCTGATTAGGGAAATACCTGGAGATTTGGGGGGTGGATCCTGTGGAGGGCAGCATTTGGGGGGTGTGTGGAAGGACTCAGCAGGGTATAATGCCATAGAGTCTACCCTCCAAAGCAACCATTTTCTCCCGGGGAACTGATCTCTGTCATCTGGAGGTCAATTGTAACAGTGAGAGATCTCCAGGTCCCACCTGGAGATTGGCAGCCCTAGGGGAAAGTCAGCCACACAGCGGGGAGTTGAAGGAAATGGTCTGATGGTCGCTGGCCCACCTCATTAGCCAGCCAGTCATGTTGAAGCTAAGCAGGAGAAAGAGCCTTTTTCCATTTATTCTGACAGGAAAGTGGCCATTGGGGAGGGGGTTATGGGCAGGGGAGGGGGTTAAGCTGAAAGTCCTTTGTTTTTTTACTCACAGAACCAAGCTTGGCTGCCTACCAACAGCCACTGAGGGGACAGTCCCTCACAGGAGTCAAGAGAACTATCTTCCTCAGGAGACAGAGCTGTCTACCAGGGGGAGTGGGTGGGGAAGAGGAGCAGACCCAGCACCCGGCCAATGGCACGCGAGTACTCTTGAGTGGCGGCTGATGGGCCAATGGCTGAGGGAGGGCATTTTACAGCCAATGGGAGTGCATGGAATCTTGCGAAACCAAAAGATAAATATTTATAAGGAGAGATGATAGCTATAAATTAAATCACTGGCTGCAAAGCAGTTTATAGATTACAATGAAACACTGGTGCAATCATTTTGCAGTTAAGTAATTAGTGTTGGGTTTCTTTCTTCTGTTTTCTCCATTGTCTTCCTTGCAGTTATCTGTCAATATTTGAATTTTTCTTATAGGTAGATAATTTAAAAGCCTAAACACAAAAACAAGCATGAGGTTTAGTGACTGATGAACTGTTTTACCAAGAAGTTTTTTTGGTTTGATCTCTTTGCAGCAACCTTCTGTAATTAATATTAGCCTTACGTCTTAACTCTCATTTACTGCTATATGCTGGACAAATTCATAAGAACATAAGAGAAGCCAATGTTGGATCAGGCCAATTTTATTTTATTTATTTATTTATTATTCAACTTATACCCCGCCCTCCCTGCGACACAGGCTCAGGGTGACTTACATTCATTAAAACATTGTACATAGTATATAAATAATTAAAATCCTGTAAAATCATCATAAAACATCAGTGGCCCATCCAGTCTAACACTCTGTCACACAGTGGCCAAAAATACCAGGTGCCATCAGGAGGTCCACCTGTAGGGCCAGAACATTAGAAGCCCTCCCACTGTTGCCCCTCCAAGCATCAAGAATACAGAGTTCCTATCCTACCTTGTGGCTAATAGCCACTGATGGACCTCTGCTCCATATGTTTATCCAATTCCCTCTTGAAGCCATCCATGCTTGTAGCCACTGCCACTTCCTGTGCCAGTGAATTCCATGTGTTAATCACTCTTTGGGTGAAGAAGTACTTCCTTTTATCTGTTCTAACCCAACTCCTCAGCAATTTCATTGAATGCCCACGAGTTTTTAAGAACATAATAGAAGCCAATGGCCCATCTAGTCCAACCCTCTGTCACACAGTGGCCAAAAATACCAGGTGCCATCAGGAGGTCCACCAGTGGAGCCAGGACACTGGAAGCCCTCCCACTGTTGACCCTCCCAAGCACCAAGAATACAGAACATCACTTGCCCCAGAGTCCCTATCTATACCTTGTGGCTAATAGCCACTGATGGACTTCTGCTCCATATCTATATATCTAATTCCCAAGGGCTCCCTCCCTGTGCGGATACTTATTTCCTCATACTGGGGCTGCATGGAAGCAAAAGAAATTATCCTGCACACGTGGCTCGCTCCCCAGGTGTGCACAAAAATCTAAAAACTTTAAAATACGTAGGGGGGAGTTTAAAAACAACCAAAAAGTAAAACAGAGTTCACTGTGGCTGCGCAGAGAAAGGACTTACCAAGGCAGAGGAGGAGCCTTCTCTCCCTGTCCCTCTCTCCTCCCCATGGCCACGCCCCCTCCACCAAACGGTCAGGTCTTCAACTGACAACGTTGCGATTTAAAGCAAACTACAGTAACTCTCGGCTTTCTTCACTGTGCTCGGGCAGCTCCTTCCAGTTTGCAAGAAGGAAGCGCACGCACACCCCACCCCCACCCCCGGGGGAAACTGGAGCAGGCAGGAGAAGTTCCCGGTGCCTCTGCTCTTCCTCTTTCCCTTGCCTCCTACCCACTAATTAGTTTTAGGTTTACTGATAGAAACAGAAAAAAACAGAGTGGGCAGGGAGGAAAACCTTTTTTTCCTCGGAGAATGCAAGAATGTGTGTGCCAAACTTCTTTCTCAGATACTAGATGGGAGAGCCAGCACGCTTTTCCATGGCCCTTTGCAAAGAAGTCTGGAAGAGAAGGATTTTGCCCAGAGGTGGGTAAGCCTGCCCAGTTCCTTCCCTGCGCTGGAATGCCAGAGGCTTCAAATGTAGCCCCGCCCACCACCAGCGGCGCTGCTCTTTGGTGCTTCATCCTGACCAAAGAGGTATTGCCTGAGGTTTAGTCATGGGAATACTATTTAAACTGCAGAGCTCTGATAACAATGATTAATTTTAAACCGTGGGGTTTCTCTGGACTGCAGCCACCGGTATTCCCTCTAAGCTGAGTTAGTGTGAGCTAGCTCACAGTTTTTTAGCCTCTGGCTCACACATTTTTTTAGCCTCTGGCTCAGGAAGGGATGGCTCCAGAGCAAACTGATTTATGCAGCAGCCAAATCACTTGCTCACAACTTTAATGCCCGTAGCTCACAGAGTATAATTTTTGTTCACAAGACCCCACAGCTTAGAGGGAGCATTGGCAGCCACCACCTTCCCCTACTACTCATCTGTCTGTGGGGCTAGCATAAGACCTCTTTCAGTGTTTGTGCCACAGGGTATGTATATGTCAGAAAAGGGCTTCCAAAATCATACAGCTCCCACTGATTCATACCTTCTTCCCTCTCCAATAGAGAGGTTATATATTGCCCCCCCTTCAACTGCATTCCCAAATGCTCCAAGTGACTGGGAAATACTGGCAAGGTCATATCTGGGAAAAGAGATTCTTTCTGACTCTGATTGGTTGTTACTGGGATTCCAACTCTAGGCAGGGTGCATCTTCTCTCCCAGTAAGAGGAGCAGGAGGTGGTGATGACAGCGGGTCACGTAGCAACCCCATCACACAAGGGTGGGGGCATGAGCTTGCTGGAACCCGGTGAGAACAAAGAGGGGGTGTTCAGTAATAATGCTGGGGTGAGGGATGGGTTTGGGCAATGGTGGGGGAGGGGACCTCTAGGTGATTCTCTTTATCCAAACATCCTGTTCCCAAAAGGAGCTAAATCCCTCTGTGTGGGAATGGACTGATTTGTGCCTATAGATACATTATCACCCCATGCTCAAAACTATGCTCCTCATTTTAGGCACAATAAGAGTCTTGCTCTTCTCTCTTTCCTTCACTCTTCCCCTTCTTCACTTTCTTCTTCTTTCTTCTTTGCTTGCATGCATAGAATGTAAATGCCAGGCTATGATCTTTGGAAAAGGAAGAAGAGGAGGAGGAGGAAGGCAGGCAGGCTGGTAGGTAGGTAGGTAGGTAACCAGCAATTACAAGTTAAAACAAGTCACAACACATTATGCAATATTTTGTTGCGGGCCCCCTCTAGTGTTTATCTAATTCCCTCTTGAAGCTTTCCATGCTTGTAGCCACCACCACCTGCTGTGGCAGTGAGTTCAATGTGTTAATCACTCTTTGGGTGAAGAAGTACTTCCTTTTATCCATTCTTACCCAACTGCTCAGCAATTTCATGGAGTGCCCACGAGTTCTTGTATTGTGAGAAAGGGAGAAAAGTACTCTTTCTCTACCTGCTCTATCCCATGCATAATCTTATAAACCTCGGTCATGTCACCTCTCAGCCATCGTTTCTCCAAGCTAAAGAGCCCCAAGCGCTTTAACCTTTCTTCATAGGGAAAGTGTTCCAACCCTTTTATCATTCTAGTTGCCCTTTTCTGTCCTTTTTCCAATGCTATAATATCCTTTTTAAAGTATGGTGACCAGAACTGTACACAGTATTCCAAATGAGGTCGCACCATTGATTTATATAGGGGCATTATGATATTGACTGATCTGTTTTCAATACCCTTCCTAATAATCCTCAGCATAGTATTGGCCTTTTTTATTGCAGTCACACACTGTCTCAACATATTCAGTGAGTTATTAACTACAACTCCAAGATCTCTCTCTTGGTCAGTCTCTGCCAGTTCGGACCCCATCAGTGTGTATTTATATTTAGGATTTTTTGCTCCAGTGTGCATCACCTTGCACTTGGGTACATTGACTCCATTTGCCACCCACTCGCCCATCCTTGACAGATCCCTTCGAAGTGCCTCACAATCCTCCCTGGTTCTCACCACCCTGATCAGCTTCGTGTCATCTGCAAATTTAGTCACTTCACTGCTTACTCCCAACTCCAAATCATTAATGAATAAGTTAGAAAGCATCGGACTGAGTACTGATCCCTGTGGGATCCCACTGCTTGCCACCCTCCACTGGGAAAATTGCCCATTTATACTCACTCCTTGTTTCCTATTAATTAGGAACACTAACAGGTTAGTGAGACAAGATCATCCCTTACAGAACCCATGCTGAGTCTGCCTCAATGGTTTTTATTCATTTATACTCACTCCCAGTTTCCTATTAATTAGCCAGTTTTTTGATCTACAAGAGGACTTGTCCTTTTATCCTGTGAATGTTGAGCTTACTTAGGAGCCTTTGGTGAGGAGCTTTACCAAAAGCTTTCTGGAAATCAAGGTAAACAACATCTGTTGGGTCCCCCTTTTCTGCATGTTTGTTCACTCCCTCAAAGAACACTAACAGGTTAGTGAGACAAGAACTTACCTTACAGAATCCATGCTGAGTCTTCCTCAATAGTTTTTGTTCATCAATGTGCCTACCAATTATTTCCTTAATATCAGTTTCTACCAACTTACCCGGTATCGATGTCAGACTGACTGACCAGTAATTTCCTGGATCTCCTCTGGAACCCTTTTTAAAGGTGGGCGTGACATTAGCTACCTTCCAGTCCTCAGGAATGGAAGCAGATGTTAATGAAAGATTACATATTTTTGTCAGGAGATCCACAAGTTTGCATTTGAGTTCTTTCAGAACTCTCGGATGTATGCCATCTGGGCCTGGCGATTTATCAGTTTTTAAGTTGTCTATCAGTCGTAGGACTGCCTCTCTTGTCACCTCAATCTGACTCAGGTCTTTCAAGACCCCTCCCAAAATCAGTGGTTCTGGAGTGGGCAAGCACTTCTCATCTTCCACAGTGAAGATAGAAACAAAAAATGCATTCAGCTTCTCAGCCATTTCCCTATCATCCTTCAGTACCCTTTTTACCCCTTGGTCATCCAAGGGCCCCACTGCCTCCCTAGTTGGTTTCCTGCTTCTAATGTATTTGAAGAAAGTTTTATTGTTTTTTGCTATATGCTCCTCATATTCCCTTTTTGCCTGCCTGATCACAGACTTGCATTTTATTTGCCACGTTTTATTTGTTTTCTTGTATTGTGGGAAAGGGAGTTGTTTCACAAGAATTTGTTTTATTAGTAGTTAACTTTTTTTTCATAACTAGAATAGCCCCTATTGAGTGCTTTCAATTACAGAGAAGTACCTTCATTGTGATAGTTAATCTGTCTGACAAAATGGGATGGAAATTAGCAGGGGTCTTTTCGTAGAAAAAGAGCTACAGGAGCTCATTAGCATACCATACTGGGCTATTAGCATATGCCATGCCCCCTGACATCACCAGATGTGATGTCAGAAGGGGAAGCAAAAGGGGAGGGAGGCATCTTTGAAAGCCTCCCCTTCCCTTCCCCAGCTTGTCTGCGTGGGGGAGTGAAGAGAGAAGGGGTTTAAAATTTAAACCCCTTCTCACTAGAGTTGGGCCACAGAAGGAGGAAAGAGGGAAGGAAAGAGAGAGAATAGAGAGAAAGAAAGAGAAGGAAAGAAGGAGAAAGAAAGAGAGAAAAGGGAAGGAGGAGGGAAACAGGAAAAGGAGAGAAGGAAAGGAGGGAATGAAAGAAATTCAGTGGCAATTCAGCCCCATTATATCCTATGGGCCATTGAAGTCAATGGTGAAAACATAGGGTGTATTCTGGGGGCTGGAGGGGAGGGGGTTGAAGGATTACATGTTTAGACATATAACTGTTACATTTTACTCTCATTTGTATCCATTTAGCTTTTGAACAAAAGTGAATGCAGGATTGAGAGGAAAGTCCAAACTTGAAAGTGATGCACTGCTTTCTTAAGTGAATGGTGACTCAATATCACACTAAATGGTGATATAGACTATTTACCAAAAGTGTTAAGTATGACACTTAACGTGATTTCAGATAGTGATTCAGCTTTATTCAGCAACAGCTGAAAGTCAACCAGAACAGCAAACAACAGATCTAACGGATGACAAACAGTGGAGCTTTGCTCGTTTTAAACATTCCCGGCTAATGTAGCCACGATGTAATGTAGCCCGGCTAATGTAGCCACGATGCGATTACTCGGATAACAACCAATAAGGTTCATTCCCCCCAAGAGTTTGTGGTTTGTCTGGATTGGACGGCAATTCCTAGACAACCAGTCAGAAGTGCGGGATTTCAATCCTTGTCTAGGAATGAAGCTTAACATAGGTTTTCAATGGGTGCATTACACTTTCACAGCATACATTACAAAAAGGTTTGGGGGTTTTGCTTGTTTGTTTGTTTTTAGTTTCTGAAAATATGCTTCCTGTGTTTTTCTGAAGTGTCAGGCTGGAATGAAATGTGTACTTGTGTGATCACTGTCACTGTTCATTATCACACTTTGGTTGTAGGCATAGATAGAGCAAACCATTGGTTCCAGATGAACAAATATTTGGTGTCTGTGTTGGCAAAAAGACTATTATGTTGCTGACTCCACATTGTCCTAGAGTGCAGTGGTTCTCAAATCTTCTCAAACCTCTGAACTTTTTGGACCTACTTATTAACTGATTCCACCCTCCACCCCCCCAAATAAAGCACAAGAATTTTCAAACGGTTAACAATTAACTAGTCTATGATTTATTTAGCATATTTAATATTTATAAATGTATAGCATTATTGAGCAAGACCAGTATTTCATGGCCTCTTCAAACTAAGGGTGTGGTCACATACACCAGATAAATTGGGGGAGGAAGCGAGGCTGTTTTCTCTGGAAGAATTTGACCTGCAGTTGCATGATCACACCTCCCTTTTAAGCTGTGGGCACAGTCCATCAGTGTGTGATCAGACGCAACTGTGGGTGAGTAAGTTTTTTTTTGTTGCCATTTGTTTCCTGTGCACTTAAAAGAAAGATAAATTAATCACACCTCCGCACTGAGGGCACCCCATGGAGTTTGCGATGATGCACATACTGCAAAGGAGGGGGGAAAACAATGGCACAGAGTCGGGATGGCCTGATCAGACCATCCTGACACTATGAGAGCATGCTGGAGTGGTCAAACATGGGAAAGTCTGTCCATGGCCCATCACAACCCATTTACTATGAGATTTTCCCCAGTGTCTTTTAACTCTGCTTCTGCAGCGGAGCAGAATGAATTGCTGATGGCTGTGGGGTGCTTCCCAGATGTTGTCGTCTGATTGTGCCCTTTAAATCTGCCTGGCATTTGCACCTGCGTCGGGTCTAATTGTGCATATGATTGCAGCCTTATAAAAGCTTTCTTGAAAAGTTAAGTCTTACAGTCCTTATACATTCTCAAAAGGAACGTGTACCTTCCTAATTACTTCTGGAAAGCTGTTCATGTGAGGGGTTCCAGTGGCTACAGAGAAAGTCCATAAATGGGCAGTAATGGATTGCACCTTTGCAGGTTAGTTTAGGATAACCAACAGACACTGCTGTGCTGAAAGAAGCTGCCACACCTGACCTACTACCTGACCTCCAATGGTCAATGTTTTAAAGAGTTAAATTTCCCCTGAAAGCCCTGATCTTGCAGTTGCTACATCCATTCCAGATATAACAGTTAAAGGTTTTAGAATTATGTAAATGTAACTAAAGATGGACACTGAATTTTTTTCTGGGCTTAATACTAAAAGTCTCTGTTCTTTCAAAGAGGGCACACTCAATGTAATAAAACTGCCATGTCTTTTCTTCTGGAGTCAAACTCTGGTTGACGGCATCTACAATCAGTGGGAAAACTCTACTAGAAGTTATGGTTTGAAACACTTACATCTTTGTTATCAAGTGTGTGTTTTTCCTTGCCCCAATGTGCAGAACTTGCCTTCTTGTTGGTTTAGTTGAACCCTATCGTAGTATTTTGGTTCACTTTTGAAAAATGGACCCTAGAAAGCAGAACAATTTGACCTCTTTCCTTCCAGATGATGATCCCAATCCAAAATTACATGAAAACTAAAATTTTCCTTCTGCTCCTCTAGTATACAGAGTCAATGTCAAGGGTACTTAGCAATAGTGGATTATTCCAGGAATCTTGGCACTTCTGTGTATCATTCCATCTCAATTTCCGCTGCTGATTATTCTGTCTTACTATAATCAAACATATAATTCTTAATGACATAGAGTCTTTGCTCTCATGGCAGATGCACTGCTCACTATGCCATTGTACAGTTAGGGAAAGAATGCTCTCATAATAGCACTTGTATTTATCTTGATGCATAGCACAGAGCAGTCAAAGACACTGCCATTCTCAGTGCTTTTTTCCCCACTTGACATTTGACTGGGAGCCTGACTATGCTTTCCTATGCTTCTGTCTCCTTGTTTATATTTATTCTTTACTACAGTAAATTCAAAATCTCCCACAGAATAATATCATACAACCTCTTCTAGAAGGAAGGGGGAAATATCACACAAAGTAATGAAACATCGGTATTTAAAGTAAGTTTCCAGATTATCTATCTGCCTTTACATACATACTGATTTATATACTTTGTTGAGGAAACTGAAATAAGAACAAAGAAGGCAAAAATAATTGAAGGTGCAATCCTAAAGCCGATATGTAAATTGCTTAGGATAGCAACTAAGCTCATGTCTGCTTAACTTGGATATATGGCCACCTCTGCAGATAAGCTGAATAGTGTGACCTGCATAATGCTGTACCGCTATAAAGCTGACATTAGTGCAGCTGCATTGGCATAAGGCTGGAAATTAGCAGCACCAGGTGCATGGTGAGGAACAGGTGGATTTAGTCAGTATCCTGAACCCCGTGGCCAGCATCAGTGTAATGTTACATTGCTGAAACACTGTTGAGTTCAATGAAAAAACAAAAGCAAAGTCCTCTCCTACATCCCAGCACACTTATCCAGCTGTTGTGCCTTTCAGACTAGCAAGTCTTCAGTCAGTCACAGTTCTCCTAAGCCTTATATAAAGCTCAGACAGAACTGCATACAATTACTTTTTGATCTTATTTGAATAATAAATTTCCTTGGGTTGATTGTGAGGAATTAAGAAATAAGCTTGCATTTTTATAGGCTTTTCTAAAGATCCAAACAGTGTAACATGGCTATTGATTAATGTTTTCATTTCAGTTGTGAAATGCATAGTTGCTGATTATCTGGATATTGGCTTATTTTGCTAGGTAGTCTGACATGGAACATTAATTATAATTTAGATGCTTTTTAAAAACATGAATATTTATAATCTTAAGAATCAGATGAATTCAATACTTTCAGTTAAAGCTCATTTTTATACATTTGTGGTACGAAATAAAAATGTATGCTGTAGAAGTATAAAAAAGAATATATTTTTCTTAGGAGCTGCACTGGAAGGGTGCCTTGAAGACAAGAACATTTTGTACTTCAGCATCTGGAAAAATTTGGCTATCGTTAAATCAAAGTTTAAAATCTACCAATAAGTATTTTCCCCATTTATTTTGGTGGATTAAACCAAAGGCCAAATTATTTTTGAAAGACTGGCAGCAAAGCTGGTATGTCCTGATGGAAGCTGTGATCATGGTACTGGCAGAAATGTCCAATACAGGAGTTTGGATTACCATGACTCCCTTGGTATCTTTGCCTCTGTTTAATAGAGATGGATTCTTTGGATAGCTTGTTTGATGGGTTGGCAAAGGAGCAAATGCTGTGTATCCCATTAATTTTTTTCTGCTGCATTCAGTTTCCACAGTAAGCCTTTTCCTCTTCCTCTTCTTGCAATTTTGCATTCCCTAAGCAATCATTTCCTGCATCTGATACACACAGAGAACACAGCACTACCACATCATGTACAAAAGGAAACTGTTAGGTTGGTAGTAGTGAAAATGCTTTGTGTATTTTAAAAAGAATCTGAAGTTCAAATGGTAATCATTCTACTAAGTAGTATTAATAAGAACAAGTTCTAATAAGATCAACAGCATGCCTGTGTTTTTCCTAAGTCCAATAGCATTTATACCAGTAGAATACATTTTGCTGTAAGATAAAAGAAGCAGTTTCCAGCATTCCTGCATGTGATTCTTGCATATATGAAAATTGTGTTTTAAAGTGGTGCCAAAATGAACAATCTGTGACAATGTGCTGATTATGAAATACTCCTTGATGTAATTCTGGAGTCTTACTACAGCACATGTGACAATCACTATGGGAATGCATCCAGAACTCGCCTCCCTATATCAAGTGAAACCAGCCCTAGCTGTAATAGATAAAACTGCTTTATCATGAAGATAGCTTCAGGTGGGTAGCCATGTTTGTCTGCAGTAGAATAGCACCAAAAAGACTAACAGGATTTCCAAGATATCAGCTCCTGAGAGTCAAAGCTTCCTTTGTTGGGTATCTGATGAAGGGAACTTTAACTTCTGGAAATCTTATATGCCAGTAATCTTGTTGGCTGGTTTCTGACAACATGACTTCACAAGCACTACCAGTAGGAAAAGTAGGGTGTTGAGGTTTGAAATTAACCACATAATAATGGAGAGGGAAAGAAATAATGGGCCAATAGTCCTAGCCCTGCCTTGATGCAGAGGATCTTAAACCATTTTAAACAGTTTTCAAACCTGGAAGGAAAGATAATAATTTTCTTTACCCAGCTTTTTACTTCACCGCTTAACAGGTCTAACCGTTGAAACAGTCTCAGTAAATTTAACCCATATGTATTTCCTTGCCTCTCATAACTATTGCTTCACAACCTATTTTAAATGGGATAAACTTCATTCCTGTAGAGATAACTTGGTATGTCGATATATCTCTGAAGATTATGCTATCTTGTCTGTAGATCTACCAGTGCATTCAAGTAAATTTTACCATTTACATGCTAGCAGGTTATTAGTTTATAATAGTAAAATTGAATAAAGTAAAATTGGAGTGGTTAATTTCATAAGCCTTAATGTAATAAAAAATGGTCTCAGTCGTCTAACATTTTTTACAGAATAAGTAGTGGCTTGAACATTTAGTTGAATCATTTGATTTTTTTCCCCATAAAAAGTATTAAATGCCTGATGATGTGAAATTTCTAAAAATAGACATGGATCTTTTCTAAGAAAGGGAAACAGTAGCATAGTATCCAATTATCCAGAACAAGCAATGAGCAATAAATGGAGAAATTAGAGGGAAATGAGGCCCAGAAAAGAAAATGGTGTTATGGGAATCACATATTTTTGAGATACACAGGTGAGATTGTTTTGCATTATTACGAGACAGAAATTGAAAGTGGTGACAAGTCCAGGTATAAAGGTTTGTGAGTATCTTTTAAAATTAGACACATAAAAATATAAAAATAGTCACTGAATAAGTTAAAACTCTATATAATGGTCTATTTTTGCATCTGTAAGAGCAGGTAATGAAACTATAACTTGGATCCACAACAAATTTGTGGTGACATTAATACAAGGATCCCCAATCTTCCCAGTTCTCCTCTCCCACTGCAGCCAATTATAGCCCTAGGAATAAATGTTCATAAGCATACAAGAAGCCATAGTGGAGCAGGGGAAAGAAGGCAAAATCATTCAGTTCTTCTTCTGTGAGCAAAGCTCCAGTCACACAAGGCAGGATGGAGCAATCAGCCTCTCAACCCAATGGCTTTTACTTAACACCGATCCTTTGACTCCAAGAATAAACCTTCCTAGGATTGGACATGGCTGCTGGAGGGAGGGGAGAGCCAGAACACCAGTGCCCTCTGCTGACAGATCATGGGATCCAACCCATTGTCTTTATTTGGAAAATCACATCATACTCTTCCTAGATACTTTCTGTATGCCACTTTGATACTAGATATATTATAATAACACTCTGAGTATATATAATCACTTTTTACTTTTGTGTTTATTGTAATAGTGCTGTATTTCACAGTGGTTGTTTTTGCTGTTGTGTTGTCTACACTGTGATTCCTCTGGTAGTATTGATTTGACATAGTGACATTCTTGACAAATGGTGGACAAATGGTCCTTTCTGGCTTTATGGTTGTACCATCCATGAATTGTGTTGTAGATGGAAATTCAAAAGCTCAATTTGTTATTCTGGAAGCCTGGATCATGGTACATGGTCCAAAAGAGATGAGCGGCTCTGGAGCTTCAAAAGGGCTTTAATTAATGCACTATGGTGTTTCCAGAAACATTCCTGGATGTTAGACTGTTCTGTGCTGGGAGTGCCTTTATCAATTTTTGCTTTGATCAAAGAGCCTTTCTTTAATGTGAAAAGAACCTCTGCTGTCCTTGAGACCAAATGTTTTCATGGTGTTTTGATCCCCACCACACTCCTAGTTTTTCAAAGTCAGGAGATTTCTGGGAAATGCAGCCCCAAGCCCCTGGTCTGTTTGCACTAAAGGGTCTTTTTTTTGGAATGCGCACAGTTGATACTAATGGGGGCCAGGGTGCTGTGTAACTTCTTTTTGTCTTGTTTTATCCTGATCTTATCACTACAGCTTTTTATGTATTATTTTCCTGAATACTTTTTAATCTAATTCCATTTTGTTGTGAATAAAGCAAGGCTTCCATGTGGCTCCAGCTGAAACTGTCTTCATACGTTCCTCTAGAAGGGGATTAGTGTTTTGTTTTTTAATGTAATGTAGTCGTTACAGCATATGGGAAGACCATATGCTTAAGTTGTGTGCATGTGAATATGGTTCACATTTTGCAAATGATTCATGTTTGCAAAATGACCTTTGAGAACCAATGTAATGAAACCACCTCCTCTCCGCACTCTTCCCTTAATAGCAGAACTGCTATCCCAGATTTTAGTACTTTAAAAGGAAAGAGAAACACCTTCTGGGAAACAATACTTTTAACATCTTTGCTGCATTCCACATGTCAGTGCTAAGGATCTGTGACTGGATGATGAGGTGCTGGTCACAAGACACAAAAAGCTAAAGACACACAAGCAGAGGTTCCCAAACTAATTTGGCCTACTGCCCCCTTTTCAGAAAAAAAAATTACTCAGCACCCCCCTGGACATCTACCTTGAAGAAGTGGACAAAAAGATACAGTTTATGGAGCTGCACCTGGATCGTTCCAGCCCACCTGGAGTGTTCCAGCATCCCCGAGGGGGCAGTATTGCCCACTTTGGGAACCAGTGCACACAGAGGCCAAATAGAATCCCAGATAGAAATAAAGAATGTAAGAGCAGTCATGCTGGATCAGACCAATTGGCCAGCTAGTTCAACATCTTATTTCTAACAGTGGCCAGTCAGATAGACACAAGGAAGCCTACAAGCAGGGTTGCAGACATAGCTGCTACCAACTGCTGATTGTTCCCCAGCAGCTGTCAATCAGAGGCAGCAGGCCTCTGAACCCATGGTCCCATTTGGCTATAATGGCTAATAGCCAACAAAAGACCTATCCTCTATAAATGTGTCTGCTCTCTTTCAAGTCCATCTAAGGCAGCAATCAAATTATCTAATGGTGGTGAGGAGTCATTGAGGGGGATTGTGGAAAGTATTAGGTGGGAATCAGCAGATTTGGATAGCACCAAAAAAGAGTATGAATTAGTAGTACTCCATAGGGAGAAGGGAGTGACAACAGGAAGATGAGAGAATAGGTTCCAGCTGTAGAACTGGATTGGATGCTGTGTGAAAGGAAAGAGATATTTTTCTATACATTTTTATCTTGCCCTGTTTCAAAGGAACTCGGGGCAGTGTATGTGTGTGTAGTCCCCCTCCCATTTTGTCCTCTCAACAATGCTATCAGGAAAATTGGGCTAAGAAAAATTCACTAGCTCTAAGCTGTCCAATGATTTTTATGGTACAGTGGGGGTTTGGACACTCTAACCAGTATGTCATACTGTCTCTAACTGTGATTTGTCATTTCAATTCCAGCAGTAATGGCTGCATTTTGTAAAAAGGAAGGAAGGAAGGAAGGAAGGAAGGAAGGAAGGAAGGAAGGAAGGAAGGAAGGAAGGAAGGAAGGAAGGAAGGAAGGAAGGAAAACCCAGCACGTCCTTGAAGAGATTCATTGTACTACTTGTAATAAATATTTAAGTCTATAGTTTCAGGATACGTGGGAGATAGTTGATGCAACACTTAACCTCATTAGGTTAACAATGCAGTCCTGAACAGAGTTTTAGATCCTTCAAAGTCTGCTGAAGTCAAAGGGCTTAAAAGCATATATAACTGTTAAGAATTTCACTGCAACAGTACACAAAAGCAGTTTAAGGGTGCGTTCAGAAGGGCAGCTAATCCCGCCATTATGCCAGCTCAAATTTGATCCCAATCTTTTAATCCATCGTCACATGACCAGACATCCCCCGGGGGAATCGCCTTATCACATGCTGCCTCCATTGTGGATTGTCTAGACGGCATCCACAGAAGGAGGCTCGCGCAGTGGGATTTTTTTAAAAAAAAAATTGTGCATGTGCATAGGCATCACAGCGTGTCCTTGTTGAAGGAGGCACATGGTGGTTTTTTAAAAAAAACTTTTTGCGCATGCACATGGATGTGACAGCATGTCCTTGTTGATCTGCACATGTGTAGAGATTTTTTAAAATGGTGCCCACTTGGGATGGTCTGACATCAGACCCCCCCGACGGGAGGATTGCGTGCTGATGGAACGATCAGATAGATGAAAGTCTGCAGGTGCCCCACAGATAACTGAAAACCCCAGATTTAAAGTGGTATCTTTTAAGTATGGCTCCGAAGCGCGGCAAAACTGGATGCCCACAGAAGAGGGATGTTTCCCAGATGTTTGTGTCCGGACATTAACTTTAGATCCGTGAGGCAATTGTGCCTCGCGCAGATCTAGAGAGCTGTCTGATCAGACTCTAAATTAAAGTTAATCATGGGAGTCGGACACTGGGGGATAATCCCTGGCTTTGATTCCTCGCAGGATTAGAGAGAATTCTCCTGGAAAGTGTAGGACTTTCAGGTGTCCATAATGCTGCTATCTTACACTGTAACAAGGAAACATCTGCATTGGCTATATCTTTAACTGTTCTTCCCACATACACACATACTTCATTTGTCAAGATCTCTGTAAGGTAGTAATGATATGGGCTACTCAAGAAAGACTTGATTACAGAGAAGTTGAAATCAAAAACAAATATTCTGCCCCAAGACACTTATCAATCTCTTGTTTAAAAATAGCAGGTATTATGGTGTTTCCTGGTTTAGCTGTAGCTTTCATTTATTTGTCATATTGGGAGTCAGAATTCTCTTTAGTGCAAAATATTGTAAACCTGAAATTTCAGTGTGATCAGTAGTGCCAACAAATACACTAATTTTAAAAGTTCCTTTCTCCAGATTTGTAACCAAATTGAAGTGCTATCAAATGCAGTTTTCCATGTGTCTTTTGAGGTAAAATTCTTTATTGGTCTGACCATCTTGAACCTAGTTTTAAATTAGAGTCTGTATGTATCCCTTCCTGGAAGCAGAAAGTTTCAAACAACCAGTGTTTTTGATAGGTGCTATGAGCTCTGGATAAGATGAGAATATTTCTATTATTTCCCTAATATTTAGGTTGTACTTGTGGTTATTTCTTGCTCAAAGAGATGAATTTTACATATTCTTACTTAAGTAAGATGGCTATCAGAATACATTTGTTGGTGTGATTTGGCATTTCTATGATATTTCAGAGTAGTCCTTGGCTTGTTTGCTGAAGTTGCCAGTAATTCTCTTATGTATTTGTCAGCCCAAGAGAAATTCAAAAAGTCTTTCTGATTTGTTTCTCTTGGCTGTGTTTTGAGAACAAAGGAGAGCAAAGGAGGACATGGCCTATTCTGATTAAAAATAAACACCCTTTCCCCACTCCAATAAAATAATATGGCTAAGACCTGCTCTCTTTTTACCCAAGAGTTCTTGATCAGTTTAAATACAAATAAATCCTTGTGTCTAAATTTAGAAGCTACACCAAACATAAATGAGCTTTTTAATGTGAGTTTAATGATAAGATAATAGAGTCTAATGTCAGTTTGGAGGTTTATTTTATGCTAGGATGTTCATGCTATTTAACGTCTCTGCATATGATTTTTCTCCAACATGCCTGAGGAACAAAATGCAATTACAGATATGAAGGAATCTCATGTTTACTTAGGAAACAAAGCACATTTTTGTAAATACTGAAATCTTCAGTATGCAAAACACTGGATTTCACAAATATAATATTTTGGAATCTGTATTATAACATTTGTATAAAGTCATTCTTTTGTGCATGATGATATACCTTTTTCATTTGACAATTATTACATTCACTGGAGAAGACCCTGATGCTGGGAAAGATTGAAGGTCATTTGACAATGAATTACATTCACTGGAGAAGACCCTGATGCTGGGAAAGATTGAAGGTCAAAGAAGAAGGGGACGGCAAAGGATGAGATGGTTAGAGAGTGTCATCGATGCAACGAACATGAAATTGAGCAAACTTCAGCGGACAGCGGAAAACAAGAGGGCCTGGCATAATCTGGTCCATGGGGTCGCAAAGAGTTGGACTCGACTGTGCGACTGAACAACAACAACAACATGAATAGCAGCTAGCTGATACTACCTTTGGATAAAGCAGTTTGGGATTCAAACTTGGTTCATTTTGTCAATTCAGAATTTTGTTTGGATTCTCTGATATTGTTGTAATGGAATGTGTTTGGATTAGTTAATCTATTTCATAGTAACCTGCATTGTTATCAGTTGGAAATATTTTTTCCACCTGTAATTCTCCTCCTTCCTGTTGGAATAAAATTATCAAAGAGTGTGCCCTTCACCCAAGAAATTTTCCCTACCCAATATTAATCAGATTGGACAAAGATCCTTGTCCTAGAGGCAATGAAATACATTGCACATTTCCATCTTTATTTATTTAGAAAATTTCTATGCCATTTCTCCAGAGAAGCTGCTTGCAGTGGTTTACAAAATAGAACATGATAAAAACATAAAACAGCCATCATATGAAAACAGCCAGAATATAAAAAGAGCATAATAGATTTATCAGCTTAAAACAAGTATCATGAAACAGTTCTTAGGACAGAAGCAGATTATACAAACATTTTTAAAAGTTGACCCCCTAAATTAAAGCCTGGGTAAAAATAAATGCTTTGGTCTGGCACCTAAAAGAATGTAGGATAGGTGCTGGGCGAACTTCAAAAGCAAGGAGGCACCTCTGAAAAGACTCTGTCTCTGGTTGCCACTCTTCTCACCTTTGCAGGTAGGGGCACAGAGAGCAGGGCTTGTGAGAATTATCTTAGCTGGAGGACTAGACAATATGGGAGGAAGCAGATGGGGGAGTGAGAAGGAACATTTTCTCTATCCTTTCCCACGTTTCTTCCAGCCTGTGCCTAACTTACTTCCCAGTTTCAATTGAGAAGCTTGAGATCATTAAATATTTCAGAGAAGCACGATGAAATGCAATCAGGGAGGATGGGGACTTCAGCTTCCTTCTCCTTTTCTGTAAAAAACAAACAACCCTACTTGAAGGATTATTACTCATTGTATAAGCCCATGTAACTCCATGGCTACAAACACACGCCTTCCTCCTAGCTACCATATGCCACGTTATGTAGTAATCTAACAGAAGAGGTACATAGGGTCCTATCCTCTCTAGAATTTGAAAACTCTATAAGATGCTTTTCTTTCAAAGGGAGTTTATTGTATTTATTAAGGCTGTTTTGAAGGCCTCCCATTTACCCACCATCAGAAAACAAACTTCCACTATTAGCCCTGACCCCCTTACTTCGGGAGATTGGGGAGCAGGAGAAACCTGGCTGCCTCTAGGATCATTCCCTTTTAGTCACTATGGTATAGACCCTGGAGGTAGGAGGACTGTTTACAGCATTGCCCTTAGTCTTACAATTAAGAAAGGAGCAGAGAAATAAGGTACTTTTCTCACCATCCAGGCAGACCCTGGCCCAGACCTCACCATATTTCCCTTCCAATCCTTCATGGCAGTTGGGACTCAGTAAGTCAAAGAGGAATCCGGCAGACATACTCCCACCATCCCAGATCTCCTAAGGAAGTTCCTTGTCTTTCTGCTGTCACTACAGCTTGCCTTGCTTGCCTTTTCACTGACTGACTGCTTCCTTTGTGGCCAGTGCTCCTCCTCTGCTCTGCTTTGTTCTCAGGGTAGATCCTCCTCTTTCTCTGCTAGGCTCCTTAGCCAAGTGAACAGTCCATGCCGTGAGGCAATGCTGAATGGGGATATGCTGTTTGGCTAAAAGTCACTTGCAGACTCTTAGCCAAAATATGGGGGAGGGGTTCCTTCTGGCTCCCAGCTCCTTCTTCCTGACCCACTTGTCTTTTTTCTTGCTCCATACTCTGCAGCCCACTTCTATCTACTCACCCTTCCCTTCTGTAACTCCTCTCCACTCAGTGCTAGCTTTGCCTCTTGGCTTCTTCATTCTCTGCTGCACCCATGCCTTCCTCTGTTCCCCCCCCCCCACCATGAGGCTGTCTCATGCCCATCTCAGGCTCCTTCCCACCTGTAAAGTACTGGGTTCGCCACATGGAGACTCAGACTATGACATGCGTTCAGATGCGTTTATTGTACTTCACACACAAGACTGGAAAACCGGCCACGTAAGGGCCAACTATATACACCCCACCCAGTATACCCATGGTCCCATTGGAGGGTTTGAATTTCCCACCAGATGGCCTGTTGGTGGACACTAGGTGGTCTAGGATCTGAGGTCCCATTGTGTTTGTGACCCAAGCTCCTTACTTTAGCCGCAGACCTCTGGTGGCGGTCCGCATACATAACACCACCCTCATTCCCTGACTCCTCCATCACCCCCCCACACAAATACACCATCTGCACCCTTCTTTCCTCTCTGGATGAACCAAGGGACAGGCACGGGTGGCCACACTGCCTCCTGGTCCACAGCCAGCTGGCTCAGTCGGTGGATAAAGAGACATAGGAACAGGATAGTGTCTCTGATGATAGCTCAGCTCTGAATGGCTGGGTAGTAGGGAGGGTACTGGCCAGCTGTGTCATGCCTTTCACTTTTGGTCATTCAAGTTAGAAAAGAAGACTATGTATTTTTTCTTTAGATGTAATAAAATTTTAATTTTGAAAGGAGGAAGAAGCATCGCCAGAATGGGCAGGTGTGGGGAAGTGACCCAGAAGTGACATCATAGTGTGCCAGAACTGACCTTTGACCTGTAAGTGACACCACACCTATGCTGCACTCTCTCCAAAGTCTGCCCTATCCAGGCACTGCCCCCAATTGTCCTGGAATTTCCCAAGTTGGCAACCCTATTTGGATGTTTGCCACCTCATGAGCAGAGCCATTCTGAAAACTCTGTACAGACTGTTCGTTGTTTGAATATGTGTTTGATTTTAAGTTTTGTTTTGTGATCTTAGTTTGTAAGCCACTTTGTGGTGACACACATAGAAACTTTTAAACTAATTAATATAGATTTCAAAAACTATGTTATTTGGGACATTTTGAGTTATACATCCTGAATTTTGTTCTTTCCTGCTCTGCCTTCTTAGGGAAAATCATATCCATACAAGGGAAATGGCTGGCATGCAGTAATCAACACAAGTATTATCATTCAAAAAATGTCCAACAGCTTATGTAAGGTTCATGTAATAAAGATTATCTCCATTAATTAAATTGAATCTGCTCAAGTAATTAATCACCAGAAACCACTTTTCCATATAATCAGTGTTCTGGCTATTGCATGCCCTATCACACCCAGTTCTTTGTTGCTGGAGAAACTCACAGGATGGGAGTCATAAGGAGTAGTAGGTATAGGGATGAGTAAATGTTTCCCATTTTATTCCTTTTTGTATTTACTTAGGTTTATGTCAGTTGTTGCTGTTCTCCACTTTTCATTGACTTTTTAGATTTGTCTATATTGTGTATACATACTGTATGACCTTATGCAGGTTTTATACATTTACTATAATGTCTGTCATATATAATGCCCTCATGATGGTAATTTATTGATATATGTAGTTGAAAATATGTATTCTTTCAGGGAGAAATAGGTCAAAGCAAAAAATAAGGCGCAAAAATAATGAGTCATGGGTTTAATTAGTATGAGAAAAAAGCAAATTTGAAATTGGGATTTTCAGATCAGGAAAACTAGGATTATTTGTTGAAGTAACATTTACTGAATTTTGAATCCCTTTACTTTGCTAAGTGGGTCACCTGGAATTAGTTTCCGCCCCACTCCTAAACTTGGATTAAAATCTGATTTAGAATTCTGGTTAGCGGGGTGTGGGGAGGAAGTAACTGTGATTAACCTGTGCACCTGCATTTGTATATCATAGCAAACTTAGTTTCCCTACATCATGCTCTGCATGAAAAGGGAAGGGGAGCAAAGTGCATGCACAAGCCTATCAACAAGACAGACATATGCACATTAGGCCATAGGAATGCACGTAAGAGCGAAATGGCAACTATAACTAAAGCCAGTACTGTCCAAATAATTTGCTACTGGTTCTGAGATATGAAAATCAGCATTAAGATGGAGACTCCCAAGACTGACCACAAATATAAGAAGCAGAATGAATGCAAGACCAAAAAATCTTTCACTTCAGACTGAATGAATGAATTGTACCCGCATTGAAAATTAGCCAAGTTGTTCTGGCTGAGGAGAAATAGCTGATGGCTTCAATTACTTTGTTCTGCAAAGAAAAGTAGAATCAGCTGTGGGGGGGAGGTAAACAAGATAGATACTAAGCAGTTCATACATTAAATTTTCTGTAAAAGGAACTCTGAAGAGTAGCGTATCCTTATTCTTTATAGGTTAAAGGCCAAGGAATCATTTGGTATGATATATTAATCCTACATTTAAAATTGTATTTTTATTGTAATTTGAAACTCTCCTGTGTGACAAAGGGTGTTCACTATTGGGCAAGGCGGGATATAAATCGAAACTAATAAATAAATAATAAATAATTGTTAAATTCATTATATTATCACATATTTCAAGCATTGCTTCTACATTAATGTTCCAGTTTGGTGTAGTGGTTAAGTGTGCAGACTCTAATCTGGGAGAACTGGGTTTGATTCCCCACTCCTCCACTTGCAGCTGCTGGATGACCTTGGGCAAGCCATAGTTCTGTCAGAGCAGTTCTTGAAAGAGCTCTCTCAGCCCCACCTACCTCACAGGGTGTCTGTTATGGGGAGGGGAAGGGAAAGGAGTTTGTAAGCCGTTCTGAGACTCTGAGTGAAGGGCAGGGTATAAATCCAATCTCTTCCTCTTCTTCTATGTGCATTTAAGGTAAAAAGATGCTATTTTTTAACAGTATCAAAATATTATTGGTATCAAAA
Organism: Gekko gecko; assembly: GCA_029375565.1. Taxonomy (NCBI): domain Eukaryota; kingdom Metazoa; phylum Chordata; class Lepidosauria; order Squamata; family Gekkonidae; genus Gekko; species Gekko gecko. The sequence goes on along the minus strand of JAPDNY010000001.1, from coordinate 115,640,068 downwards.
CCTTCATGTTAGTTTAATCAGATCGGCAACTGATTAATTCATTTTAAAACCCTGTATGGGCAGTTGTCTCTATTGTAAATATCATTTATGTAAGATATAGGTTATGATTTACTATAACAGCAAATGGAATGTCTGTTTGAATCTAAATTATAAAGTTGATTTCAAGATAGAGAATGGAGAGACAGAGTAAAGCCTACATACTGTCAAAAAAAAAAAAAGCGCAAATGTGCATGTTATTTTGGTTTGTGTAAGTTCTCTTTCCATGTAATTCCACTACATAGCTATCCCATACCAAACGATCCGGCAGCATTAGCAGCTTACTGATAAGTCCTACAGGATCACCGCTGCGTCTTCATCTTCACTGGGGAATAAAACTTGAACAGTTTATATGAAGAGCTGAAAAGCAATTTCAAAAGAATTAATAAAGGTGATGATAAAAATAGGATATGTGAAGCAATCTGAACTCACTTGAAACGACTTCAAACTAAGTCAGTTCAGGGATTTCAGTTCCTGTTGAGGCAAAGGAAAGCCAGCCCCAGCTTTTAGTAAAATGTTCCAAGAGCCTGCTGTCACCACTGAGCACCCAACATGTAATTAGAAACCAGTTGACGGTGCCCTGGTCAATGTGCTGATATGAAGAGAAGTAAGGTTGGTAGAATAGGAGCTTTTTAGTCATGGAATAAGAGTTTTTTAGTTGTGCCTCCCAGGCTTTATGATTTTCTCATTTGGATTGTTCTTGGGCTTGTTTTTGCTACAGACAGTAGACTTGTATATGGGAGATTGTTTTATTTCTTTTATTTCTGCTATTAATACCAAAAGTGACCGTTTCATTATTGGATTGTTTTGGGTGGTTGTAAATTTTTTTTTTGTACTTTTGCATTTGTATGTGTGTGTGCCTGTGCTTGGAAGTCATGGCGACCTCTGGTGACTCCTACTGGGTGTAGTGGTTTGGTGTAGTGGTTGAGTGTGTGGACTCAAATCTGGGAGAACTGGGTTTAGTTCCCCACAGCTCCACTTGCAGCTGCTGGATGACCTCGGGCAAGCCATAGTTCTGTCAGAGCTGTTCTTGAAAGAGCTCTCTCAGCCACACCTACCTCACAGGGTATCTTTTGTGGGGAGGGGAAGAGAAAGGAGTTTGTAAGCTGCTCTGAGACTCTGAGAGAAGGGTGGGGTATAAATCCAATCTCTTCTTCTTCTCTTCTTCATCAAGGATGTTCAGAGAAGCAGCATGATAGCCTACCTCTACCTTCCAGGCCTGACATTCTTTGGAGGTCTCCCATCCAAATACTTGCCAGGGTCAGCCCTGCTTAGCTTCTGAGATCTGACAAGATCGGGCTTGCCTGGGCTATCCAGGTCAGGGCTTGTTTTGTGTGGTTTGTTTCATTATTGTTTCTTTTGGTACTGTTGTTCCATTTTCATAATTCTATTCCGCTTTTATTTCCCATTGGTTTCAATGGAAGAGCCTTCCCCCTTTGGGGGTATTATAACTTCATGGTTTCCCATCCAAATTGGACTAACCTCAGGGGAAAATTGTAACACTCTTCATAGGGTTGCCAACCTCCAGAGATCAGTCCCCCTGGAGAAAATGGCTGCATTGGAGGGTATGCTGTATGACACTGTTCCCCACTGAGGTCTCTCCCCTCCCCAAACCACCAAACTCCAGATATTTCCCAACCCAGAGCTGGCAGCTGTACTCCTCTAGGATTTTCTCACTTCCAGAGTTCAGGCAGATAACCTAAAGAGGCAAGGAAAGATACCTGTGTTTAACATTGAAGTCTATGGGAGAATTTGTACTAAAGATTCCACACACACAGTAACACAGACCATAGTATGCAGTGACAGAATCTGGCCCTGCAGCCACTTAGCTTAAAGGACAACAAGCTAGAGCAAGAGTGACAAGGCAGGAGTATTTAGAGTCACATGGAGGGCAAGGCATCTGGGCAGGCAGGTAGGAGCAGGAGAGCCTTGAGGAGGATTTACTTGGAGAAAGGATAAAGTTTGGAAAGCAGCAGGAAAACAGGGTTGTGCAGACTGCAAGGAGAAATTTGGACAACAGGGCAGGCATTGGGAGGAGAGCTGAAGGCAAATTGCTACCATTCCCTGCTGGCAGACAGGGGGGGTACTTCATTTATTTATTTATTTTATACCTTCGATTTATATACTGCTCTAACCCCGAGGGGTCTCTGAGTGGTTTACACAATTCAGTTTTTCCTATCTAGGGCCACAATTATAGAGGGTAGTGCCAGCCTACCAGCACCCAGGCAGCAGGGCTTCATCTCCTTCCGGCGGGCCTTGGGTATCAGTATTCCACCTTCAATGCCCTGGGGCAGATCTTTTTCCAGTCCAGCAGCTTCTTCCCAGTAGGCTCATCCCGGTGCATGGCCTCGTGTCAGCTGCAGCTCCAGCCAATGTCCTTTCCAGCTCCACCGCGCTGCGCCGACACGCCGCTTGCACCTCTGTGACTCTGCCTTTGCCAGATTCAACCATTCAGCATCGCACTCCCGGGACACTTGCGAATCATTCCTCTTTGTCGCCGTCGCTCCGCCGCCACCATTACTGCCACCGCCGATGCCTCCACTGCACACCCCAAGGAGGGAGGGTGCCCCCCGCCACCTATGGGCAGGTACCCATTTATCTACTTGCTATGCTTTCAAACCACTGGGTGGGCGGGAGCTGGGACTAGGCCTGGAAGCTCACCCCAGCCGCGGTGGGTCTCGAACCGCCATAGTGGCTGTTCTTACTGCCTGCACCACCGCTCCCTATATACTTCATCACCCTAGTCCCTATCCCATATCCTTCAGGACTGAAATACCCTCCTGCTTGTATGTAATCCTGGTGGCTACAGTTGTAACCAACCAACAAAGCCTCCCTTTCACCCCTTTCTTAAGGAACACAGCATAAGCCCTTATTAGAAAATCACTGACTGACCTGTAAAAGTGAAACCAATAGAGTGAAACAGGACAAAATTAAATAAAGGCAGACGGGGGGAGGTTCTTGTGGACTGTAGATAGGGAATTTGTTTCATTTTTATATTAATTTTGGTACACTTGAATATATTTATAACATTTCTAGACTGCATCTGCAGAGAATCTGCTCAAGGTGGCTTACAAAGTAAATGATAAAATCTTAGAATAGAAATCATTGAAAATCATAAACTATTTAAAGTCCAGCATTAACAACCTAGCCAGAGCAGAAAGCAGCATAAAACATTTAGCATCATAAAATGAGTCTCATAAAACAGTTTTCAGGTAATAAGAGGATTAGATATATTCATGGAGGACAAGTCTACTAATGGCTACTAGCCATGGTGACTGAGGGGAACCTCCACATTCAAAGGCACTAAATCTCTGAATCCCAAAGCCAGGAGGCAACATCGGGGAAGGCCTCAGCCTCTATTCCCCATTATTGGCTGTCCAGAGGAACTGGATGGCCACTGTGTGAGACAGGATAATGGACTATTGATCTCATCCAGCAGGGCTCTTCTTGTTCTTACACTAGCCATTTTCAAAGATCAACCCCTTAATTAAAAGCTTGTGTAAAACAAAGTGTTTTGGCTTGATACATAATAGAAGTAGGAGAAGGGGGCATTTTGGTGGTGGCACCTCACCTGTGGAACAGTCCTGTCTGTGCTCTCCACCTACCTTACCTCTGAAGACAGGGGCACAGAAAGCAATGTTTGCGAGGAAGATTTCAAATGGCACACAGAATATGTTCAGAATCTTGGAAGAATACAGAACAAAGTTTAGGTCCAGTGGCACCTTTAAGACCAACCAAGTTTTATTCTGGGTTTGAGCTTTTGTGAATAAAACTTGGTTGATCTTAAAGGTGCCACTGGACTAAAACTTTGCTCTGTTGCTTCAGACCAACACAGCTATCCACTTGAATCCATCTTCTTGGAAGAACACATTAAGTTATATGTAAATAAGTGGCCAAGAAGACTCTTTAAGCCTCTTGGTTAGTTCATCCACTTGTATATGCACACACACTTGCATGTGTGTATAGGCTTTTCTCCTTAAGTTTGGGGTGGTAAAATACTTGAAACTGAAGTAAACTAGTATATGGCTTCTAGAGCCCACCATTCCTTGCAAATATATTATCAAATGAACACCTGTGTATCCATCTTATTTTAGTTTCAAATATAATTATCAGTGTTCAGTAGGGCAGCCAGCCTCCAGGCTACTATTAAAATTGATCTCCAAACTACAGAGATCAGGTCTCCTGAAGAAAAAGGCTGCTTTGGAGGGTCAGTTCTATAGCACTGTATCCTACTGGGGTCCCTCCCCAGGCTCTACCTTCAAATCTCCAGGTCTTTCCCAATCCAGAGCTGGTAACCCTAATGCTCAGAGATCTCCCAATAACTTTGATTAAAGAATTACTTTAATGTGCAAGATCTGATGTCATGTAAATTAGTTATATAAGCCATTCTGTTCTAACTCAAATAAGGCTTTGCTATATCTAGACTTTCTCAATCTTTCACCATAAAATGTATTTTTGAACTGGAAGGTGACACTGTTATGCCAGGCACCTTTGCTATATTTAGCCACATATTGTCATTGTATCTGTGTATCGAACCATTTTAGGATGAAGTATTTGGGTGTCTATGTTTGGTTTTTTAATCTGTCATAAAAGAGATTGCTTGCCAACTGTAAAAAAAATCCTTGGTATTTGAATATTAATTAAGTTAGATGAGATTTTTCCTCATGAGAATCCACATTCCCTGTTAAAACTTTAGTACTGTGGTCATTTAATGTAGGCAAAAGTGTGAAGAAGAGGAAATATGTCCCAGTCTAAAAAACAAAACAAAAAACATAACAGGCACCAAGAAACTGAGAGAACTGTCTCTCAGCAATTTAACACGGTATGGTTCTGTATTTTCATCTCATTCATTTTCAGGACTGTTTAGAAATTATTATTCTGTTCAGTGGTCTAACACTCAAGTCAGCTTACTTGGTTTAGCCAGTGGACTCCAAAGCATTATAAGCAATCCAGGCACTCTTGATTCTGGATCATACATACCCCTTTTTTCTTTGGAGCGAGGATGTTGCAATGGCTGTCAGACCATGATAACTACAAGTTAAGCATGTGTAACTGCCCATTGAGTTTTGTCATCTCACAAAACAAGAGCTGAAAAAGTAATCCAGTTCCCTGACATTCTGGGCTTGGTCAGATAGGCCTTAACCTCCAAAGGAGACACTGTGAGAGCTTCAGGCAGTTTGTCTCTCTACTGAATTGCTCTTATAAGCATGGCACTCATCATACTCATTTTGGTGACCTGAGCAGAAAAAATTGTGCTGAATTATGGTCAAATCTGGGGAATTTTTGCTAGCTTATTTTAAACGGTTTGTGCTGCTTTTCTAATTCATGTTCAGAGTAGTTTACAACAACACAGGAAAACATTAAAACTGCTATAGTAAGCAGAATAAATGGATTAAAACAAAGAAGAAAATGAATATAGCAGCCAATTAAGAGCAGTCCTTTAAAATGAAAGTCCCCAAATGCCAAGTGAAGATTTCCAGTCCTTCCAGAGGTCAATGAAAGACAAGAAATACACATATTCAAAGAGAAGCTGTTCTGCAGCCTTTTAGTGGCAGATGTCTTCGTTGCATGGATAGATGATAACGGAACTGGTGCCTGGTTTGCCAGAAGATTGGGTGAATCTGTCTTCTTCCTTGTTTGTTTGTTAGCTATTTCAGCAGCAGACTGCCACACTGTTGGAAAAATTAGCATTGTATAGAAAGACTTTTCAAGTGAAATCTATTCCAAATATCTTCATGCCAAATAAAATGTCTAACATCAATTGTTTTTCATCAAATGAGCATCATCCATTTGACATAGTGTAAAACTAAATTTAAAATGAAGGATATATATGTCCATAAAATGGTTGTGTGTGTGATCACTCCTCTGCTCAAACTGCAGTTTGATTGCACATTGTGAACAGTACACTAAAAAAAAACAACCCACACACATTAAACTGTTTGATGCTGTATCAGATCCTTGTTCCATCAAAGTCAGTATAGACTGGCAACATCCCTCCAGAATCTCAGGCCACAGTCTTTCACATCACCTACTGCCTGATTCTTTTAACTGGAGATTCCAAGGGTTAAACCTGTGACCTTCTGCATGCCAAGCAGATGCTTTATCACTGAGCCATAGTTCCTCCCCAAGAATAGTTTTTTATTGAGTGTTTGAAATCATTCTAAATTATTTTGCAAATATTGTGTGCAAGTGCATTCCTGCACTGCTTTCATGGCTGCTCCTCTGCCCCGGCCCAGGATTGTCTCCCCCACCCCGCCCCGCCCTTCCAGGGGAAGGGGAAGCGGCGGGCAGTCAGTAGCAAAGACACCGAATGGCACGGGGCAAACCCACGTGGCACCACTGCCTCCAGTAAGCAGCAGGCCATCTCAAGGAGGTTCTGAGATGGGGGCCTGGGAGTGGGGACAGGCCCCATGACTGGGACCCCCAAGACAGCTGCCAGAGGGGATGAAGGTGCCAGCAGGACCCACCCCACAACAGCTAAGAGAGCCGAGAGGGAGCATGGAGCAGCACAGATGCACCTGGCAGTGGCTGTGAGCATCATGACCAGGGGAAGACAACTGGGAGCCAGAAGGGGCCGTACCTGGTCTCAGGAGGAGAGCTGTGACAATGCCAAGCGTGATGAGGAGGCTGGATGGGTAGGACTCTGCCCCGACACTGGAAAGGACAGGGAGTACTGAGAAGGGGGTGGGACTCACAGGGGTGGGGAAGCACATGTTCAGCCAATGGAAGGGGGAAACACAGGAAGAATGACATGGGGAGTCCATGGGAAGAGAGGGGTGGAGGGAAGGGCACATGCTGGGGAGGGGAATAAAAAGGGGAGAGAATGCCAGAGCCAGGGAGGAAGGAAAGGACAAGGCCAGTGGGGAGAGAGATGAGAGAGAGTGTAAAAAGCCCACCTAGCCTGAGTCCAGAGGGTTAAGCCCCTCTTTTTGGGTGATCCAACCCTGGGGGGCACCCACGTCTGAGGATCCAGGCAGAACCCCAATACCCTATTCCCCGGCATGGAAGAAGATGGGGGGCCCCGACACCCAAAGGTAGGCCCAACACCCTCCCTGTCAGTTGTCCTCCCTCCCAACCCATTAGACATTATCCTCCAAAAAGGGTACTTTCTAGGGGTCTGCATAATTAAATACTCAAGCTGAAGAAATACACAGAAATTGCTATTTCAGGTTGTTACCTCAATGTTCTGGAAAGGTATTGGGAATCCAAGGTTCTTAGTGAAACAAAACTACGCTCCCTGAAAACTTTGGGTCCTACAGTGCTAGCAGGCAGCGCGTGCTAATTTACTTTCTTGATTATACTGATTATACAGATTCCTCAAGCAATGCCATTTCTGCCTTCTAGTTGGATCCTTGCAAGGGAAGAGCACAGACTTCTTCCAGCCAATCACCTTTGGAGACAAGCCACGGAGAGATGCAGTTCTCTTATTCTTCCTCCTTTGGGGAGGCACTAAAACTAATGATAAGAATGCCTGTTGCAGGATGGATTTAGAGAGGCCTGCCCTGGGCTTGGAATGACAGCCCCCAGAGTGGAATGATTATCCCTGGGTGGTAGCATATGTGTTCTGCATCTAGAATGACTGTTGTGTCCTGACATCGGGAGTATGAGCTAGCGAAGGCAGCCAAGCTCGCTCTCTGAGAACAATAGGGACTAGGCTCCTGAGCTCGCCAGTAAAGAACCAATGGCAGCATTGGCAGGCAATTCAAACCCACCAATAGGAACGGGGCGTCCCCCCCCTTACTGTATATAGTTGGCCGCCGGCCATTACTGGTTGTTCTTGTCTTGTGTGAAGTACGAATAAACGCGTCTTCTCTTATGTTGTCGTCCGAGTCATGAGGCCTGAAACCCAGTACTTTACAATGACAGCCTCCAAAGTGGCCTGATGGTCCTGGGACTGGAATCAGTAGTCTGGAACAGCCCCAGGAATCATCATTCCACTCTGAAGGCTGTCATTCTAGGCCCAGGGCAGATTTCTTGTAATCATTCCACATTTTCACTGCAACTTTTGTGTACTGTAATATATTTCAGTGAAGTGTATGCAAGTCAACAGGTACTCTTGGCTCCCAGTACATCCAATGGGTCTTTGGGCCTCTCCCATTGCTCCCAGTTGGAATTCCTGTCATTTATTTAGTACATCCTCATAATGGTAGACTGAAAGAAAAGGATGGGGGCCTGCAAAGGAAGCCACAGTTGCTTTGTGAAAGGAGACAAACAGGCCACAACAAGGAAGGTTGGCAAATGCACCAATAAATGTATTTAATCATATGTGAGGGGAGTTTTTTCCCCAAGGGATACCATAAAAGGGGAGTATCTTACACTTCCATACAAATTAACTACTATTTGTATATATAGCACTTGTAGGAAATGAGTCTTCATCCTTGCAAGTAAATAAGTTTGTTTTTCATATACCCAGCCTCAGCAGCTGCACATGGCTATGATCTGTCTCTCCCTCTTTGTTTCCTCTCTTCCCTAATCCTGCCTCTGAGGATCTTGAGAAGGCACACCAGACTCCTCCCTCCACCACCCCATCCCCAACAGCAACAACAACAACACTGTGAGGGGGGCCAGACTGAGCAACTGGTCCCCAGTGACCTAGATGATAGGGTCCAGTCTCAGGAGGAGTTTGAACTAGCCTCTTCCAGATCCCCCCCACCCCCTGTTCTCATCCGTCCTGCATTTCCCACTGAAGTGGTGGAGCTGAGGGAAGGCCTGACAGAGAAGCTGTTTCTGAAACCTCTAGGAGGCAGTGTTCCCTCTAAGCTGAGTTAGTGTGAGCTAGCTCACAGTTTTTTAGCCTCCAGCTCTCACATTTTTGTCTTAGCGTAGGAAGGATGGCTTCAGAGCAAACTAATATATGCGGTAGCCAAATTGCTTGCTCACAACTTTAATGTTAGTAGCTTACAAAGTAGAATTTTTGCTCACAAGACTCTACAGCTTAGAGGGAGCCGTGCCAGGAGGTGCTTTTTGTCCTCCCATGACCTCTTTTCCCTCACAGGCTGGGAACAGGTGGGGAGAGAAGGGAGGTCACTGTCCCCCACCTGCCCCAACACTCACTGTCTCCTGGCTCTGCAACTGTTCAGACGTGCAGCAGCGATATCGGTGCCCTTATTTCCCTTTGCTCCTCCAATCACTCCCTGAGGCCGGGAGGTCTTTTCCCCTCAGAGCGACATGCACAAGACAGCCCAGTTGCCTCCCAGTCTACATTCCAGCCCTCCTCCTCCTCCTCCTCCTCTCTTCCTCACTGGCCCTATCCATTCATCAGCTAACTGCCTCTCTGTGTGCCCCCTTGACAACTCCCCTCACGGTCACTATTTGAAGAAACGTGAAGCCAGTTGGTGCAGCAGTGGCAGTGCCAGCTGCTCAGCTCCGACCCCATGTAGTGGCTTCTCCAATCCTTGCTGAGCTGTGATCAGAGAAGGCAGGGGGGACACCACAACTCCTCTTTCTCTGCCTTCACTGCCATTCCCCCCAACTATTTTCTTAGCCCTACTCTCTAGGCATTACCTTTCTTGACAGCTTCGACCACACACACACCTCACCACGTTCACCTGCTCACCCTCCTCAAGCAGCCTCCTGCTTCCCTCCCCCACACCAGTGGCTTGTGGGCTATGTAAAAGCCCTGGACAGGCCAGATCTGGCCCCAGGCCTCATGTTTTGGCACCCCTGGATTACAGTATGTTCTCGGTAAATTTGGTGCCGTTGCCTTTATAAACACCTGCCCCAGAGATCCTTGTATTCCTTCTCCATTGAAAACAATAGTCCCACTCCCTAATTCCAAAAAGACATATATTTTAATCCTAGAACAGTAATGCCCTACCCAGAAATCAGCAATCACAGTAAAAAATCCCACCAACTCCCAAAGCCTAGATTAAAAGTTATAATGATTTTTGTCTTGGTACATACCCCTAGTGCTTTCTTTAGTTGTTTCAAACCCAGAGATGGGGGGAGGCAGAGAAGAGTGGCATAGCTTGTCTGTCTAGTATTCCAGCATTGCCCATTTTGCCTGCCTGACTCACAAAACTGTGTTTGTCAGGTATTTTACACTGGATAACAAATATTTTGTGTGCTTTCACATAACTGCCTGAGAACTGTAGTTCAGTCCAGTAAATTCTGAATGCTGCTGTGACTGCACAGGCACAAAAGCACATACACTTGAAAGGAAACTGATTTTAAATGATGCATGACCTGCCCATGAAAGAATACTTAATGTCAGAAAGCCAGTAAACTGAGTTTATTTGCTAATATCATCTACCCAGCCATCAGCCATGCTGAATGCTGCTTTGTATGCATATGTGAAACCGTTTGAAATTATAAACAAATCACCAATGCAACTTTATGAGCCTCATTTAATAGAATATGTGCGTTGCAAGAAGGGTAAGTTCTCATACACTTTTTGTATTTCAAAAATTCACTTAAGATGTTGCTAGAATTTGTTCAAAGTGTTTCATAGAACCAGGTCAACAGTACCATTTTTTGTCCTTAAAAGCATTTGCAGTCACTTTAAGTAGACATGTACATGGATAGAGATGCTGCCAAAATGTGAAAGAAAATCCAACTTGGGAGACTGAAGAACTTCCACTTACAAAATTCTGGTCAGAAAATTGTAGTGGCCTTTGTAAAAACTCATTATGGATCACATGAATCTCCTTATAAGAAGCATCATCACAATAACTGCCTGTCATTATATCTATTTGTGTCAATTTGTACAAACTTAATCATCTATTTTTTAATTTTGACATGTTCTGCACAATTCATATTTATTCTTGCAAGCAGCATCTCTGTTCAGATAGATGTGTACTAAAGATGATTGAGAATGCACAGAAATGATCATGAAACCTATGGTTTGTTGAGACCAAATAGGATATATTAATGCAAAAAAGCACTCACAGCTTTTTATCTGAAGTAACAAATCAGCAACATTGAAATAACAGCAGTCAAAGGGAAATTACTAACACCATTTAACTAGCCAGATGATGCCTAAGTCCAGGAAAAAAGAAATGAACAAATAATTCCTCCTGTCTTTCGTACATACCTACACACTGAGAAATATAACACATAAAATACCAGCAGCAGTTATCAAGTACTATGATCATGAGAACTGCAACTTTTGAAAAAAATCATTTTATTATAAAAATATACAAAAAGATACACAAGAATATATAAAAGGATGACATATTCAACAAGGACTGATAATACCATCATATTTCATTAAATAGTACAGACAAAAAATTACTATTACCTATCACGCTTACAAGATGTCTGAAGCATAAAACAAAATCTCTTACAAGACATCATGAGAACTGTAGGTCTGGTAGGGGAGAGAAGTGTTGCTAATTATTTCTGTGAATTGCCTCATTTACCCATTACAGGTTTGAGGGAATCAGAATGATCATAAACAAGATACATTTATGAACTAGACTCTAGCTAACCATATTTGAGGAAAGAAAACTGCAACAATGAGAAATTCTTCTTCCTGTATCAATTAGAAAGTAAGGTATGTTTCGTAAATGAAGACATTCGGGTTTAAACAACAGAAACTTAGGATACCCTTCTTAGCCATCTGTGCATGGTAGGGATGGGCACGAACCCACAAATGAACACCGGTTCAATCGTGAACCAGGCTGGTTCATGGTTCGTGAACCAGGGGTTCCAGAGAATGTGTCTCCCACAATCCACCCACGAATCTTCATTTTTTCATGGAGGTTTGTGAGGTTCATGTGAGACACTCTCAGAGCTCAGTCAGGCCCTTCCGGGTGGGCCAAACTCCCCGAACCATGAACTGGTTCATGCAATGGAGGAGTTCATTGGTGGCTCAGGGTTCGTGAAAACCCCAAACCATGAACCTCCAACAAACCTCCATTTTCCTGGTTCATGTTTACCCCTAAGGTATAGTAATCTATTTTGTGCAGCTTATTCATTGCCATTGCCAGTATTACATTTTCTTTGGATAATGCCTTCCTACAACAGAGGAGAGGTGTTAAAATTCTAAAACTCTCTTAGACAAGAACCCTTTGGGACACAGAGCTTGTATTTCATTTGGAATTCCAGTGATGGTTTTATCTTGCGGACAATTTTTCTGTGATCCTGATTCCTGAATAGGATCTTTTAAACTCACTTAAGTAGGGTTAAGCATTTTATTCTTGGCAGAGTTCAGAAGGAAATGGGTTTCAAGCCAAAGTAATGAATCTCAGACTGTGACATGGGCTTAATTCATCACATGGATTCTGACCATTCCGTTGTATTCTGTGAAACTGCAGAATGCTTTTTCCTGAATCAAATCAAATATCCGAGGAGATGGCTCCAAATTAATACATAGGTATCATGTCCTTGTAGTCAAATTGGAGGATTATTTAAGCTACAGGATAAGAAGCAAGGCAATGCGGTTAAAATCAAAAAATAGTTACTTTCTAAATATGATCCTATACTATTTAGCCTTTGATGAAAACTGGTAATCTTTAAATGGAAATAGCAGGTCTAAAATGGTGGGTCCCTGTTAAGTATGAGACATAAGTCAGATCTTAACCAGTGATTCAGCTTTATTTAACTCAACGGTAAACCAACACAAGAACAGTGGAGCAACAGGCTCCCTTTTTAAACTATCTGGGCTATGGTAACCACGCCCTTAAACAATTTAACAACCAATGAACAAATAGAGATAACAACCAATAGTTTCTGTTCCCTCCGGAACAGCTCCAGCTATTCTGATTGGCTTGCTTCGCAAAGCAGTCAATCAGGTTATTCTCTTTAGGATACCAGCCTACATCTCAAGCTCAGTCATACATTTCAATACATAACATTCCTCCCCCCTAAGAAGGAGCAAACCCTGAACAATCATATTCTTTTAAGTATGCTGGATGGCTGTGGGTTCTTTGTGACCATCTTAACGGTTCTGTGTGTGGCAGTGCCTTGGTGTCCCTAGAGCTGCTGTTTTCTAATGGGGGGCTTTTTTCTACGGGCCTGGTTCTGTTGGATTGCTGCCTGGTATTTAACTCTATGGGGTTTCTGATTCCCCAGGGGCAGCACAGTCCTCAGTGTTTTGAGGCTCAACTGGTCTTGGAAGTGGACTAGGACTTATGACCGTGTCTCTGGCCATGCCTCAGCCCAGCGTCATTGCAGCTGGTGTATGTGCCGTCTCAGAGTTCTCCCATCAGTGGTACAGATGACATAGGATAGTGGGTGGCCGGCACCCACAAATGACCTTCTCCATAGTTTCGTGCGAACACTGCATCGCTGATTTGTAAAGATTGGGGCATTTCCAGAGCCTCTGTTTGTAGTGGTCTGTCAGATGTGAGGTCGGGGTGCATCCTGTCCAGCAGTGAAGCCAGACAACGGCCCATAAGTAGCTCTGCAGGGCTCCTCCCTGTTGCTGTGTGCGGAGTGATATGTTGATGCAACAGGAAGGACGCTAGCTTCTGGTTCCAGTTGCCCTGCGTCATCCAGCAGAGTGCCTCTTTTGTAGTTCGGACCATCCTCTCTGCCTGCCCATTTGTAGATGGATGGAACGGTGCTGATTTTATATGTTTAATTAGGTTCTGCCTAATAAAGTCCTGGAACTCACATGAAGTAAACTGTGCCCCATTATCAGAAACAATGGTGTCTGGTAGGCCATGTGTTGCACTAAGTTCATCCAGGTTACCTCTAACCTCTTAGAGTAAGAGTCCACAACTATTAAAAATACTTGCCCTTGGAATGGCCCCGCAAAGTCGATCTGCAAGTGGGACCATGGCCTATGTGTGTTTCCCCAGTGTTGTATTGGTGCATGTGGGGGATCAGACCTTGAGAGTTGACACGGCTGACAAGCTTGGACCCAGTGTTCTATGTCCTGGTCACTGTGTGGCCACCACATGTAGCTCTGTGCAAGAGCTTTTATACAGACAACTCCCGGGTGACTGGCATGTAAGGCCTCTAGCACCCGCTCTCTTAAGTTCGGAGGGACTACCACCCTATTTCCCCATAATAAACACCCTTTGTGAGCTGAGAGTTCCTGCTGTCAGTTGCTGTAAGGCTTGAACTCTGCCTCAAAATGGCCTACTGGCCATCCCCTCCACACCCAATTGAGTACCTGGGTTATAGTGGGGTCCCTGGCTCACCCAGCTGCAATGTCTGAGGCATGCACCAGAGGCTCAGGCAGGTCTTCAATTGTCAGGACTTCGCAGGCTTGTGCAAGGTCGATGGCTGCCCCAGGATCAGACATCGACTTAGTGTGTCGGCATGTCCGATGGCCTTTCCTGGCTGGTGGATAAGGTCAAAATCATAAGCAGAAAGGAACACAGTCCACCTCAGCATTCTAGAAGACAATATCTGTGGGGTCTGCTGGTGAGGCGCAAAGAATCCCAACAGAGGCTTATGGTCCGTAACCACCAGGAACCTTCACCCATATAAAAAACCGTGAAACTTTTTTATTCCAGCAACCAGGGCAAGAGCCTCCTTATCAATTTGTGCATAATTTCTTTCAGCGGGTGATAGTGTCCTAGAATAATAAGCAACTGGCGCTTCCCACCCATTTTCCATGACGTGGCTGAGAATGGCACCAATGCCAAAAGGAGACACATCAGCAGCGAGAACCAGAGGTTTGTGTTCGTCAAAGTGAGTGAGGACGCTATTGGAAACTAGCAGGTCTTTTATAGCCCTGAACGCCATGTTCTGCCGTGTTCCCCGATCCCATTTAGCCCCTTTTCCCAGCAACCTGTGTAATGGCTCAGCAACGGATGCCTTATGAGGCAGAAATGCGTGATAAAAATTTAATATTCCTAGAAAGAATTGCAGCTCTTTTTGTTTCTGGGTTTAGTGGATCGCAGCCCCTTTGGACTCGGTTGGGTGCATCCCTTTTTCCTCTGTTAGGAAACCAAGGAATTCCACTCTTTTAACCCCTACTTTACCTAGTTGACACCTGCATCTCTGAATCAACCCAATATGGGCCTGAGGTGTCCCACCAACTCCGTTACATTTGCTCCCGCAACCAAAACGTTGTCAAAATATGGAACCACCCCTGGTATGTCTCGGAGCAATCCCTCCATTAACCCCTGGAAAACCCCAGGTGCCACATTCACTCCAAATTGAAGGCGGTTAACCCTGAATGCTCCCCTGTGATTCACAATGGTTTGCGCCTCGGCTGCTACCGAGTCCACGGGCAATTGCTGATACGCCTGAGCAAGATCAAGTTTTGCAAACACTTTCCCTTTGTACATTCCTCCATAGATTCTCTTTGAATGAAGGTTAATGAAAAGGCTTAATGTCTTTGCCTATTATATTAAAATCAGAATCATTAGGGCTACCTCTATCTATAGTAAAGATAAATACACCTATAAATGAGAGAGAATCTTAAATACAATGCAATGGATTATTGGTGTTTTCTATTTGTATGTGATGCATTGTGTTACCAGAGTAAGTGAGGTTTAACCATTGTTTATAACCAAAGTGTAGAGCAGATCTTCCAACGTAGACTGTAAAAAAAAATCTCTTTGTCTTGTCCAGTTTAGGTTGCGAACTGTAACCTGAAGACTGAGGAGGGCAACACATACATGGCCTTTACTAGTTCCCCTCAAATCCTGGGATAAGAGATCATAGTCTGTGTATACAACAGGCAAAACCTTAGGACAATATCTCAGGTAGAATTGTGGAAGGAAACAGTGGGGGGAGGGTGACTTAAATAAAACTAAATTTATCTTTATTGATCATATAAATTACAGAAAAGAAACATGAAGAACAATAGGCAGATTCAAAGGTGATTCAGGAAAAATAATTAGATCAATGCAAACCCATATATTGTCTGGGGAATATGCAAATCAAGAAATGAGTCAAACAGTTTTGGGTGGTAACTGGACATAAAATTACAGTTAGGGGAAGCCCCTTTCAAGCCCTATTAACCTGTAAATTTGTTGTTGGGGATCAGAGGAGGTGTCCAGGCCTTTGTGAATAGGGTTACCAGGGTCCCCCAGCCGAGTGGGTGAGGGAATGGAGAATGCACTTATTAGGAGGGAAGGAAGAAGAAGCAGGAAATAAACGTAATGTGCCTACATCACTTCTGGGTCAGGGACATCAGGGGCAACACTCTGGTTCGTTGGCCAAACTCTATGGTAGAATTAGCTTCAAGCCATAGCATCACCCCCCGACGTCACCAATGTGTTTATGTCACTTCCAGATGACATAGGCTCATCACGTTTATTTTCAGTTTCTTGCCTGTTGGGGGGGGGTAATTTCCCCTGGTTTCTGAAAGCCCTGAACTTGGGGGGAGAGGCTCCAAACTGGGAGATTCCCTCACCCCCAACTTGGGACTGGCAACCCTATTTGTGAAATGTGTGAACCAACTGTGACCCGCTCATAGAGTGAATATATGAAACTGCCTTATAATGAATCAGTCTGTTGGTCATTCATAGTTAGTACTGTCAAAGAATGACAGTGGTTCTTCAGGGTCTCAGTAGAGGTCTTTCATATCACTTACTACCAAATCCTTTAACCGGAGATGGTGAGGATTAAACATGGTACCTTCTGCATTAGAAACTGATGCTCTACCACTGAACCATGACCCCTCCCCTTATATGTTCATGATTTCTCTCACACACTCACAAAAGAGAGAAATTCCACCTGCAGTTCACATGGTGAAAGGTTAATCCCATACCATGATTTGTCCTCTTTCTAGTAATCATATCCCTCCTCACATGAATATGCAAGTGAAAACATTTCTCTGTCTTGTTTAGCAGTTTTCCTTTGCTCCTTACATGATGTTTTCACAGCCTCCTTGTAATTAGCTTCTGTGAAAAATAGAGGAACTTGGAACATCCAGATAAATTGAGACAGTTTTCTGACTCATCCTGGAAACCAGTCTCAGCAAATCTCATTAGTTCTGACCAGGGGATATTAAAAAGAGTCCAAATATCTCTTTGAGGTGAAGGGTGCCGAAATTCTGCATGGGAATGTAACCTGTGAGGGGAAAAGTTATAAGATGTTTTTATATGTGTTGGAAATAAGGTCATTTTCTAAGGAAAACTCCAAGAACTTAATACATTTGTTAGGCTCAAGTTAGAAATACTGCTGTCTTATGTAAGATGTCTCAGTATTATCAGCTACAAATCATATGCCCATATTATTTTTAGGAAATGTAGAAAATTACAGATATTACTGGCAGGATTTTTCCCCTATAATCTTTCTCCAAAGATTTTTTTTCCCCCAAGTATCATAGGAAATATTTTGATTACTGGTTTCCTATTTTTTTTAAAAAAAAGTTTACACTTACTTTGATGAATATTTTTGTCTGGATGCACAAGTGCTGACCCACAAGCTTATACTTAAATGCAGAGCATCTTGTAACACTTGAGGCATTTTAGGGGAGAAATCTTTTTACAGATCAATACGTTCTAATTGCTCAAATGCGATCTCCCTCAAATTGCTTACTTCTGAAATTGGCTAGAATAGATTGTTTTCATAATTGCTTATGTGTATTATTAAAATAGTGGCATGAGTAGAAGTAGAAGGCAAGTCCTGGACAGCACATGTTTAGAATCCAAATTAGATTGGGACAGGAAGAAAATGGGGGGAGGGAAAGGGAGAAAGCTCACGAGGAATGGAGGTGGGCAAATGTAGTTACAAGCACTTGGGCTCAGTAACAAAATGGTCATCGGGAGTAGTTTAAGCTGCAGTCCGGAAGGTCAGTAGTTCGGCAGTTCGAGATCCTAGTGCCACTGGACAGAGTGAGCTCCCGTCTCTGGCCCCAGCTCCTGCCAGCCTAGCAGTTCAAAAGCAAGAAATAGCAAGTAGATAAATAGGTACTGCTTCGGCAGGAAGGCAACAGTGTTCCTTGTGCCTCAGTGTTTAGTCATGCCAGTCACATTACCATGGAGAAGTCTTCGGACAGTGCTGGCTCTTTGGCTTGGAAACGGAGATGAGCACCACCCCCTAGAGTCAGATTCGACTGGCTTTCAAGCAAGAGAAACCTTTACCTTTACCTTTTATGCCTGTATAAGTTATTAGGTCAAACTGCTATACAGGACACCCTTGACTGGATCAAGTTCATTTTAACTGAAATGCAGGAATCTGTAATGCAAATTTGCTTGCAGATGTGGCAGGAGAAAGGGTCATTTATGGTTTTCATCAAGGCTTTTTTTTCAAATCCAGTTTCTCTCCCAGGCTGGTTTGGGGAGGAGGGAAGAAGTGGCTATATTTTTGCTCCATATAGCAAACAGTATTGAGGTATTGAGGAGGAGTATCTTGATTAGGCAAGTGGCACCACAAAGCACTGATCCTTACTACTTACAATTAATGGTTGGGTTGGAGCACCTTTTCTATGAGGAAATGCTAAAAATCTGGATTTTTTTCAGTTTAGAAAAAGATGACTAGGGGTTTGCAAAGAGATTTATAGAATTATGCATGGGGTGAAAATAGTGGATAGAGGGTTTTTTGTTTTTGTTGTGTTGTGTTTTTCCTTCATCTCCCATAACACTAGAACTCAGGAGCATCCAATGAAACTGATAGGCAATATATTCAGGATGGAGAAAAGAAAATTTGATTTAAGCCAACAAAGAATTCAATTGTAATATTCATTGTTGGCAGAATAATTAATACATCAATGCTGCACAACCTGATTAAAGAGTAGATAAAGGTTTATTTAAAAACTAATATATTTGATAGGAAAGAAGAGAGACCTCTATGTCTAGTTTGTTGGACTTCAAGGGCAACTGGTTAACTGCTGTGTGAAACAGGGTCCTGAGACTCAATAGACCACTGGTCTGATCCAGCAGGACTATTCTTAGACTGTCACAACTGCCAGTAAATACACAGACCCTCCCCCACAAATTTACACTTCACTTAAAAATCACAATAGTGTGATCTCCTGCATGATACGCAGTTTGGTCCCAAGTTTGTACTTTGTATATCAAGAGCCCTGGGGTGAATTGGGCTAAAATCATAAATATTGACATATAATGTATTTAAATAAAAGGAAATCAATTTTGAATATAAGGGGAAGGTGACCCCCCCCCCAAAAAAGAGAAGCCAATAAATAAAAGCATATATGATCCTGGATTTTAGATCTCCCACCATCTTTTATCTTCCCCTTCCAGTCTCCTTCCCTCCCTTGAGCTCCACCTGCTGCCTCTTCCTCCTCTCACAGCACAGCTCTGAGAAAAGCAGCACTTTTCAGACATTGCAATTCCTGAGCCAGGTATATTGCCTCAGCTCAGCACCATGCAAAGACCACCACTGTGGTCTTTGTCAGGCCTCGTATTGTTGGGGCTGCTGGTACTTCTGCTGCTCCCCAGGGATTGCTGTGGGTATGAGGTGAAGCTGTTTTGCTTGCCCCCTCCCCTTTTGTGTCCCCTCCTACCATTCTCTCATCTTTTGCACAGTAAAGCTTTCTTCCCTCCCTCCATTTCCTTCCTGATTTCCTTCTCACTGACCCAGTCCTGGGAATGCCTCTCCTTATGCAGGCCAACTGATGGAGAGGCTGGCCTCCCTCTGTGATTTTTAATGGCTCAACCACAAAGTGGGTGGAGGGACAATGCACCTGACAGCACTTCTGGCCCACAGAACCCAGCTCATTGAAGGCATACTCATTAGATTCTCTCTGTCAAATTAGCAGCCCATCCCCTGCAGAGCATCTGAGTAACATACTACTAAATTTGTATATGAGTTAAAGATGATCCCCCATTTTGTATGGCAAAAAAAAAAAAATCTGTCTTCATTTGGAGTAAAAATGCTATATCAATTGATAGTCTACCTTCTAAAAATTCTCTTTACTGTATTCCACATTTTGTGTTAGTGGTACTGTTTGTTGTTTAGTTTTGTAGGCCAGTCCAAGTTCTTTGACATAACTGTTTACCATGCAAAAGCTGCCATGAACAGTAACTTCTGTTCTCAGTGTGTCCTTTTGCTTGAGGCAGGCAGGTATGGTGCCAGGTATGATGTAATTGTAATCCAAAAAGGAAACACTGCTGCAGTAGGAATCCAACACTATAAAGGGAATGCTGAAGGACTAAAAGCAGATCTTCTGCAACACTACAACTATAAATGTCAAAGGGAAAAAAACTGCTTACAGCATCTTGAATATCTGGGAGCAACAGATCAGAAATAGAATGATATTGCATTTGCTTCAGTACTGTTGTTATAAATCTGTGCACTTACAGTAAGGAAGAGGTCAAAGCACTACAAGGCTACAAGCAGAACATAGTTTGCACATACTACTAACATGCTCCTTTTGGGACAATAAATATTTTAACAGCTTTTTCTCACACCTGTAAGCACTAAATATTAGATTTATATTACAGCCAAGAAAGTTCTAATATAATGCTGGAAACTGATCCTTTTTGGCTTATTGGAAGCTGACAGTATTTATTTTATTGTGTGTGTGTGTGTGTGCACGTGCACACGCGCGCATGCATGCATGCCTGGAAGTCATGGTGACGTCTGGTCACCCCTACTGGGGCTAGGACATTTCAGAGAGGTGGCTTGATATTTGTCTCCCTCTGTGTCCCAGCCCTGGTATTCCTTGGAGGCCGCCCTTCCAAGTGCTTACCAGGGTGAGCCCTGTTTAACTTCTGAGATCTGCTGAGATCGGGCTTGCCTGGGCTATCCAGGTCAGGGTGGAAGCTGACAGCATTTATTGATTAACAGTGTAGCATTTTCATTTTCTCACTACTTCTTTCTACAGCAGTCAATGTTGCATATTGAGAACTGCTATAGTACATAGGGGTGAGAAACCGGAAGAACCAGGTTCAAACTTCATCTCTGTTGTGAGTTTAGTAAATGTCCTTAGGCAAGCTACTATGTATTAGTCTCAGACTGCCGTCTGTAATACAGAAATACTGACTTAACTTTTATGGCTGATGTAAGGATTTCTGACATGATATTTATGAAGCCCTTTAAATATGCTGTAGCACAATATAAATACTTAATATCTGTCAGGCACTAATGAATACAGTGGATTAGGCATGACAGCAGAGTCCGAAGTCAAGACAGGTAGCCAGAGGCTCAATAGACATTAACTGGGGGAGGGAAGTTCAAGTCTAGGCAGAAACATAGTCAAGCTCAAGCGATACAGAAGGCTGCCCAGAGCAGAGGGGAAGTGTCAAAAGGCAGAGACTTGGAACAGCAGCATTAGTGCAACCTTCTGACGCTACAAAGAGCAAAAGGTCCAGCCTAGAGGCAGTAACATTATACCTGCAGGCTAGCTCTTACTGCACCCTTCGATCCTGATTTAATTCCCTGCAACTGTCATTGGAACCCTTCAGAAAGTGTGTGCATTCATTTCATAGCTGGCCATCCTAAAAGGGTGCTGTGGGGTGGCAGCTCAAGTGGCAAATAGAAGAGGATTCTGAAGCTACCGGGGCCATGTTCTGTGGTACAAGTCCTCACAGCACCTGACATCCTCTTTCACTGTATTTGTAACTTTGGTGTTCCTATGTAAGGGAAGGAAGGAATTGACCCACATGGGGCATAGGTGGATGGATGAGGGAATAGGTGGTTGTGAGGGCAGAAGGGGAGGGATAGAGATTAGCATATTATTTGGCCCTCCCCTCCTACCTTCACAATACTTTGGAATTCTCTGTTTGTAATGTTCATGTTATTGTTGTGTTTTTCTCTCACAGTGATCTTACAACACTGGAAGACTATTGCTCACATTGTACAGGTGTGAAATAGCCAGAGAGTGTGAGAGAAGCTTGCCTAGGGCTGTACTCTCTTCCATTTGTGACTTGTATGGCACAGCAGACTTAAATCCGGCTCTACTCAAACCAGGCTCACCTTTTTTCTCCACTAAGCAACACTGACTCTTAATTAATTTTGTATCTCTTACGCATATAATGTAAAAGGCCCACTTATGTTGAGACAATAACTTCCAGTAGTTTCAAATGAGAAATGGCAAATGGATATTGTCTAAAGTGAATTATAGCCATAAGACACTGTCCTCAGAATGGAAGGCTCCCTAGAAATGGGTAGACATTCAGATAGTTATCAAACTGGTTAGTGTGCTCTCATGTTTTTACGGTATTTTCTGCCAGGCTGCATTATCAATACAAGTTGCATGCAGCAAATTCTTTTCCTGCTACCAATTCAGCCTTGGGGAAAAAAGGCTCTGTTTTTCTTTGTCAGCCAGAACAATTAAATTATATTTATCTGTGTGGAGGAAAGATTGATGATGATAGAAAATGATTTGTATTTTCTGCCAGGGGAATACAACCCCTAGCATATTTCCTCAGAAGACTAAAACTGCAATTGAAGAATAATATTCCCCTTTCAGATTATCTGTTCAAAGCCCACAAAAGCACTTTTGTAAAATCAATGTAGCCAAATGTCAAACCGGAGGATATTTTAATACCATTACTTCCACTCAAAAATCAATATATTGTTAGCATGTAAAAACTTTTCAATTTTAGAATTACTTCCTTCCTTTCTCAATTCCTAATTCTTGCTTTCCATTTCCAATTTTCTTATTGACTTAGTTTTTACTAACAACCTTCCCTCTAGCACTAACATCTCTTGTGTGTGTGCGTGTGCGTGCGTGTGTGTGTGTGTGTGTGTGTGTGTGAGAGAGAGAGAGAGAGAGAGAGAGAGAGAGAGAGAGGTACCATCAAGTTGCAGCTGACTTACAGTGACCCCTTTAAGGGGCTTTCAAAGCGAGTGTGAAGCAGAGGTGGATTGCCATTGCCTTCCTCTGAAAATTCTTCCTTGGTGGTCTCCTGCACAAGTACTGGCCCTGCTTAGCTTCTGAGATCTGATAAGATAGCACTATAGCATGCTGTCTTCCCTCCAAATCTCTTTATATATCATAGACGTATGCATGTTAGCTGGCACAAAGTGGCCCAAGACTTCCTGCCACTGCTAAGTACTATAATGGGGTCCCCTTGGTCAGAAAATCCCCCTTGGATTTTGGATTCTACATCTGCTCAGCAATGTTTCCTTTGCTTTACCCTTTTTAACCACTGTCATCTTGACTTCAGTGGTATAGTATGAGAATAACCTGTAATTGTAGCTGAACAAGTGCTGATATTACTAGCACAGATACTACAGTTGCCAACTCTGGAATGGGAAATTCCTGGATATTTGGGGGTGGAACCTGGAAAGGGAGGGGCTCCATGAGGGGTGGAACCTCAACAGAACCTCCAAAGCAGCCATTTTCTCCAAGGGAAGTGATCTCTGCCATCTGAGGATCAGTCATAACTCTAGGATATCTCCAGACCTCACCTGGAGATTGGCAACTCTAGTAGATACTTTCATTCATTGTTCCCATGGTGTCAGACCTCTGCTTCATTCTCTGCTCTAGGGAATTCCAGGTGGTCAATAGCACATAGTTCTGAATGCTTTTTGACTTGTCCAGTGCAGTATAAGTGGACACGTTGGGGGGAGGGGGCAGATTTTGGTAGCAGGCTTTGCCCTCTCTGTAAGTTTAGCAGCTTGTGTATACACAGAATCCACTGCAATCAGAGATTTTGTTTTTTCAGGAGTTTTGTTTGAGTGTATGGGTACTGCGTGCGCATAGTTTGCAGTTTTCTTTACACACACTTTTGAATGCATATAGGGGAAGGACAGGGACCAATACATGCTACCAATATGGAGACCATCTGCTACCCATATGGCACATATTCAGTCAGCTGGCACTGAGTATGGGAAAAGCTGTTATGTCTTGTAAAGACATACACTGATTTTACAATAGAAATTTCAGGAAAGCAGTTGTTTTATCAAAAAAGCATCATGCCATGTCAGAAAGGACTGGAGTGCCAGAAGCATAGATTAGTTTGTCTGAAATTTATCTCATAGATGGCCGAAATTAGTTCAATATTCTATGTTTCAGTTCATGCAGTTATTCTGTGTAAAGGACATGTAGAGCTTTCTGTTAGTAAGCTGAAGGATATAAATTCACTTTCCAAAGAAAGCAACTTTTCAGTTAACAAAAGGAAGTTGTATTTATAAAGGCAAATCTCCTGTGTCTATCCTCTTGAGGAACACACTGTTTTGTTATTGGAGGCAGCCCAGAAGAACTTCATTCTAATAATACTACGGATTGTTTCAGGTATCAAGAGCATAAAAGCCCACTCCTATGCATATTTACTTGGAAGGAAGCCCCATTAGATTAAGTCAGACTTACTCCCAGGAAAATATTCACACAATTGCATCCTAAGTCATGTCTACTTTATTACTCTTTCCAAACAACATAGTTTGTTGCAGCAAAATAGTACTTTACATTCACAGATTACAGTAAGAATCGGTAGATCAATAATTTTATGAATCCCTGTAGAGGAATCAGTATGTTTCCTTCTAAAAGTCTGAAAAAGTAGACCAGTGTAAGGTCCATTGGGGAAATACTGTGATATTCCTTTTAAAGTTTCTAATGATGTTACTCTGCATTTTTTTAAAAAAACAACAACATTATTTTGCCTTACAGACATTGTCATCAAGGGCTTAGAAAGTATTTCCTGCTTCCATCAACTTTATTAAACTTTATTAAAATCAATTGTATTAAAACACCTGGCCATTCTCAAACAGCAGCTTCCATTTTTAAAGCTTAGCATACCAGGCAATGTGACTTGGTAGGTTGCTGGTAAGCCTATGTAGGTAGACTTTCCCCATCATATGACAGCCTTCTGTCCAACTAAATGTGAACTTGTCCTTAGGAAAAAAAGAATACCAGGATGAATGTTGTCAATTGGTGCTGTGGATGTTTGGAAAATCAATACACTATAGTTGGGAAACATTGATATTGATACTACACTTTTCAGCCAAAAGCATCTTACAGAAATTAAAATCCAATATGATAAAAGGTACTCAGGAAGAGTGTTCTCAGCAAGGTTTCAGCCTAGGCATCATGGAATTGTGCCTGGCTGATGCCTCTTCTCTCCTTCAGCTCTGTGGATATCTGTTGTAACTTGCAGGAAGGTCATTCTGCCAGCTGGAGCTGATCCAGAAACTATGGATAGATGTATCTTTAGAGCAGTATGGTTCCAAAGTCCTTTTGCTCCACATAAAGTACACTCTGATGAAATTCCTTTCAATTTCCTATCTCTACTGCCTCTCACACGCACACCCCCAAATTCTTCTTGTTTGAAACTTGGAAAATAAATCTGTTTATGCATCTCTGTATTAGCAGAGGCCTGTACTTGTAAATGTGACAGTGCGACTGAGCAGTTCATTGCCAGTGGCAGAGAAGACTGGGGCCGCAGGTGATGAAGGCAGGGATTTTTTCTCCTGTGCTAACAGCCACTAATACACACCAGGGAGACAGAAAGCTGGTTTCCCAGAGTATACCATTGCCAGAGGCATCAAGGCTGACATTAGTATTCTCTGTAAAATAGATTATTCTGTGTAGCTTTTATATTTACTGGAAGGCCATTACATAGATGTCTGGGCTGTCATATTCAATTTTGCACATAACCTTTATTTAAATGGGGGGGGAATCAATACTTTTGACTGCTATCATGGAAGGAATGCATAAGTTAAAGGTGGCGAGAAATGCAATCTTATAAAAAGCTGTATTGCAAGAGAAATGGGACTTCCTCTTATTTTAGCATCAGCCTGCCATGCGTTCTCCCAGTGCAATTACTATTTGTCATAGTCTTGTTCATTAGCTTGCCAAACTTGAGAAAAGCTGTCATACCTTTTGAATAGGAAATGGAGATAGAAGGACATTGGTGAACATACACATTTTGAGATATGTCTGGCCTTTTCCCTTTTGTTTTGAGCTATTGATATTTTTTCCATCAAGTAGCTAGAAAATAGACTCTCAGGGAAATACTAGAAATGTGAATAGCAGAGATGGGAGAGATTCTTGTAGCTCAAATTGAAAAGGATTGTAGTCCAGGGAACTGGATTGACATAATTGCCATCAGGGTGTGTTGTTCAGTGCTTATGTTCACTGCAACATTTTGCATCTCTAAGATATTTACTGTATGTTTAAAACTTGGTCTTAAATCTGATTGCTTAAAATGAAGGTAAGCCTTAGTAACAGAGGTTGGAAGCAGATGCTTAAATTTGTTACCTGATGTAGTAACAAGCAATACAGGCAAGAGGGTTTTTTAAAAAAAATAATTACAGTTATTTTAAGTATTTTAAAATAGACCCTTTATGGACCTGCATTTGCTGACAAATGTATATCCATATATGTAATGTGTTTAGCATATTTGAGGGGAAGATTTTGTTAGTTTGCAAAGACTGAAACTAGTTGGTGAAAGTTACAAAAGTTAATGTAGGTGTTTGGTGTAGTGGTTAAGTGTGCGGACTCTAATCTGAGAGAACCGGGTTTGATTCCCCACTCCTCCACTTGCACCTGCTGATGTGACCTTGGGTCAGTCACAAGCAGTTTCTGTTAGGGTTCTCTCAGTCCCACCTACCTCACAGGGTGTCTGTTGTGGGGAGGGGAAAGGAAAGGAGTTTGTAAGCCACTCTGAGACTCCAAGTGAAGGGAGGGGTATAAATCCAATCTCTTCTTCTTCTTCTTCTTCTTCTTCTTCTTCTTCTTCTTCTTCTTCTTCTTCTTCTTCTTCTTCTTCTTCTTCTTCTTCTTCTAATGTAAAGTGTGTTGGCCCATCAAAAAAAAAGCCTTAGCTTAAAGGAAAATGTTTTAAATTTGTTATATCATTGTCATTACTCTTCAGCTAGGTAACTAGGATATATAATTCCAGCAATGAACATTGTTGGTTCCGTAATGGACCTCAAGCCAATTTGTTCACATGTGAGAGAGGTGTACCAGAGCAGAGACATTTTGGAAAATAGTCACCGTACTGCTGTTATGAGGAATCAGCTGTACTGTTGAATGTACTTCGGAACTATTCTTGTTAAGTTATGCTGCCTCTATACCTGAGAAGTTCTGCATGATAATTTTGTACATAGTAACAGCTGCCAGTTAACTTTTGCTAAATTGTATAAGCAGGAAAAAAGTTCTTCATAGGAAGGTTTTCTTAGGAAAAGTGAAAGATTTTTATACCTTGCTGAGACTTATGACTCTTCAAAAAATAAGGATGTCTGTAAGTTACATCTGCATTGGCAAGATCTTTTACAGCATATGGAAATATCCATGCTAAAAGCCTAAAGGCATCTAATTTTCTAGGTATTTTGATGCATTTTCCCCCCCTTTTTGGACATCTGTTTACAAACTTGTAATGTTCTTTTTCCCTTGCTACTGCTGCTTCTTTTTTTGTGTGCATAAAATAAAAAAGTAAATTCAATACCTAAAAAAATCTGACTTCTTATAGAAGATAAATTCTGCAGTGATGCAGTGTAAAAACTCTTAAGATACAGCTTTGAGATGTTTCCGCAAAACAGACATTAATATACAAAAGGCCAAAACCAAAGTTAATGTAAGTCAACACCACTCACCTGCAGCTCTTTATTTTGTGCTTCTGGCATATGATGCAAACATTGCCTTATGCATGCTGGACTGGATTTAGTGCTGCTTTGAACTGAGTGAGTCCACAGTTGCTCCTTCCTGAGCAACTCTGAAAAACCTGCAATGGTGGTCAGAGGGCCCTCCATTACAATATTTCATATCACACAAGGGGGGCTGCAGGAAGGCCATGGCAGGAATCACCATCCCTCACATTTGCATATGGAAGTTTCTGGAAAGGAGGGTAATCCTTATTGAATCTGCCTCCTTGCTACCTCCCCCCCTGCCAAAAATGACATATTATTATGCATGGTGTCCTGATTCTCAGATTTTCAGGGAGCTTAGGGAGGTAGTACTGAGGAAGAAAAAGCAAGACAAATTATTTTCATGAGCACACTCCATTAATGGGAACATGATTTTATTGATTCATTCATGGAAGCACCGGTTTCAGCCCACTGTGTTAGCAACAGTGCCAGAGGTCACTTTTGCCACTATTGCTACTCACTTTTTATGATGCTAAGCTATGGATATTTCAACCGCCATGATTCCAACCCACTTCTGTTACTCAAACGCTCTTGCAAAGCTCTCTTATTTTAGGGTATAAGAGTATCCATTATAGCAAATGTAAACTTCTATGCAGTCCTTAGGGGTAAGTCAAAATTCCTGGATAGCATCATGCTCCTTTATATACTAAAGGCTAACTCTTTCACGATATTGTATTTATTGTGTTTATTTATTTATTTAAAACATTTTATGCCACCTTTCCACCAGATCACCAGGCCCAGATGGCATATATCCCAGAGTTCTGAAAGAACTCAAATGTGAATTTGTGGATCTCCTAACAGAAATATGCAATCTATCACTAAAATCTGCCTCCATTCCCAAGGCCTGGAAGGTAGCTAATGTAACCCCCATCTTTCAGAACAGTTCCAGAGGAGATCTGGGAAAGTACAGGCTGGTCAGTCTAATGTCAATACTGGGTAAGTTGGTGGAATTAGTGGGCACATTGATGAACAAACCCCAACTATAAATACATGTTGATGGGGTCTGAACTGGCAATAACTGACCAGGAGAGAGATGTTGGGTCATGGTAGATAACTCACTGAAAATGTCAACTCAGTGTACAACTGCAATTTTTAAAAAAGGCAAATGCTATGTTGGGGATTATTAGGAAGGGATTTGAAAACAAATCAGCCAGTATCATAATGCCCCTGTATAAATCTATGATGTGGCCTCATTTGGAATACTATGTACAGTTCTGGTCACCGTACCTCAAAAAACATACTATAGCATTAAAAAGGTGCAAAAAAAGGCAACTAAAAAGCTTAAGGAGATGGAGCACTTTCCCTATGAAGAAAGGTTAAGGAATTTAGGGCTCTTTAGATTGGAGAAACAACAACTGAGAAGTGACATGATAGAAGTTCACAAAATTATGCATGGGATAGTGAAGGTAAAGAAAGAAGCACTTTTCTCCCTTTCTCACAATACAAGACCTCATGGGCATTCAGAGCAGAAGGTTTAGACCAGATAAAAGGAAGTACATCTTTACCCAAAGAGTAATTAACATGTGGAATTCACTGCCTCAGGAAGTGGTGGCATCTACAAGCATAGATCGCTTAAAGAGGGGATTGGATAAATATATTGAGCAGAGGTCTATCAGTGGCTATTAGCCACAAGGTATAGATGCAACAATATGTCTGAGGCAGTGATGCTCTGTATTCTTGGGGGGGCACAGTGGGAAGGCTTCTGGAGTTCTGGCCCCCTGGTGGACCTGATGACACCTGGATTTTGGCCACTATGTGACACAGAGTTTTGGACTGGATGGTCCATTGGCCTGATCCAGCACGGCTTCCCATACACACACATATATTTCTGTATGTTTCCTTTTCCCTCTTTCCCCTTTCACTTACTCTGTGCATAAACTAATAATTTTTTTTAAAAAAAACATTTAAACAATTAAAAATACAGTTAAAATTATAAAATTCAATTAAAGACACAGAAACAAACAACACTAGAAGGAGGGCCAACAATCATTATTGGGGGTATGCTAGATAAAACCAAAAAGTCTTCACCTGCTGATGAAAGACACTGATAGAAGGAGGGTGCGTTCAGACAGCGTGCTGGAGCAGTTTAAACTGCTCCAGCCCAATGTGTGTGTTTTTTTAACCTGGAGAATCGCGATCACACTGACCTCCTCCTTCGGGGCTCCCTGCCATCCACATGCAGGTGGGGTTTTTTCCCCTCTCCTTTGAGCATGCACACAGGCAGCTCTCTCCAGAACTAAAAGTTTGGCACGTGCACAGAACAGCGATTTCAACCCATCCCTTTAAAATTTAAATGAAGACTTCTGTTTAAATTTTCTCCCCGAAACTGGCCTCCCCGAGATCCCGGACTCGTCTAAATGCCTAAACTAGGCACCATTGAAGCTTTTCTTTTCTTAACTTAAGTGCGGAGCTCCGCTCAAGCGCACACCGCTAACACAAAAAAAAATATATGGTGGACTAAAAGCGGAAGCCAGAGGCAGCTTCCCAGAGGGGAGGGGGGGGTTGAAGCACCCAGAAGTGGCTTGACGGAGCAATCAGACAGCAGAAAGTGCGGCTCGAAACGGAGAATCAGGAAAACACCACTTGGGTAAATGGTGTCAAAATACTCCAGTTTAAAGGGGGTTTGCTCCGGAAAGCGACGGCTGGGGGCGGTGCGCAGATGTTGGGCATGTGAACGCACGCATAAAAGCCGTTTCTGAGGTGTGCCGAAAGCGGCTCAAATGGCGCGTCTGAACGCACCCAGAGACAGACTGATTTCTCTGCATAGGGAGTTCCAAAGTTTTGGTGCCATGACAGAGAAGACACTTTCTTGGGTCCCCCTCATCCAGTCTCAGAAGACAGGCTCAACAAAAGCAGGACATCCACGGATGTCCAGAGTAAGCATTGAATTGATCCTGGAAGCAAATTGGAAGCCAATGTAGATAGTGATATGATCCCCAAGATCCACTTCAGTCTGTACTCTAGCTGTAGCATTCTGTACAAACTGTAGCTTCTGAACAGTCCTCAAGGGCAGCCCCACATAGAACATCTTTCAGTAGAGACCAACTACATGCCCTGACCCCAAGGAGACTCACAGCAACAGCAATCTCCGTGGTCCTGCTGTCTCTGGGCATCACAGGGGCCCCAGCCCCAGCACCTGTTTGGTGTAGTGGTTAAGTGCACGGACTCTTATCTGGGAGAACCGGGTTTGATTCCCCACTCCTCCACTTGCACCTGCTGATGCGACCTTGGGTCAGTCACAAGCTCTGGCACAGCTGTTCTCTCAAGGACAGTTTGTGTTAGAGTTCTCTCAGCCCCACCTACCTCACAGGGTGTCTGTTGTGGGGAGGGGAAGGGAAAGGAGTTTGTAAGCCGCTCTGAGACGCCTTTGGGCAGTGAAGGGCGGGGTATAAATCCAAAACTCTTCACTCTCACCTGAGGAGGAGGTGATGCAGAGGGCAGACTTGATGTCTTCAGATGGCAGTGGCCCTGCCCTGGCAGAGAGAGGGGGCAGTGGGGCAGTGGTGGGCAGCTGCCCTTGGGTCAGATATTGAGGCTGCTGGTGGCCTGGAGGAGTGAGGGGATTCCATTCCCTTGCTGGGTCCCTGGCACAGAGGCCAACTCCAACACAGCCCATCCCACCCACCCTTTCCTCCACGTGGGCAACAATTGTGTGAAAGTGGCTGGAGAGCCATCGCAAGTGTTAGCCAAATTGCCTTAAATTGTTATTTAATATGGGGAATTATGATCTTACATCAGGCAATAGGCAATGCGGGGGTGATCATCTATGTATACAGGGGAGGAGTTCCCTCTAGACCCATCAAATAGATGCTGAGACTGATGTCAGTATAAGATGATTTTGTTTACTGAAAACTATTTCAAGCATACAATAATACAAGCATACATACAATTATACAAGTTCTAGGAAATATAGATAGAAGAAAATAGCACATTTGCATTAGCAGGATGTTCCGTTGATAGGCAATACTGTACCTGTCCGCAGTTGAATGGAGTGAACCTCAGGAAAAGAAGGAGGGCTGTGGGGTGCTAGGGGAGGATCATGTCCTGAGCAGGCAGGGGCACGAGGAGACTCTGGCTGTGCATCCATGAGTCAGAAGCTTAGGGTGGGGGGGTCAGGTAAAAGACCAAGAGTGCAGGTAAGCAAGAGAGAGAGAGAGCTGGTATTGGACCCTCTCTTTTATTAAGAAGTTGAGGGGTGGGCTAAGCTTGGCCACCTCTCTGGTTAGTCCGTCCCCCAAAAATATGCTGACTGGTGCTGGGGTCAAAGGTCTGGGAATGTTAGACCTAATGACAAACTAGCCTGGACAATGGCACCTGATGGGATTATGTCTTGTGCTGGCCAGAGCCATTGATCCTGTGTGTCTTCTGGCTGCAGTTTTGACTAGGTGATGTATTAGGTGGGGAAAACATGTTGCCTACGTGCAAGGAAAGGGGATTCTTCATGGAGTTTGGGTCCCCTGTCTTCTGGCCTGGCATGGCAGCTGCCTGACTTCTCAATGCTATACATGGTTAGGGAGTTGGTCCACCTTGCTGCAGGAAAGTGGGATGGTGACATGCAGCAATCATAGGCACCCTCTTTCACAGGAAGGCTTTCTTTTTCTGAGCATGTGTCTGTAGCTGGCATCTTTTGGAGTCACCTTATAGTTCAGTCCCTTTTGTACACAACTAGCACAGGTCAGGTTTTTCATAACTTATGAGCTCATAAAAAGCACAATAGGGGCCTCATAGGGCAACACAAGTGTCATGAAGCCTTTTCCAGGGGGGAAGCAATGGATGGAGGGGCTGGCAGCATCTTTAATGGCAGCTGCCAGGTGCCTGGAGGGCCTTCTTACCATAGTGAGGGACAGGGTGCATCAAGAGGCTGCTGGGAGACCTGAGTCTCTCCAGTGCCCCCTGGCACCCCCATGCCCCCTGCCCCTCCTCTTGCTGTGCTTCCAGCAGGGGTGGCACAGGGATTGTTATGGGGATATCCTCAATGATGCAAGCACCCTGCTGGATGCTACAGCCGATGGTGAGCGGGAGCACCCTCACATCCTCATTCTTATCTGTCATTACCCTCTGGGGCTCTTTGTACTCTGTGTGCAGATGCTTGGCTCGGCCTTCTTGATTCATGATTCTCATTGGACCTGCCTTCCCTGTCTATCAATCCACCCTGCCTCACAACAATGCCGGAACAGAATGGTGCAGCAGGATTGCCATGGATGTCACTGTAACAGCACCTGGCAACACTGTTGGGGCAACTTTTTCCCACTCAGCTGCCACGTAACTATCCCTTTAGGGAGGTGACTAGCAGTGCTGTGGCTATGCCATGGCCAGCTGCCACAGCTCAGGTGCAACACAGGATTGCTCTGTGTATCTGGGAATAAAGCACATAACATGCATTGTTGCACAGATAAAAGACTGCAGACGGGAATAAGAATATAGAAGCAGAAGAGGGGCAGTGACCAATCAGAGAGGAGGTGTAATGGGATGTTTGACTCCCACATCCAATTAGAGAATCTGGACTAAACAGTTCTAACAGGATTTAGCTTGTTCAAAAAATCCAGGATTTATCTATTAAAGTATGTTTATCAACCTTTAAATCTGATAACACAAACAAATTAGGAGTGAGTTCTGTTCTTTGAACTAAAACCAGCAAACCAGACTGAAAACCTGGAGGAACTTTATTTTTTATTGAAAAATGATAGTTCTCTTTATTAAGCAAAATCTTAAAAAAAATACAACCCTGTGCCCCACCTCTTTAACCCTGCTTTAACTTTGTAGTTACTGTAAAAACAAGTGCTAATATTATCAAAGTTTGCAACATTTCATAATCATACTATATAGTAAGTTATATTTGAAAAGCAAACCAGGTTTCAAGTGCCATCCACTGGGCAACGGGGAAGGCCCTGTCCTGGGTGATACAACCTTGCCTGAAGAAGAAGCCCCTGATGTGTCTTGATTGCCCAAACCCCAAGGCCAGGAAGTGTCCTCTAAACTAACAGCACTAGCCTTACCATCCTGCCGAGGAGGACGAACAGGACGTGGCGTGGCAACCTGGTGGCCCATGTGATCGGGCTACCATGCCTTATTTTGCTCCGGGGCAAACTGCCACGCCTCCCCCCCGCATTTTCTGGCCCATATGACCAGGGCCACTATATCTCCAGAAGACTTGGATAGAAATATATAGAGCTAAGTATCATCAGCATATTGGTGACATCCAGTTCCAAAGCTATGAATGATTTCCTTTAAAGGCTTTACATAGACATTAGATAACATGCAGGATAAGATTGCACCATATATGAAACCCCACAGGGCAACTTCCACACAGAGGATAACTGGTCTGCCACATAAACACTCGAGCTTGAACTGTGAGAAACAATTTAAACTGGTACAAGGCACATTCCCAATACATATTTATTTATTTATTCATTCACATTTATAGCCTGCCCTTTGTACAAGCAGGCTCAGGGTAGGTAACAACATTTCATTTATACAAAATATATTAGTTAATATAATAAAAATTAAAATTTAAAACATCATCATAAGTATTAAAATGATGGTCACAAGCTGACAGCAAAAACAAAAAAACTGCTTGTGGGAGGTTCCTGGCTATGGCCAGTAGTTGTTTGTTTGTTTGTTTGTTTGTTTGTTTGTTTGTTTGTTTGTTTATTAGACTTCTATCCCGCCCTCCCTGCATAGCAGGTTCAGGGTGGCTTTCAACAATCATAAAATACAATTAAAACATATCATTAAACACATATAAAAGCACAGCATATGAAAATACAAAACACAAAGTGCAGACACAGAGTGCTGGCAGCAATCAGAATTCACTTAGGTGGTTCATTTACAGAGAAGGTTTTGGCTTCCCAGTTGTTCAAGATGACTATCTGCTCAAGGTTTCTTATGGCATCAGCTAGATGTTTAAACCTGTGGGCCAAGTTCTACAACAGCGGTGGCCCCTAATTGAATGCCTGGTGGAAGAGCTCTGCCGTTGTTACATAGATGACAGAATGACAGAAACCTCAGGGAGGCCATTTATGGATGTCTGCTGCCTCAGCCAAAAGCCTAGTGGAACAGCTCCATCTTGCAGGCCGTGCAGAATTGAAGAAGAACCAACAGGGCCCTGATCCCAATGGGGAGCATGTTCCACCAGGCAGTGGCCAGGGTGGAAAAGGCCCTGACCCTGGTCGAGGCAAGACAGACATCTTTCGGGCCAGGGACTACGAGGAGGTGTTGATCCATAGAGCATAGTGCAGTTCAGGGCATATATGAGTAGAGGAGGTTCTTCAGATACGTTGGTCCCAGGCCATGTAAGGCTTTAAAGGTTATTACCAACACCTTGAAATGGGTCTAGAACTCTACTGGTAACCAATGCAATTGGCAGAGTACCTGCCAAATGTGAGCCCACATAGGCATTGCCGTTAGTAGGTATGCCGCCGTATTTTGCACCAGCTGTAATTTCTGGGTTAGCCTCAAGGGTAAGCCTGTGTAGAGCGAATTACAGTAGTCACACCGGGAAGTGATTATTGCAAGAGTTGCTATAGCCAAGTCTTGGGGGGGGAGATAGGTTTTCAGCAACCTAATCTGCCAAAGATGGGAAAAGGCAGATTGGGCAGCTGCAGTAACCTGGGCCTCCATAGAGAGAGAGAGGCATCCAGTGTCACCCCCAGGCTCCTCACCTTCTGGGCCAGCACCAAAGGTGCCCCTTCTAGTGTGGGGAGCCTGATTCCCATACCCCCTCCTTTCTGACTTAAGTACAGGACCTCCATCTTTGATGGATTTAGCTTCAACAGACTCTGCCACAACCATCCAGCCACATCCTCCAAAACTTCAGCCAGATTATCAGGGGCGGAGAATGGATGGCCTTCCAATAACAGAGATGGGAGTCATCTGCATTTTGATGGCAACCCAGCCATACTTCCAGACTAACTGGGTGAGGGGGCGCACATAGATGTTAAATAACATTGGCGAGAGGATAGCCATTCCAGTGGGTACCATGGGGAGATCCTCTTGCCCAGCACCACCCTCTGTCCCCAGTCATGGAGAAAGGAGGAAAACCATTGCAAGGCAGTCCCTTGAACTCCTATGTCAGCAAGGCAGTGGGTCAATAGATCATAATTAACCATGTCAAACACTGCTGTCAGATCAAGTAATAACAGCAGCACCAACCCACCCCAATCCAGATGTCTATGGAGGTCATCCATAAGAGTGACCAGAGCCTTCTCCGTCTCATGGTCGAGGCAGAAGCCAGACTGGAAGAGATTGAGGATGGAAGCGTCATCCAGGAAAGCTTGGAGTTGTTCGGCCACCACTCTCTCAACTGTAGGAATGGTAGGTACAACACTGCGTGGTAGTTGGCCAGGACCGTAGAACCCAGTGTTGGGGGGGGTTTAAGAGTGAATGGACTACCACCTCCTTTAGAGCCCCTGGGAAAGTCTCAGTAGACAGGGGCAAGTTAATGATTTCTCCCAGAGGAACCCAAATGCTCTCCCCGCAAGCCTTCACTAGCCAGGAAGGGCATGGGTCGAGGAGGCAGTTAGTAGGTCTCACAGCTGCCAAGGTCCTGTCAACTGCCTCCAAACACCTCAGTAGGATGGCATGAACTACTGTATCAATTGCTGCAGATAAATATAACAGGAGCAACAAATAAACACCTTCAGACAAATGTCATCAACTAAAGGCAATGGAGCCATCTCTGTACTATAGCCCATTCTAAAATCAGACTGGAAAGGGTCCAGAACGTATGAGTTATCCAAGAAGGCCTGGAGCTGGCCAACTACTGCTCTCTCAATCATTTTGCATAGAAAGGACAGGTTAGAGACTGAGTGATAATTGGCCATCTCATTTTTCTATAGGGATTTTTTTTCAAGTAGTGGACATGAACATTTGTTAAAGTGGGGTACGTATGAAAACATCATAAGACTAAGTTGCATAAATCAAACCTCCCATGAAATGATGTTGAAAGAAGAAATAAAAACCTCTGCTCTGTTCATGCTCACCTCCAGGTACTCAAAAGTTAATCTTTTTAGTATGTTGACAAGTATCACAAATGCTGAGAGTTTTAGTGTCCTACAGGCAGGACAAAAATTAATAGAGGCTACAGTTGCTGTTTGAAATACTGTGACTGTAGAACATTGTAGTACTGTTATAATTCTGACATTTTATCCCTCCCCCTTTGGTCTTTTCCAGCTTTAAAGGGCAGATCAAAGAATGGGAAAATTAATTGGAAATGAGAACATTCACTGCAGTGCCATTAACCACTGAGTTGAAGTATCTGTAACTCTGGGTGCAAGCTCATGAGTCTGTGTGCATACTTAGAAAATTAGTGTAAGCATCCTAAATTCACCAAGGGAAGAATTTAAAAATATATTCTAAACTTAACTAAAACACTATTTACAAATATTCAAATTCATTGTGGATAGCTTCATATTGAGGAAAAGTCAAAATTATTTTAACTGTCTTTTAAAGAACTGGTTTCTGCATGAAATATGTTACCACCAATGGTCTGTCTTGTTGTCTGGGGGATTTATCTATATACCATCATAGGCCAGAGGGGTACAGGAATTGCACACCACTTGTATACCAAGGTCTGGCACAGTAGGAAAACTCCAGATTTGAAGAGTGAATTAAATAGTTTTTATTAAAGTATTTCCCTAAGTACAAGCATGCTAAACATTCAAAACAGCAAGCCATACAGAACTAAGAAAGCAGAGGTGATTGACAGTGAATAGATGGGTCAGTTACTGGGTAATACAACCTGTCCAGACGTGCAGAGGTCCATGAAGAAGGGATTATGGCATAAACGCAAAGAGTTTAGGGGTGGACTGCCAGTTGGCATCAGGGCAGAAGCACACACTCTGAGGCCATGTGTTCGCTGTGATATACCCATTGGAAAACAATGCAGACCAATGGGTGGCCCTGGGGGCTCGTCTCAGGTGAGAACAATAGATTACCTGGGCCAATGATGAGTCTCAGAGGTGTGTGGTATCAGGATGGGCAAGGCCTAAATGTGACCAGTGAGCTCTCAGAGGGGCAGAGTCTGTCTTTAACAATAGAAGCCAGGTGTTGGATGACTGTACTGGGGGTGTCCATTGTGAAACAACAGAGTGGTCTGGCGTTTCCCTGGTACTAGACAAAAGGAGTGATGTTTCTTAGTATGTGGCAGGATGAACTTGAATGGCTGACCATTCACTAGACATGGAGAGTTAATGTTTCCTTGATAGGTCTGGCATGGGCGTAAGAATGCAGATAGGTGAAACAGGAGAGGAGGATGGAAATATGCAACACACTTCATTCATGACAATAGTGCAAACCAGAGGCTTTTTGTCCCTGTCTACCTGTACATTTGCAGACAAAAGACTGGCCATGTGGTCAGTAGGAGATGCCTGAGGCAAAGGCAGAGACTTGCCCATTCTAGTCCTCTTTGGACTAAGCTGACAGGATAGACATGGGAGGGGGGTTTGCTTGCATGGAGAATGCCTGGCAGTGAAGCCAGCTTGGAGAATTCTCTTTGGCCTGCGTTTTCTCAGCCAAGATGTGGTTCTCCTAGCCTCCCAGCAAAAGCCGCTGTTTAAGCCAAGCCTGGCTTCATAGGGCACTGCTTGTGGAGGTTCAGAAGTCATTTTTGCGGTGTCTCTCTCAGGAAAGACCACCCTGGGTTTAAGGCTGGCTACAAATCCACCACTACTAAAAACTAATTGAAAAACCCTGCAACTATAGGAAGTTGATCAAGCCTTTTCATCTACTCACCTACATCTGGCTCCAGGAAGATTCCCTCTCATTTCTTCCCCTCCACACAGAAAAAATTCCCAGTCAGTATTGGTTATTTTATAAAATAAGCACAATCATGCAAAGGAACCACATTTTAGAGGATTCTTGAAATCCAGAGCAGAGCCTCTTATCATTATCCTAATGGTGAAAAGTAGGTATGGGCAGAGTTGGTCCTTTGAGTTATGTTGGATCCAGGTCACTCAAGTCTTTAAACCTGAATAATACAAATGTGAAGTATGCCTGGCAGCCTTTGTATTTCCTTCAGGATAGGAATTATATGTTCTAAGCCTCCTGAATTATTGTAGATCTGGACAGTTGCATTTTGTATCATCTGTAGCTTCCAACCTCTAGTCAAGGGCAACCTCTTAGAAAACAGATTTCAGTAATAAAGTCAGTCCTAGGTTTATGAAATCAGTGACAGTGATTTTTCCAGAATCATGCTTTCCAAATACAATTGCAAAAGTCATAATTAAATACAGATGGTAAAATGCATAATCTAAACTGCTATACTGATGTATGGGAAACTTCTATAATAAACAGGACATGAGTGTGTGGATTACAGCCATCACCAATAGCATGGATTCTGCTAATAAAAGGCATTTCCTTCCTTCCCCCTCTCAGTGCAGCTTGAAAGCTCCCTGAAATGCTGTTTGTGGGGAATAAGGGATCCTCCGGATAATCAGGAGGGGGTATTGGTGGCCTTATAATGTTAGGAGGGGGTATTGGTGGGATAAGGGAATCCATTAGCAGAAATCTATCATGGGATCCTAGCCACTGTCATGTTTGGATTCACCTTCAGTTTATTCTTCCTTATCCATCTGCTGGCAGACGGTTAATGACATAAACAACACAGTTTCCAGATGGAAAAGAAAAACAGAGTGGTGTGTGATCAGCATATTGATGACACTTCGTCCCATCTTTAAGATAATCTCTTTCAGAACTTCAGTATAGATTTTAAAGATCAGCAAGAACCCTAAGAGACCTTGAAATATAGTTTTGAGTGTTTTCCATTTGTGGAAAACAGGAAGGAGCAGAAACTTATTTACATTGTTTGATCAGGAATATTATCTTTCTCTGCATTATCTGTTTATAATATTGTTAATTTGTTTTTTCCTGTAGCCAACATGCCACATTCCAGCAATGAATTGTCAGGGTTTGTTTAAAAATTTACAAATTGCACCTACTAATTGGACTATGTGTGTGTGTGTGTGTGTGTTTTTTTTATGTGATTAAACTAAGTGCTCATGCAGCAGTCAGTTTCCACAGTGTGCTACAGATAAAATAATGCTATGCACAAACCTGGTATTTGATCAAATTTGATTTAGGTCATTTTATGAGGACTGAAAAATGAAGAAAATAACACCAGTGCTTCTAAAAATAAAAGACATCAAGGTATGACTGCAAAGGGAAATTTGCAGAGTTTAGCCTCTTGCAAAGCTTTAGTTAATGAAATGAATCCGAACAAAAGCTTCCAATTTTGGTTTAGCCTTCCATAAGCTATTTAGGGCCAAGGATCTTCCTTTTTCCATGTGAGTACTTGTATGCAGGAAGTGTCACTTCACAGGGAAAAAAGTGTCCAGAACTGTCTGTTTCCAGAATGTTAATTTACAGAGCACAATAGGGATTTTTACCTTGAGAACAATTGTGTTTCCTTTCCATCTCTTAATTTTAGCAGTGCAGTTTCAGAAGTTGCTACACTACTGGCAAGTGCAGGTAGGTGAAGGGTACCTTGTGCAGCTGTTTTGTTTATCAAATTATATTTTCCATAAATTCAGAAAACCCATTCTATTTTTGCCTGAAATTAGCATAGTAGAATTCTTCTAAATGTTTTATTAACACAGAAACAAAGTGTGGATATTTGAATTTGGAGGCAACT
Source organism: Gekko gecko (assembly GCA_029375565.1). Lineage (NCBI taxonomy): Eukaryota > Metazoa > Chordata > Lepidosauria > Squamata > Gekkonidae > Gekko > Gekko gecko. The sequence goes on along the minus strand of JAPDNY010000001.1, from coordinate 115,600,056 downwards.
GTTGAATTTTCTCCAATTTTGGTTGGATCATGTAGCATGAACACCTTCTCACAACTTCTATTGTCTGTTTTATTGGCTTTCTATAACTGATACTGTGCCTAACTTCATTTTTCAAAATAGAAGCGTGAAAGATTTCTCTTGTATATGTGAGCTTTCGAAAGGTCAAAGTGTACATATAGGAAAAAAGATGTAACAAATATTTTTTCTCTGTTTTCCAGAGTTTGAGATACATTCACAACATAACTCTGTAATGTTTAATATATTTTCATTGATGCTCAGGCAGCAATGTTGCAAAGTGAACTCCCCCCCTCACCAGGTTCTGAGGTATGTAAAACTAGCACTGGAAAGCTGATGCCTTTTTCCAAACTCCACTGTAAAAATCAACTTAAGCAGGGCTATTTTGGGGCAGGAACACACAGGAATGGAATTCTGTCTGGCTCCCAAGTTGGCCATGCCCAGCAGGAACTCATTAGGACTGGCTGCATTAGGGGTGTGTGGCCTAACATGCAAAGGGTTCCTACTACAAAAAAAGCACTGAGTTTTGACAACAAACCAGGTAAACAGAATAAGAAGCAAAAGGTGGTTTTGGCTGGATGACCACACTTCTGGTAACATGGGGGTGTGGCCTAATATGCTAATGTGCTGTGCTGTCAGGGGCGTGGCCTAATATGCTAATGAGTTCCTGCTGTTGGGTGTGGCCTATTATGCTAATGAGTTCCTGCTGGGCTTTTTCTACAAAAAAAAGCCTTGCTGATAAGAATATTTGTCATAAACTTTATATTTTTAAGGCTTAAAGTTATAGGTGTTACTAGTAATAATTCATCAAGCAGGAATGTGCTTCAACCCTTTTATCTCTTCCTGTAACCTACTGGAATTATATTCTTTGGCTTACTTCTTTTTTTAAATACAATAAAAAATTTTAAAAAGAATGTGCTTCATAGATTTCAGCTTCCCCAGGGGAGAAATTTAATAGGCAGTGAAAAGATAGGATAGTATGGGGTGAGGTGGGCTGTGGAAGAACTATTTCTTCAGTACAAAGGGGGATGCAGATGAAATGGCTGCACAGAATGGGGATGGTGGCAAGGGAGAAGAATGAGGTAATGGTTGTAAAAAAAACATTTCACTTCAGATTTTTAAACTTAAGGAATTTGGTGATGCAGCTATGTTAGCCGAAATGCTCTGATCAATAATTAATAGAGCACATGGAAAGTGCTTAAGATTGGGATTCTTTGGTCTGTGTATACGGAGGATGGGCTACCACGCTATTTCCCAATAAAGGCGAGACAGGTAAAATAAATCTTTTGTTTACTGTCAGTAATATTCAACAGACCACACACAATCACACACACTGTCATGCAAGAAACTAATAAAAACAGGAAGGAAATAAATAGCACATTCGCATGAGCAGGTATTGAAGCGATGAGGGGCAATATTTACCTCAGGGTGCGCAGCTCCAAATCTTCCAGCGGGTGGTTCAGGGAGGGAAGGAATATGGAAGAAAAGAATGGGGGAACATGTGTACTAGACCTGCTAGAGACACATGCGCTGCTTCAGCTGCAGACTGAAGCCTTAAAGCGAGGTAAGGGCTTGGGTAGAGTAAGCTGGACGTAAGAGGTAATAGCAGGCTGAGAGAGAGGTCGTTGGTAGGGGGTAGGCAAGGCTGCCGTGCTCTGAGAAGCGTGTGTGAGTGTTTTAAGGCTTCTTGAGCGGTGGGCGTGGGAGGCCAGGAGGCTTACACCTGAGGACACTCCCTGCTGGCTAGGGATTGGTTGTTAGGGTCAATTTCAAATGCTAGTGGCTACCTTGACCATTGGACACCTGGGAGCGGAAAAAGAGGAAGCTGGAACAAAGGAGGATGACTCTTCATTATCCGAGTAGATTCTCCATGAGGAACGTGTGAGTTGGCACTTAGGGGGGTTAATCCCTTTATTGTGGCAACCGGGAGTCTGGGCTGTATGCAAGAGTCTTTTGTTTGAGTGAAAACCTGTGAGTGTAAAACGTGACAAGCAGCAAACAGGCTATGGGGCACCTCTGGAGTGAATTCAGCCAGCATCTCATCGTCCTTGGCTGGCCTCTGTGTCCTCACTGGGTTTCTTCCCGGTGGTGCTTATCATACAGTCTCTTGGCTGGCACACTATCAGGTTTATAACAGCATAAAAACAGTCCAGAAATAGCCCAATAAAGGCGGCTGGGCTAACAGCTAGACAGAAAGGGGGAGACTGTTTAACAATCCTTAACACAGAGTTGAAGAGAAGGAGGAAGAAGCAGTGTGGCTTGCCCTAAGTTTCTGCCCTCTTTCCCTGCATATTGATTGGAGCCAAACAATGAGCATACATAGTGTTATGTCTGTTCAGTAATGCCTCCAAGTCAAATTCCAAAATCTGTTTATTAAGGTCTCAGCCAAAAAGCAGTTAAAACACATTCCTACAGCTGCATTCACACCCACTCCCTACAACCAACTTATATACACCTCTTCCCATAACAACAGTTCTCTTAAAGAAACATACACACACCTGCATCACACATAGTGGGGCTTTGGCCGCTTTCCAACAATTTTTGGGAGCTCAGGATAGCATCAGAGATTCTGCTTAGAGGTAGGACAGGAGGCAAGTGGCAGACTCAGTGGGATGACAAAACTGTGGTATGTTATGGTAAGTCTCTGGGATGCTAAGACTGCAAACATTGCAACAGAACTTCAAACTTACCCTCTTCAAAGTGCCTTTTTTGGTCAAGCTGAACTTCCCATTTGCCACTTAGTAACTACAATAAGCATCTGAATAGCGTTAGCATTTGGCCCACAGCCAGGTAACCACTAATCATGCATTCTCAATTACTGTGGTACCCCATGTTATCATGAGGTGTGTAAAGAAATGCCCTCCCCCCAAGAATTCATCCTGCTATTTCAGTCATTGTGACTATATTCTGTATGTGCTCAGGAACCTAGCTGCAAACTTGCAACTGGCAGAAAGGAAAGGGTTGAGGCCTTTATTCCATCTTGCCCACATGGCTAGGGACAATAGGTAGAAGACCCAGCTTTAAGCTAATGCAATTTCCAGTAACCTAAATATCCGATGAGAAATTTCTAAGGATGTGCAAGTGAAACCTAATTAATCAAAGCCTGACCAAATATTTTTTAACCTCATAAAGGGTAATTAACCTTAATGAAATGACATCAGAATTTTGGATTAAGGTTGCCAACCTCCAGGTGGTGGCTGAAGATCTCCTGGGATTACAACTAGGGGTATGCAAAAAAAATGATATTTTTCAGGTTTGGGAATATTGAATCTGAAAAATATCAGTATTTTCTGATATTCCTGAATCCCAATAATTGTATTTGGATTCTGGATTTTCAGAAATCCTGATTTTTTTTTGTTTATTTTTTTTCCTGGTTCCAAATTACAGGCAAATTTATTAAAATAACGACATGCTACATCAAAAATACACAGTACTAAGCAGAGTTTAATAACAAGCAATATAAAAAACTGGGGAATAAATTTAAGCAATTTGCTTTAAAAGACTATAACTACATTAAACTACATAAAAAAAGATTTTTTTTTCAGATCCTTTATATCCTATGGGGACCATTATAGTCAATGGTCCCCATAGGGCATTATGGGGAATCGATCCAAGGGTATCTGGGGTTCTGGGGACTGTTTTTTGAGGTAGAGACACCAAATTTGCAGAATAACTGCTGGTGCCTCTCCTCAAAAACCCCTTCCAAGTTTCAAAACAATTGGACCAGAGAGTCCAATTCTATAGGCCCTCAAAGAAGGTTCCCCATCCTTCATTGGTTTCAATGGAGAAAAAAGGTATTTAAAGGGATTATGCTTCCTTTAAATGCCTTCTCTAAGCTGCATGTGAACCCCGAAGGCATTTAAAGGGCTCACAGTCCCTTTAAACACCTTCTCCAAGTGGTGGAATCACCCAGAAGGCGTTTAAAGGGATTGCAATCCCTTTAAATGCTCTTCAACTTTGACTATTTGGCAGTCCCTAAAAATCCCAAATATTTTAAGGATTTGGGGCACTTGGCCATTTCAGATAGCCAAAAAAATACCTAAATCTATATCCAGCTGAAAGAATAGCCATAAAATGCTGATAAGGTATTTTTTGGCTATTTTTTCAGCTCAGATATAGCTGAATGCACACCCCTAATTACAACTCATCTCCAGTTGACAGAGATCAGTTCAACAGAAGAAAATGGCCTCTTTGGAAGGTGGACTCTATGGCATTATAATTGTATTGTTTTTAGTAGATATTGTTATTTATGCATTGTTACTGTGAGCCACCCTGAGCCCGCCTTGTGGGGAGGGCGGGATACAAATCTAATAAATAAATAAATAAAATATACCCCACTGAAGTCCCTCCCCTCCCCAAACCCCACCTTTCTCAGGCTCCACTCTCCAAATCTCTAGCTATTTCCCAACCCAGAGTTGGCAACCCTATTCCAGATCTGCTTATAATGTTTTAGGAAGGGGAATTGTATGAATGGGGCACATTAATCATAGCTGATCAATGTTCTGTCAGTACACACTGTACATCTTGTAAAAGAAGATGTATGGTGGCAGGCAGTAGCAGCACCTATTCCAATAATCTGAAATAATGCTTTTTGGAACTAGAAAGGAGGTATCAGATAACTAGATCGGAGGGAGAGGTTTAACTCTTTGTTACAACTAACTGGAGTAATTGTGAATATTCTATTGGCTTGATAGATACAGATTAAGATAAGAATCAAGCACCAATGTGTTTTTGTTTTGTTGAATGTTGTTAAAAAATTCCTCATGAAAATATTCAGTAACAGTAATGCAAGTGAATCACTTTAGCCTTGAAGTGGAGGTGGAGACAAGGCTAAAAAGGCAGTCATAGTAAGGGAAACAGGAATCAATTTTCAAAGTAAGTGTGAAAGCCAGAAGGAGGTTTTTTGAGATCTATATTAACGTGTCTCTGAAAACACATCCATAAGCCAGGGCTATTTTTGGGCAGGAACGCACAGGAATGGTGGCTCCTAAGTTGGCCATGCCCAGCAGGAACTCATTAGCAGCAGAAACTTATTAGGATTGGCTACATTAGGGGTGTGTGGCCTAACATGCAAAGGAGTTCCTGCTACAAAAAAAGCCCTGGGTTTTGACAACAAACAAGGTAAACAGAATAAGAAACAAAACATGCGTGCAGCTGGATGATCACATTTCTGGCAACATGGGGGTGTGGCCTAATATGCTAATGAACTGTGCTGTCAGGGGTGTGGCCTAATATGCTAATAAGTTTGTGCTGTTGGATGTGGCCTATTGTGCTAATGAGTTCCTGCTGGGCTTTTTCTACAAAAAAAAACCTGTATAAAGGCAATGTTATCTAAGAAACCACAGCTTGTTGGTTTAGGTTGTTTTGTTTGTTTTTAATATCAATAATTAAGAGTATTTTTATGGTTTTCATGATTTAGCGATATTTTAATTTTTATAGCTTAACTAACACTGTGTTAATATATTATGTTTGTTAGGCTACTTAGTAGGCAATTATTGTACAGCACTGTGGTCCAAGGCATTTCTTCGTATGAACTGTGGCCACTGATTTTATAACTTTTAGCATTTTTCAGAAGATTTGCTGAGGACGGATTTTTTACTCCCTCTGAAATCAAAAGAGGAACTGGCCTGAAGGGAAGGCCTGTTACTCTGGATGGTGGTGCTGTTAGAGGAACAGATACTCAGTATCCGAGCTGATATCTGTGTCTTGTTATCATATTCAGATTTTGTATATTCATATTTATTGCTAATCACACACATGTCACACAAGTTCTGAATTACATTGACATATATTTTAATGTTCAGAGTGTCATTATGCCTCTTCAATAACATACTTTTATTCATAGCTTTGTTATATTTTTCCCCATTTTTGTTTAGTGTCCTGCTATTACAATTGATCTCCAGACAATTATCAGTTCCCCCAGAGAAAATGGCTGCATTGGAAGGTTGACTCTATGGCATTATAGCCCACTGAGGTTCCTCAGGCTCCATCACCAAATCTCCATTTATTTCCCAAGTGGGAGTGGGAAGCCCTATACAGACACCATGACAAGTAGTTTGCTCAAACAAACTACCTACAGATCCTAGTTTGAAATCCTTGTTTGGCACCAACACACAAACTATAGCTGATTGAAATGTATCTATATAGATAGTGCAGGGATAAGTGAGGGAAGGCTGTGATTTGATGCACTTTACACACACAGGGATGCATGGAAAATAGGTTGGCAAAAAGGGAGAGGTTTTTTTTTTTTGGTAAATACAATTTATTGTTGGATATATTTTCCACGATCATACAAATTAAACAAGTAAATACATATCCATTTCTTTTCACCCACTCCCCCCCAAACAAGGCTTCCCGCAGTGCTCCAACCCCATTGATATCTCTTATTCAGTTACATTTAACTAAACTTACTTTGTCTTACTAATGGTAACAATTTAAAAGACTAGTCCCTTTCAATTTCTCCTTAGTAGTTGTCAAAGCAAATCAAACCATGTTTTACATCCCAGTTTTTCAACAAATATTCTTGAAAGTCTTTCCAATCTTCAAAAAAGTTTTCATCTTCTTCGTTGTTTAATTTTCTTGTTAATTTGTCCATTTCTGCCATAAACAACATCTTAATCCATTCCCATGTTTCAGGTGTTTTTTCTTGCTTCCAACATTGTGCAAAAGTCATTCTGGCTGCTGTAACCAAATACCATAATAATGTTCTCTTGGTTACATTTATTTCTTCCATTTTAAGACCTAACAATAACATCTGTGGGTCTTTCTTAAAAGTACATTTCAAAATTTTTTGTATCTCATTATGAATCTCAGTCCAGTAACTTACAGCCTTATCACAATTCCACCACATATGGTAAAAAGACCCTTCTTTTTTCTTACATTTCCAACATTTGTTAGACATGCTATCATTTATAACAGCAATTTTTTTAGGAGTCATATACCATCTGTACATCATTTTACAGCAATTCTCTTTAACATTTATACAAGTTGAAATTTTCATTGACTTTTTCCACAAATATTCCCAAGATGACATAGATATTTCATTATTTATATTTACTGCCCATTTTATCATTTGTTCTTTTACTGTTTCATCTTCAGTATACCATTTCAGTAACACCTTATAAAATTTTGTAATCATTTTTTTACCCTTTTCGACCCATACAGTTTCAATTTCATTATTTTTTCCTCTAAAGCCATATTTCCTTTTATCAACTTTACATAAATCATAAATCTGTCTGTAGCTCAACCAATCATATTCAAATTCAACATCAATTCTGTCTTTTAATACAAAGTTTTTCCCTTCTATTTTTAAGAGGCTTTTGTATGGTAACCAATCTAGACCCTGATTTCTTGAATATGGATTAATCACTTCTGCCGGCACTATCCAAAGTGGTCGCTCTTCCGAGAAGAATTTTTATATCTCATCCAAGTCTCGAACAGTGATCGTCTTATATAGTGGTGTTTAAAAAACTTGTCTATTTGTACTTTTCCATACCATAAGTATGCATGCCATCCAAACTTATTATCGTGACCTTCCAAAGCCAACAATTTCTTATTCTCAAGATTAATCCACTGCTCCAACCATGTTAAGCAGACGGCATCATAATAAAGTCTTAGATTTGGTAGTTGTAGTCCTCCTCTTTCCTTTGCATCACATAGAATTTTCATTTTAATCCTCGGCTTTCTTCCTGCCCATACAAACTTCGATATTTCTTTCTGCCACGTATCCAATACTTTACTTTGTTTTAATATTGGAATAGTCTGAAATAGAAACATCAAGCGAGGCAAAACATTCATTTTCACAGTTGCAATTCTTCCCAGTAACGATAGATTCAAGGTATTCCATTTTTTCAAGTCTTGTTGGATCTTATACCAAACTTTTTCGTAGTTATTTTTAAACAAATCAATATTTTTCATAGTCAATTCAATTCCTAAATATTTAGTCTTTGTAACTACTTCGCATTTGATTTTCTCTTGAAGTTCAATTTGTCTCTGTCTCGTCATGTTTTTACACATCACTTTCGTTTTATTTTTATTGACATAAAATCCAGCAATTGTTCCAAATTCTTCAATTTTTCCCATCAATTGTGGTATATTCTCAATTGGATCTTGAATCATAAACATTACATCATCTGCAAATGCTCTGTATTTATACGTAAAGCCTTTCACTGTAAGTCCTTTGATATTATTGTCTTTTCTTATCTCTGCCAATAATATTTCCAATATCCAAATAAACAATAACGGAGACAACGGGCAGCCTTGTCGCGTTCCCTTTTGAACTTGGAAAAAATCTGTTTTTTCTTTATTTATATTCAAAGCTGCTTTCTGTTCTGAATATATTGCCACAATCATGTTTAAAAAAGACTGTCCTATATCCATTTTTTCGATTACTTGCAGCATAAAATCCCAGTTCAAGTTATCAAAAGCTTTTTCCGCATCAAGAAAGAGGAATCCAACCTCTTTTTCTGGGTGTTTATCATAGTATTCCATTGCATCAATCACCACTCTCAAATTGTCTCTTATTTGTCTATTTGGTAAAAAACCGGCTTGCTCTTCTGCTATAACATCTTTCAAATATTTTTTCAACCTTTCCGAAATTATTTTTGCAAATAATTTGTAATCATTATTCAATAGCGATATTGGTCTATAATTCTTTACATTAGTTAAGTCCAAACCTTCTTTAGGTATAAGTGAAATATTTGCTTCTTTCCATGAGTCTGGGATCCGTTTGGTCATTCTTATATCATTTGACAGAAGTACTAAAATAGGGGTTAGCTCCTCCTTGAATTTCTTATAGAATTTTGCTGTAAAGCCATCTGGACCTGGAGCTTTGCCCAATTTTGCATCTTCTATCGCCATTATTACCTCTTCCTTTGTTACTAAACCATTGAGTAGTTCTTTAATTTGTTGTCCCAGCTCTGGTATTTCAATATTGTCCAAAAACTTTTTAATTCTCTGTTGGTCAATTCCTTTCTTTTTAAACAATTTTGCATAATATTTGAAAAAAGCTCTTTTTATACCTTTCAAATCCACAACGTCTTTTCCATCTTCAATAATCTTGCTTATGAAGTTTCTTTCTTTTCTGTTTTTCAACTGCCACGCTGCAAAAAGGGAGAGTTTTAAGCAAGTTGTGTGTTTTGCAAATGAAAATTATGTCATGGGGTCTAAGTATAGGTCAATCAGTAAAGATCCAATTTAAAATGACTGAAGAGTTCTTATCTTGCATCCTGTATTCCATTTATCTCTCCATCACATACATTTTTAGAAATCTTGCATGCCTGGAAGGTTGATTTCTGGAAGAAAAAGAAAAAAACATTACCTAGGAAACAAGGTGCTTGCAAAAAATCATCGTACACATGAGGACATATATTGAGATTTAAATTCTTATTTTGCATAAGATACCCAGAGAAACAATGTACTAACTACTCTAATTTTAATGAGTACGTCTGGTATTTTATCAGGCAACCTTACATGCATCAAGGATTTTATTTCATTGAGTATGGCATTCTTCCCAATGAAATGACAACAAGACATGGTTTAATAATTCACTCATCCACTTCCTGCCAAAGTGTTTTTACAGGGAAACACTTATTTTGGTTATGGCCACAATCATCCATAGCCTACTTGCACATTGTGTCAAGTTACACAATACATTCTCCTTTTCTTAGGGAGATGTAGACTGTTCACAGTGGAGATGGATAAACTTCTTCAGGCTCAAATTGGGAAGGTACAGAACAACTTTGAGTACAACACTGAGAACTCTTTTTTTCCCCCTGGGAGACCCAATTTTGCATATTTGCCAAGCAGCCTTCATGAGTCCCTAACCATCACCATGATTCCCCAAATCACCCCAGTCTTACTTACTTATGGAAACTGCTGCAATAGCAGCATAGGTAAGTAGGTAGGCAGGACAAGAGATGAATCCTCTTTCATCCTTGTCTGTCTCCCACACACACACTTCTCCCCAGCACACAAACCAGTGTTTCCTTTTGAACTGCCATTATAATCCATTTTATCAACTGGTTACTAATAGATTTTTTGTGTCTTTTCAAACACAACCATTTTGGCTCCTGGCTGCTAACAGATTATGTTTACCTATTCATACAAAGCCACTTGTGTCTTGTTCACAAAGTGGGGCTTTTCAGTTCTTCTTTGTACTTCTGAATTGCTGTAGTGTGGCTTTTGAAATGTCTGAAGTGCTTCCAAAGGTGCCACTTTTTCCCCACCTTTTTTTGTGGTGCATTGTTTTCCAACTGTTTCTTTCTTCTTCTTTTTTTGGAACGTTCTAACTTTTGTGCCATAGCACAAGACCAGTACAGCAGTTCAGTGCTATATTGCCACTCCACAAAAAGGGAGGGGGGAAAGTGGTGTGGTTTGAAATGACCAGAATGCTTCAGACATGGCCCATAAATTGATTTAGAACAGCAATGTGAAAGGGGCCAGTTTTTCAAGATCTGAAGTGCTGGCAATGCTGAGAAATATAGGTGTCTAACATTTGTAACCCACTGTTCCTCCAAGGAGCTAGAGGTGGCATGTGTGGTTCTCTCCACCACCATATACAAACACATACACTTTCTGCTGTTTTTTAAATGTTCTTACGCCTTGACAAACCATGGCAAATTAGTTTTTAGAGAGGGACAAACGGCATAATTGCATGAATCATGGTTCAGGAACACATGAACTGGCTTAGTTTGTCACAAAATTCTGTTCATAATTCAGTCCATGCCCATCCCTAATATAAATAGATAATTTATTTCTGAAATAGAGAGCATGATTGAGAGCCTTACATAAGAGGAGGCCCAGGAAATGTAATTGACCTTCCTTTCCCATCACATATACACAGCTTTGTGGTTTGCTGCTCACCTGCAGTTGCTTCTGCTTTCCCTAGATATCATTGTCAGGTATAGCTTAACTCTTCTCAAATGCTGTTTAAAGAGAGTGCAGCAGAGGTAACTATCAGAGGAAAGTTTTAATGTGAAGTGCTTAAGTTGAAGGCTGTCCTTGGGAAGGAGGCATTGCTGCCTATGACTGCTGAGGAATTCTTCTCCCCCCCCCCCGCCAAGCCACCAGCTACGTGCTGGTATGACTTTCTAGAAGACAAAGAGAATCTCATATGGGACTAGGAGTGTGGGCCTCGTCAGCAGCCTGAGTTGCTTGGATGCTGATATCAGCCCTGTTTCCATTTATAGAAAGGTGTAAAAGAGATTTTCCTTACTAATATTTTTTCAAGGTGAATCTGAAAGGTGAAATTGTCTTCACTGAGACTAATACCTCTTGTTATTTGCAATGAGAGGGGGTTTCCACTTGACTGGCTATGAGCCTTTGCAGGCTACACACTGAAAATGCAACATAAATTGCTGGAGCACTTGTAATGATTATCTAACAGGAAATTCATTGGAATGAATCTTTTTAGCAGATTTGAGTAGAGGAATATCATATTAGCTAATCCTATATAGACAATACAGGCTACAGGAATTATGCTTGTGAATCAATTGAAGTATTTCAGATTTCTCCAAATCATTTTGTGAGGAATGTATAGGGTCATGAATATTTTTTTAGTAGGTATCTGTTAGCAGCCAAGTCAAAATCAACAACTGGCTGATTAGTGGAACCCCTGTTTCTGTTTAGGTGTAGTATACAGGGCAGGTGAACAAAAGGTGGAATCTCAAGGCCTAATTAAGATGGGGCTGCCAGGTGGCCCACCACAGCTGGTCGCCTCCCACCTCTGCACTCCTGCTTCCACTTGATGTAGCAGCAGGAGCAAAAATTGGGTGGGGTGTTGCATACTCAGAACTGACATATTGGTGCCATGTGTCACTGGTTTCCAGACTGTCTGCCCTTCTCCATGCTCTTGGGGGTTGCCAGCCAAGGGTTGGCAATTCTAAATTAAGAACATAAGAAGAACCCTACTGGATGACACCTGTGGTCCATCTAGTCCAGCATACTGTTTCACACGGCAGCCAACCAGTTGTCTTGGAAGGCCAAGAAACAGAGAAATAGAGGTCAATGCCATTTCCTGCTCCTTCTTTTCAGCACTGCTATTCAGCTGTTTGTTTCCCCTAACTTACCATGGCTAATAGCTATTGATGGACCTATCAGTGTCTAACCACATTTCAAAGTGATCTACACTACATCCACTAGCAGTCGATTCCTTATGTCTGTCCAGAACATTTTGTCCAACTCCTTGGGCATGTCCAAGTTCTTGTACTAGGAAAAAGTTCACTCTGTCCACCTTCTTCACTCATGCATAATTTTTATATACCTCTAGCTAACCTATAGAAGGGCATTACAATATTGTTCATTTTATTTTCATTCCCTTTCCTAATAATCCCTATCATAGAGTTTGGCTTTTCACCATTGCTACACACTGAGTTAATATTTTCATTGAGTTTTCAACTACAACCCCAAGATCTCTTTCAGTCTCAGTCTCAGTCAGTTCAGATCTTATCAGCATATATTTAAAATTAGAATTTTTTATATACAGTCTCCATTACTCAGCCCCATAAAATGGTGCAACATATAACTTGTTTGATTCCATGATACCTAGACTATAACATGGCTGTGGGTCAGTTACTTATCTGTCTTTACAAGCAGGGCTTTTTTTCTGGGGGAATGCCCCAGAACCAAGTTCCAGAACCTCTTTGACAAAATTATTTTAAAAATATTTAAAAGTTCATGAGTTTTCAGTATACAGATTGAAAACTTAATTTCCCTTTTGAGAGCCTCTTTTTTTTAAGCCCTGTTTACAAGGATGTAATGAGAAATAATGGGGAAAACCCTTATAAGTTACCCCGATTCCCTGGAGGATGGGCATCATATCAATGTGATAGATAAATATCCTGAATTCTGATTCTTTTCTTTACAAGCAATGTATGCCTATCAGACTTTCAGTTAATATGTGGAGATATAATTGTAAAGAATTTAAAAGTCGGAGGTAAAAAGGGGAGGAAAGACTTATCACCTTTTTATTGTTCCCTATCATTTGTTCCTGTCACATTTAGTTTTATGCAGAATCAAATATAATTAACAGCATGTCAGAGTGGTATGTAACAAAGAGGGTAATAATCATGAGCAAATATCTCCAGAAAAGGGGCATAGGCTTGCCTAAATCCTTCTTAAATTTTTATAGTAATATTTAGCACAGTTTTGTTTCTTTTTTTTCTTCCTTTAATTTAATTTGGAGGAGTAATGAATTCACTTACATGAGACTTTTGCTTTTGATAGATCTTTGTCAGGGGGCTCTGGCTAAGCCTTAAAAGAGTTAAAACTTTTGGTGGATCCATTATACCATTAGGGCACCTGAAGAATCAATAACATGAAATAATGGTTCTGCCCATCTTTGTATCCCCTAGGCTTGAATAACAAACCCTAACAGTTTGTAATGCTTGTCTTTCATACACAACAGAAAAATCTGGAAATCACTGACCAGTTTTCTGACCTTGAAGGCTGGCCATCCAGTTAAGGTCCCTGCATGTGGATCTGGTTCTATACCATGGAGACCAGCACCTGCTACATGGGGGGTGAGGGGAGTGTATGCATGTATGTGTCATCAACTCACAACCAATTTATGTCAATGCCAGTGAAGGGCTTTCAAGGCAAGTGAGAAGCAGAGGTGGTTTGCTATTGCCTTCCTCTGCAGAGTCTTCCTTGGTGGTCTCCCATGCAGGTGCCAACCCTGCTTAGCTTCTGAGATCAGGTGAAATTAGGGTTGCTAGGTTTTACCTGGCTGCCGGAGGAGGGGGTCCCAGTCCTTCTCTGGGACTTCTTTGGCATGTATGCTGTGATGATGTAACCCAGAAGTGACGTCATCATGCAGGGCATGTTGTGGGGACACTCTATCATTCAAGGAAAAACTTGATGGTAAACAATGAGTGACATCATTGTGCCAGGAGCATTGGCGCAAACAGCAATTAGGGGGCAGAGTTCCCCCACTGGCCAGATTGGGGCTAGTGGATCTGGGGGCTCGAAAGTGGGCGAACCCCTGCTCCCATCAGGGGAATGGCAGCCCTAGACGAGATCAATCTATACAATATCATTCACATCTCGTGGGGGAGTTAATCCATCCAAAAATAAGAGAAGCAGGGACTATAACTTTAAGAACGAATACCCTCAGTGGCCATTACTTAGCAGTACTTAGGCAACAGTATTGCCTTCCTCCAGACCTTGGTTTATGTTGATAAAATGCAGGGGGAGGGGCAGGGCCCTTTCTAGGGCTGTTTTAGCCTTTTGAGGTAATACTCATTGGGTACAGGCTGACCAGCAACCAATGCCACCAGATTTACATATCTTACCAGGTCCAGCTGCTTGCTACAGTTCAACAGCAACCACCCCATGAAAGCCACTGTGGAATAGTCATTAGAGTTTCAGACTCAGGGAGATGCAGGTTTGAATCCCCACTCTGCCATATTGCTCACTGGATGACCTTGGGCCAGTCACACACTCTCAGCTTGACCTACCTTACAGGTTGTTGTAAGAATAAAATAGAGGGAGGAGAATGATGTAAGCTGCTTTTGGTCTCTGTTATGGAGATATGGAGATAAAGTATATATTAAATGAATAAATAAATAATAACTATAGCTGAAGGAGAGACAGATGAAATGGTGGGTAGGTGGGAAAGAGAGAAGTAATCTGGAAAAGATGAGAATATAGGGGCTGCTAGGGAGAGGGAACGAATATATACTGTAGAGAGGGATACAGAGGAAAGTGTGGTACTAGCCCATTCTGGTGACCAGAACCAGGCTGAAAAACACAGAGTTTTGCAGGGAGAAGTCTACTGGGGAAAGGAGGGATGAAAAACTAAAAACAGGGAAAGATAAAGGTAGGTTGGCTAGTGGGTAGGGAGGCAAGAAGGAAGTGTGAAAACGAGATAGACTGTAGGGTCTTTCAGGAAAGGAAGGAGGACATCGTGGGAGAGGAAAATGACATGACCTCCCCTGTAAGTCCTTGCAAATCCCCCACTTGTTTTAAACTATTCTTGTGCAAGATAGGTTCCTGGCAAGTTGTACCCTTTCATCATAACTATATATGTTAAATTAATTGAGAACTTTTCTAAGTGATCAGAAAAGTTTCTTGATGCTTCATTTGTGCTATGCATGCATCATTTACTTATTTATTTTGTTTATCTCACCTTTTTCTCTGAGTCTCAAGGCGGACTAGCTCTATCACAGCACCCAAAGTACAATATAATACCACCTCCCATAAACTTTTTGCAACAGTTAGACATTATTTTAAATTATAGTCTCATAACAGTTGCAAGATCAGAACCTGAAGATCTACAAGTCCTCCCTGCCATCGTGAGCCCTCTCATCTTCTACCCGTCCTTTTCTCATCTGAAAATTTGTATGATGGTTGTAGAAGTGTGCAGGGGTGGTATTGGCAGCTAAAGGCCTCTAGACCGTCTCATGTTCTGCATGAATCGTCAGGAGTGCTATTGGACTGTTTTCAGAATGGGCCAAATTCTTTAAAATGAGTGACTTTAGTTATTCTACTTCTGATTCATGCCAGGGATCCATCACTAAGCACTGCTGTTAGCAAGTCATTGTGGAGAGCCCACACATATTTACTCATACAGTGGACTGAATCCTAGTATCTGCATTTGCTTCAAGGCTTACCTGCTCCTCCCTCACCTTAGTAATTTTTTGGAAAATAGGGTGGCTGGCAATGCAATATATGCAGCCAGGGTCCAAAAATGTAATACTTGCAACCAGGGACCTGTGAAACTCTGTGTCTGAAACACCTCTTTCTCAACTTTGTCACTTCACAGGCTCTGATTTTGTGTTTCTAAAACTGAGTAATCTGAAAGGGTCCTGAAAACAGAGTCTGTATCTCCAAGATACTAATCATTTCTACCTTTTCATTTCCTCAGATTTTGAGCAGCTGTGGAAGAATAGTAATGCTAGGGTTGTAGACAATCACCAACCCATGTGATTACAGCTGCATAACTCCAAATCATCAAGTGCCTACCTGTGAGTGATCTTGTCAAAACCTCCTAGTGTTGCATCTCAGCATTGCAGAGGGCATCGAAAACCTATCAGCTAAAGTCAAATAGCTGCAAGGCAAAGACACTGTGTTCCAATTCAACAGGGTAGTATGATTTGACAGTGAGTCATCACAGCTCTTCGAAACATTACCATTCTGATCCATCTCCTTGTGTTTTGGTGATATTTTTAAGATAGCATTCTTAGGCATGTGATGTTTTCATAATTAAGTTTTATTAAAACCATTAAATTTAAACATTACATTTAAGATTTAAAATTGTGTGAAAGTGTCAAGAAGGTGAAACATATTTGGTTTTATGCTTTATATGATCATCTGATGAAGATGAAAATGTTCCCAGTGCTACTGACAACACTTCTTTAGGTGTTTAATTACAGTACAGTACAGCGATCACATGAACAAAATAGTTTTGCCTGATAACTTATAGTTTGGTAACAGCCTGTCACCTCATCATCCTCATCATTTCTGAGTATAGATTGGGGGCATGGGGTTAAGGTGCTTGGGGGCATGGGGTACAGCTACACAAAGAATAGGCCTCGTTGTAATTAGACTTGACTCAAAGGGCAGGGGAATACTGGATACATGAAATGTTATAGTGTTTGCTAGCACAGACATCTGGAAATGGATTTAGATTATACAGTCTCTACCAACAAACTAGTAGATGAGCCAGA
This sequence comes from Gekko gecko, assembly GCA_029375565.1. Lineage (NCBI taxonomy): Eukaryota > Metazoa > Chordata > Lepidosauria > Squamata > Gekkonidae > Gekko > Gekko gecko. The sequence goes on along the minus strand of JAPDNY010000001.1, from coordinate 115,583,374 downwards.
TTTGATGAAAGCAGTTTAGTGATCATATCTTAACATATCTGATGACTTGGATCTTGTGGAAAAATGGAGGGGCAATATTTGCTAATTCCCCTCTCTTACTGTAGACCCTGACTCCTCTTCATGCTGTTCTTGGGGGTTCTCTGTCCCTCAACAGCAGCATCTAGGGGTATTTTGGTCTGAAGCAGGAAATACCATCAGTGAAGATTTACTGCAGAATCCAAGCTGATGTGTAAATGTGGTTTTATTCAAAACCATCAGGTAGTAGCTATACTATAGTTTCTCAGCTGTTCCCCTATATGAAATAATGCACCATTTTTTCCTTCACACACAATTTTGATAATTGTGTATTTATTAACTTTATACCCCACTTTTTCCCCTCACAGGAAACTCAAAGTGGCTTACAACATTCTTCTGTTCTCCATTTTATCCATACAATACCAATATAATATCCAGTAATGCACAGTAATTAGCCAGAGTGATACACCCTCAATTTATGTCAGAGGAATATAACTTTGAGCTGAAATTTTCTTTGTTTTACAATGTACACAGAAATTTAACTAAGAAATAAATATTTGACACAGTTCTATGCTAGTATATGTCTGGTAAAGACAAACAATACAGATTATGATTAAAAAGGATCAGAGAGAAAAGACTGTTAAAATCATTGAGTTCAGAAATTCATATTTAGTGGTTAGGAGTGCATCAAGACAAACTGCTAAAAAGATTTTCAGAGAAATTAAGTTCTAAGGATAGTAGTAGGGCATGCAGGGCATTGGGTTCAGTAGCTGTAAAAAATGCTCAATATTTTTAAATGCAAAGATTAACATAATAATTAAGGAAAAATTAAGTTTCCAGCTGGAGAAAGTAATCACCAGCTCCAAATACAAGAAAGAAAGATACCCTTATCAAGGAATCTTGTAAAAAGGTTTGCTTACATGTATATTACTAGCCAAAGCTATTAATCTTTATTCAGGCCTTATTTAGGCAAAACTTCAAAGTTCAATTGAACAATTGGAATAGGCAGTTGACAGATTTATGAGTTCATGTTCTGATTTTATGGATATTATTGCTTAATCTGTATTAAAACTAGAGTTTAGTAGTTATACTGTTTCCTGTAACTTGTCTTCATTGTCAATTTAAAACTAGGCATGGTTGCATTTCCCCTCCTATGGCCCACTGAGGATTCCATCTTCCTTTACTCAAAGGGATTCCTTCCCATCTTCTATTTAAGTCTGCAGATTCAAGGAATAGAATCCAATTTTTATTCTCCTCCCCACCCCCAGTTCATAGAACTATGTCATATTAAAGACTCTTCTGATTCTCTAAATTCTAAGATCACAGAGATGTATGCCCATAGCACTTTTAAAAAACACTGATAGTGGCCATGGTCTTCACTGACACTGGAGGAAATTCTTTTTTAAAAAGTGTGAACACCTCCAACTTTTTATCAGATGTCCAATGGATTAGGATTAAATGGAGTAGTAGTCCAAGAGGAGGATTCTGACTGTAAAATCTGATCTAATGAAACTTCATATTTATCTCTAATATTGATGGCATTCATTCAATTTCTGCGTACATCCTAAACTACTGATTAAAATACCTATCCATTTTGCATTTGCTTAGCAACTATGTAGATTTACAAAAAGCAGAAAGGGCTCTGGGAAAAACTTTCCTCTCATTAAAACAAGCCATAACTGCAATTTTGAAGTGTACACAGGCAGATCTTGTGCTGATCTTTTAGAAAGGAATCAATATCACTTGCACTGTGTCAATATCATTGTACCCTGTTTCTATAGATAGCTCCCTCAGGATATAACCTAGGTTTGTCCTTCCCTGTACTACCAGTGGGGCAGAGACTTGGGGTAGCCACAAATAGCCATCCCCAGCATAGCCAGCAATGAGGTCAGGACTGTCGAGGTGGAGCCAAGTTTGTCAGGGGCAGGGATGCTGTACAGGAACAGGCTCCAACAGCAGACAGGCTGGGGGCTGAGCTTGTCAGAGGCAGGTAGGGATTGCTCAGAGACCCAATAGCCCTTCCCATTGGCTAGCCTGCCAGAGTGGGACAAGGAAGCATGAGTCAGAGAAGGGCAGGAAAAGGGCCAGGTGTGCTGGAGCATTCAGTAATTTCCAAGGCCAGGGATTGGCCAGGGCACCAGCAGAGGCTTCCCTGAGAGGTGGACTCTCCTTCTTTGGAGGTTCTCAAACAGAGGCTAGAAGGCCATCGGACAGCAGTGTTGATTCTGATTAGGCAGATCATGAGAGGGAGGGCAAGAAGTGCTTAGTTGTTGTGGCCCTTTCTTACATGGCCAGGGAAATGCTAATTACCAGTTTGGGGTCAGAAAGCAATTTTTCTCCAGGCCAGTTTGGCTGAAGATCCTGGAGGTTTTTTTTGTCATCTTCTGGGCATGGAACAGTGGTCACTAGGGGAATGAGGGGGAGGTATTTGTGAATTTCTTGCATTCTACAGGGGGTTGGACTAGATGACCCTGGAAGTCCCTTCCAATTCTATGATTCTGTGATTCTACTGACTTACTTTTTTATTTATTACTTTAAAAAAAACTTTTAAAAAGAACGGGGGGTTAAAATACAGCAACTAAATTAATTTTTTTTAAAAAAAAGAAAAGAAAGATACATAAGGGCAAGAAAAAATATAACAACAGTGGTGGCAGCTCTACACATAAGTTTCTACAAAATTTCTATTTTCTACTGACTTCCTACATTGTGCAGGACACTTTAGGTGGCTGAGCTGGAGAATTCTGTTGTTGTGCAGTTGTGAAGAAATGAGATTTGACCAATCTGAAAAGTCTTCCCTAAATGCAAAGTATCACTGTGAACCATTAATCTAGAATCATAGCTAAGCACTGCTGTTCTGGATTTGAGAAGTTCTAAGAGACATCGACACCACAGGACAGATACTGTGCAGAAATGTCTGACAAAGTATACAGAATATTGGGAATTTATCTGCTGCAGTTATTTTAGTATATGGAAAAATATTCCATTAGAAGTAACTAAGGAGATATTCCTGAGATGTACATGTCAGATTTTGACGTGATATGTTCATCACACACAAACCCCAAAAGTGCTACTAGGGCACCTCATTAATGCATTGGGTTGGGTTCATAATGCAAGAAATGTTTCCAACTGATTACTTGTAGAGATTAGGCAAAGAGTGGAATCTGCAGTATTTTTTTTAATTAGGAAAAATATTTTACAGCAATTCTTTTGCTTTTTTAATATATAGCTTTTTTTTAATCTATATTCATTGCCTCTTCTCATACCACCGTCACCATGCTTATATACACACCCTTGCTACAGGCAATTGCTTGAACTGACTTTCCATTAGATTAATGTAAATTCAGATATATTTAGAAAAACAAATTGAGGTTCCTACTTTTAGGTTTTTTGCACTGCACTGTGTAAAAGTATCTCAGTTTTGACGACAACACTCCTGAATTCTGGTACAAAGCACAACTGTAAGCAAAATCTACTTACATTTGAGGATGCAGAAAACAACACAATTCTAAGCTGATTGTAATGTTCCCACCTCCATGAGGCAAAAAAATGGTCCTTATGTTAACAAAGCTAGAAATTGATTTAAGGTGTTAACAGTAGGTAAAACATCCAAGGAAATCTACTCTTTGTTTTCTTTCTTGTGCTTAACATCCAGCCTGATGGAGAGTACTAGAGAACTTTGAAGCTTATGCACTGATTTGATTCAGAAGAAGTGAGCAGTGACTCACAAAAGCTCATACCCTGCCACAAATTTTGTTAGTCTTTAAGGTGCTACTGCTCTTCCTCTTTTCTACTGCTATAGACAAACTAACACAGCTACCCATCTCGATCTATTTAACAACTATATCGACAAAAATAGCACACAGTGATGACCATTCTGTATGTCTCATGCCTTGGAAAAGGCCATAATGTGCCCACTTGTCCCATCTGTAAGCAGTTTACCCTGAAGGCTAGAAATTATAGGGCTTCTTGCCTCAAAGTGGCCCTTCGAAGAAAACTCCAGTGGCAACTGAGGGCAATTCAGAGATGCTGCCATCTACTTGCTTGGACTGTTGTTCCAGGGGAGGGAGTCCTGTTGTTTTCTGGAGTTGACATAGTTCCAATGCAGGCTTCAGCTTCAACATTCACACCCTCAGAGCAAAGGAGGAGTTGCTCTGACCTGCCTGCCCCCCAAAAAAATCAAAATCTAAGAACAAGTATAAAGGGAAAGCACAAAGAAACACTCAGTCTTCCTCAGCTATACAACCCTTCAATGATGGTTCACAAAATGGGGCATCTGATCCCTCCCCCTCATTCTCCTTCTCCACATCTCTATGACACCAAGACTGATGAAATACATTCAGAAGGTTGAGCTGCATTTTGATTCAAACAAGATCTACTCAGAAGTACCTGGCATGCATAACCCACTAGTTCTCATTCCAATATTCCACCCTCTAGTGTCTCTGACACTGAATCCAAAATTTCTTTCAGAATTGTCCGATGAGGCTGTTAGGGATTCTTCTCCTGTCTCTCCTAGTGAGCTTTTTCATTTATACACTGAACAAATGCTTAGAATAGTTGACGTTACCCTTACAATGCCAAAAACTTCAGACCTAGTATTTCGGGTTCTGCAGCCCAAGTCAGTGGGCCAAGCTGAATTCCCTATATTACAAGGGCTACTGGATACATCTGCAAGTTTATGGTAGTAGCTTCAAGCTCCAAAGGAGATAGAACACAAGGGACAGGAAGAAAAGATGGAGTCAGAGAAACTCCTAGCTTAGACAGAGAGGCACGCTATGAGGTGGTTCATTGTCCTATGCAAGTTAATGCACATTCAACCAGAGCCCAGGCATATTCTGCTGCTTCTGTTTGAGGAGTTGCCTTGCTTGACATTTGTCATACTGCCACTTGGTCCTCAGACTTTGAACACCTTTTCGAAAACTATTATTTCAAATGTATTTGGTAACAGGTAGTCCTTCTTTTCATATTTCCTTCTCCTTCTTCAGACCATATAAGAAGGCTTTGTGTTAGTTCACTGTGTACCCAGAATCTCCACATAATGAGGAGCCAGACAAAACCTCAGCTGTGCATATCTCCTTTTCTGTAGATTTAGTAAATGACGGCCAAATTAAGTGTGATAGATACTTCAGTGGATAATTCATCAGGGAGTCAAGCTAACCTGAACCACTGCCTGAAAATCAGTTCAGAAATATGTTCTCTTTGAACTAAAACTAAGCCTAAACCTAACATTTCTCAAGGGCCTTGAACCTAAACTAAAACCAGGTTTTTCTGCTTAGGATTTTGGTTCTGGTTCATATTCAAGGCAACTGAAATATTTTAAGGAAAGAATTTCTCTAAATTGGTTTCTGGGCTAAGCCTCTGGTTCAATTTGACTCCCTGTAATTTAGCATGAAAGCACATGGTTATTAATCTCAAAGCAATTTCTTTTTTAAAAACATTTTTACCATTCTTTTTATTTACCAGTTTTCACATTGCTGTTTCTGTGCTCTGTGCCAGTCATTTTATCTGCAAGCTGTGGTTGAGATCAGGGGGCTGTGTGCAAAGCAATAAACTTCTTGTGTTTCCTCACATGCTGATGGGCAAGCTCTCTCACGAGCAATTACCTGCATAGGGTAGCAATAATCAGCTGTGTAAAACAGTGGATATACAGGGGATGTCTGGTTTAATTGTGCTTGCATGAGAGAGCTTCAGCAGAATGAGTTTTCTGGACTGGCCACTTGCAGTCAATCAAGAAAAACACACCCAATTATATAGCATCACATAACTATGTGATTAAGTTCCACTGAAGACTTTGTGACTTGAAATATTAGCAAATAAGCCTGTAATGCCTCACCTTATTTTTCTCTGATGGACACTACTATTTATATCTGGCATTTTGTTTTAACAAAACAGTCATACATTTCACTAGAAGTTAGAGATTAATAATAATACTAGAAAATGGTATTGTGCCATGTGTTATACTGGAAACAACAGACTCCACAAACAACTTTAATGAAGAAGGGTGTTATGTTAAATTCTTAGCATCTGGCAATCATTTTCACAATTGAAATGAGCAGTTCATGCATGTTGTACTTTCCCCCTCCTTTTCTCTGAAGTATACCTCATTTGCTGCACCAAGTCCACTCAAGGCAACCATATTTGTAGAAGATTGTTCTGCTGATTAAATTAAATCACAATGAAAGATGTATAAATAATATATTTTGCCTCCCTTGAGAAACAGCTAATGTCTCTCTTCCACAGAAAGCACATACAGAGAGAAAACATATCTGCAGTGCCTTTCTGCTTATACTCTTACTGATCTAATAACAGCCAGGGCCGGTGCCAGGTTTTTTTTCACACTAGGTGAGGCAACGTTCTGGTGCTCCCCCCCCCCCAATGCGCCCACCACTTTTCAAACATAAATGCATTTTAGGAAGAATGAAAAACACAACATTTGAAATTGCTCATTTGGAATAGTAGATTGGAATAGAGATTGGAATGTAATATAATGAATATTGGACTGTATTTCTCTGATCTGGTGACAGAGGAGACATAACACTGCCCAACCATTCACCCCACCTCAAAGAAAATGATGCTGTTAATTACCTCCATGCTTGAGAGGAGACAAATGGAGTGTAACAACAGGGTCTCCGTTACTTGCTCTTAGCATTCCACAATTAAGAAGATACATGTACACATCAGTCTCCTATTTTGACATATTTATTTGCTTCACTGTGATCGCCCCATAATTAAATCCAAACAAATGGTGACTATATAAACTTAGCTTGTTATTCCTGTTTGGTCTTTGCATTTGTTAAAACATCTTCATTATGCTGTATGCTAATTTGCTGTTCACCCTCTGCCTATAGGTATGGACTGTTAACTTCCATTTCAATGTATCTGAGGAAGTGTGCATGCACACAAAAGCTCATACCTTGAATAAAACTTTGTTGGTCTTAAAGGTGCCACTAGACTCATACTTTGTTCTACTTTTTTAGACCGACATGACTGCCCATCTGGATTTAGTTCAATACAGTAAGCCTTTTAAGTACAAAGCTTTTCAAACACATGCCACATGCCATCAATTTTTTTTTTTAGTGAATTTCTATCCCACATACCAGGGGAAGGGGAGTCGGGGATGAAGGGACAACATTGACAACACCAGGTTGGGAAATAAGTCTTCTAGCCAGCCCTTCTGCAATTATACAGGAATAAGTTCTACCATTTTAGTGAGACTTACTCCCCAAATGAATTCCAGCCTTCTGTTTCAACGATTAAAGTACTGCAGTATAACCTATCCCATTCTAATCGCTGTTGAGAACTCCCCTGGTGTGATCTTTGTGCTGGAGCAAACTATCCTGTCCCTTTAATAGAGGCTTCCTGTGTGGAAATGAGCCCTTGAAGTTTCTCAGGGCAGGAAGGGAAGTAACAGCGCCTGGGAGGGAACATCTCATTAATACTCTATTAAAGAGGCAGGATGGGTTTCTTCCCTCTCTCTCTCTCCAGGCACCACCAGCTAATCTCTGCTAAGTTGGATTCTGCTCTCTCTGCCCCTGGACTTGACTAGCTGGGGGTAGGGGATGAGGAGAGCAAAGGGGGAGGCTTGGCTGGCTGGCAGATGCTGCAGTGCCCCACCTGCTCTTCCCCGCGCTCTCAGCCACCAGCTGCAAATGGATCTGGACTTGCAGGCTCCTTTGTGTGAAGCACACTCAAAGCAGCAGCGCACGCCCAAGTCCCTACTCTCTACCCTGCAGCCGTTCCCAATCCCTGCTTCCTTTCGACTCAGCAGGTTTTTTTTTGTCCCTCTTCCTTTCCTACTCAAGGTGGAAAGACAGACATCCAAAATAAATCCCCAAAATAAAGAAAAAAAGAGAGAGAAGAGGGGCTGGGAGTGTGTGGGGGGGAACCAACTCTCTAAAGAGAGTGCGAGATCCATGCCCTGTGCATAGCCAACTAGAGTGTGGTGGGCACAAACAGAACTCAAAGTTATCTGCCCTGCAGTGGCCCCAAAACCCCGCCCTTGCCATCCCACCCCTCCAGAACCTTGCTGGAGTTTCCTTGCGAGAAGAGGTAGCAGCTGCTGGGTGCATCGTGGCCGCTGGGCTCTCTTTCTCCTTTCCGTCACAGCGCATGGTCAGACAGAGCTGCTGGGAGAGTCAACCAGAGAGCAGAGACAGTGTGTGAATATATGGGCAGGGCAGGCCACCCCCTGGAGGTGGCGCCGTAAGGCAGCTGCCTAACCTCACCTCTATGGACCAACTGGCCCTGATAACAGCCAAGGTATAGTCAGTTCTTGAACAATTTTTTTTAAAGGCAGATTGCAATTAACAGGTGACATGTAAAACCTCAAAGTTGGTTTTCTTGATGGTGGGACTGTAATTGTCCTTCCTATACTTGTTTGTTTGTTTGTTTGTTTAAGTACATATGGAAATACTTAGAAAATAATATCTATAGCACCCCATAAAACACTGGCATCCATTTTAGAGCAACTCTAATGTTATCATGTTTTCTGGCATTGCACTTGAGAGTTGTCTAACAGGCAAAATTGTACAGGCAAAACTTTACTTGGAATGGATATGCTATGAGGGGGGTATCACAACTGGCTGAGGATTTGCACAAGAAACTTACCGCTCCCTCAGTAGTCACTTTGGATAATTTTGATCACACTTTTCCTCCTATTTTAAACACTATGACATTCTTCCTGAAATGGGGATACCCAAATGTGACTGTATTACATATTGACCAACTTTCATAGCTACTAAAATGTTGTTTGACTGGTCCATTCTTGTCATGATTGAGTCATTCTATATATTCAATTAAGAAAAACTGGAGGACTGGGAAAGATTCTGGTAAAGCTGGAAATGTCTGCACACTCAACTTGGTGATTTTTTGTTTTGGTAATGGGACAGACCTAACAGTGGTAGAACTGAACATCATACACTCATTGGTACAGGTTCCTTTAGACCTCAGACAATCAAATAAATGCAAATAAATAGGTTCAAATATTTTTTTGAGTATTGTCTATTCTGGTTAGCAAGAGCTTTCTAAGTACTCAGGCAGAAAGGTCATTTGCTTCCGCTAACTATAGATACATAGGATAAAAACTTCAAACTTCCAGATGCAAATCATGTATTCTATCACTGAAACACAGCTCTCAGGCTGGGTTATTTTAATTGAATTTTGGTAGGTACCTTGCAGATTTATTGTAAGTCAAAAGGCAAAATAGAGTTGGAAAAGATTTCATTTATAAATCAAACACAAATTCTATTCTGGTGGAAAGCAAAGCCTTTAAACAATGTTTAAAAGGGTTTTTTTTAAAAAAATTAAGAAAATGGTTGGCTGTAGTCATGCACACTGATTTTAAGGTTGTGGGGTTGGTTGTTCTTATAATGGTGGGTTTCAACAAGCTCTATTTCCTTGAATGATAAGCCTATCCTGAAAATGAACTGATGCCAACCAAGAACCTGATGCATAAGGAGTATAAAAGACTAGTAGGTTCACATACCTTCCCCACTGAGACAGTGAAAAGAACTTTTATTCAGATGCCTGGGCTAGAATTGAGTACAGCAGTCATCATTTCCTCTTACCAAACATTAAATGGCATTCCCTTTTTTAAAAGCAAACCCACTTTTTCCCTATTCTTGACCATAACTAGAGGGGACTCTGGAGGCAAGGCAGTTTCAGTTAAATGTGACCACACAGCTTTGTACCATCAACTGCAATTTCTCCATTTCTTGTTGGCTGAATAGCAGCTCTTGATCTTTGCACTGCTATTTCAGTGAAAAGGTCAGTGAATGCCACTGATTTTCTCTGACAGGTCCATAACTGTAGTGCTTGAGAAGCTGCTACAGAGGGCTCAGATCACATAAAATGCTGGAAATGGGCCATAGGCATAATAGGAGAAATTAAATATGCTTTTATCCACTTCCAGGAGGGGGGGAACATTCAAATCAACATGCAAAATCTTGTGCGTCTCACAAGACATTTTCAATTCTCAGTGACAAACTGATTGTGAAAAATCTACATCACGTATCAGCTGTCTTCATAGTAGCCTTTTCAAAACAAGCAATCAATATCCATCTATAGAAGGGAAGCTGGTGGATGAAAGTGGATTTACAGGAAAGTTCTGAAAATTCCAGCTGGGAATTTAATTCCCAAGTGCACATAGGATGATTCAGATTTGGACCATGGCACAGTGAGAAGAGGGACATTAGCCTCCCCCCCCCCATGCTGCCTTTATGACCTGAAATGACCCTGAGGAACTCCTATTTGCCCTGTTGGAAAAATTTACATGGTGTGATGGCTATAGGTAAGTTTCCCAGGGAGACAAATAGCAGCTCCCTGAGGCCATTTCATATTGAGTAAAGGTTGAAGCTACTTCTCCTCACATACTGTGGTCCCAGTCTGAATGGGCCTGTATATACCTAAGGATTAAATTCCCAGTCTCACTCCAAAGATTCTGTAGCAGCCAAATGTCCACAACATGGGTTTTGGAACATGTGAATCAGCCCCAGATGACTGTGTCTTCTGAATCCCTATAAATTAAAAAAGCCTCACATTAACTCAACTGCAAAACAACATATTGAATTAGGCCCCTAAGTTTCCAACCATTAGTTGCTGTAGATTTTCTGGGTTGTGTGGCCGTGGTCTTGGCATTGTAGGACCTGATGTTTCACCAGTAGCTGTGACTGGCATCCTCGGACATATAACACAGAAAGATGGAGTACTCTCTATGTCAGGGTTGTGTCAAGGTTCCAACCATTTCTCATGAAGCATACATTAGTGTTGTCAAATATACTTATTTCCACTATTTTTCATCTTTAACCTTATATTGCAATTTATTGTGATATATTAGAATATCAAAAGATCCAAAAGCAGCCGGATATTCCTAAAAGCTATCGGCTAGCTGGTGGAGAAGGCAGGAAGCTGGACTAGATGGGCATCTTTGTCTGGTAGAATGTGAGGAGAGAAAAGGATTGTTCTGTTGTAATGGATGGACTTAGAATGGAAAACATAGCAATATGAACTGCAAGACATATTTCAGACTAAGTCCCTTCCTAATAGTATCATATAGCAACAAAATAGATTGTTTTTAACTGTATGTCAACAGTTATATGGTGTGCACTACCAGCTGACCAGACAATCATCTTTGTACACTAGAGGCAGCATAAATAAATACATTACTTTTAATCATTAGTAGGTGGGTATGTGTTGCCCTTGTAAATATTCACACAGCTATAGGAACAAACGGCTACAGAAAAAGTGTTGGTACAATAACAAGACTGAAAGAATGGTGCAATTTCTAAGTAAAATATTTACCCATCTTTTAAAATACAAAGCAGAAGGTAGTTTTGTCTGGGTGTCTACCTGGCATTTCTTTGGCAGGCAGCAGAAGTGCCAGAAGGCTGACTAGCAACAAGATGAGCCATCCCAGACAAAACGAGGAAAAGTTGAAGGCAACAGGAGATGAGGAAGACTCAGATTAGATGGATTGAACCAATAAAGAAAGCCATGGCTCTCAGTGTACAAGACCTGAGCAAAGCTGTTAACAATATGATGTTGTGGAGGTCATTAATTCATAGGATTGCCACAGGTCAGAAGCAACTTGATGGCACTTAACACACACACACACTTTTTTTAACTGACGAGAACCTCCATATTCGGAAGTACTAAACCTCTGAATGCCAGTGTCAGGATGCAATATTAGGTAAAAGCTTTGGCCCTATGCCTTGCTGTTGGATCTCCAGAGGAATTGTTTGGCTGTGTGAAACAGGATGGTGGACTACATGGACCACTAGTCTGACCCAGTAGGGCTTTTCTTATGTTCCTAAGTGGACCAGTTTAATTCAGCCATGGCAATTTGGGATGATTTAGAAGAGCTAATGTGTTCAGTCTACCTGAATGGCCTCCTTTGCAACCACAGTTAAAATGAATGGAAACTGCACATGACCATAACCTCAATTTATGTTGATGAGGCATGCTGTAGACATAACATTGCTATTCAAAAGTGTCCCAGTCTCCTGCAGCTCCTTCTTGGGCACACACGCAACTGTGCACTGCCAAAACTTACTGTCAGATGTGGCAGAAAAGGAAGCAGTGCTGTCTTATGTGCAGAAGAGTCTCATACAGCTTTGGCTAATGTGTTGTGAAGCCATAAATGTGTGTGTGTGTGTGTGTGTGTGTGTGTGTGTGTGTATCTATCTATCTATCTATCTATCTATCTATCTATCTATCTATCTATCTATCTATCTATCTATCTATCTATCTATCTATCTATCTATCTTCCCTTCACTGTGTTACATGAAAGAATGATTCTAATCTCTAATCACCCTGGAATGAAAAGAGGGCCATTAGTAAAAAGTGAATTTTCAAGGAGAAAAGCACTCACCCATTTCTCAAAACACAGTGGTGATTCTCAGTAAAGGGGTAGCTATAACTTTTAATATTCCCTTTCTTCCTTCTTTGTTCTCATAAGGTTACTGAAGTCTGAAACGGAACCTCATGGTTTCTGCTGACACTTGGCATTGGCAAAGTTGTTTCCTCGGTTTCATTAATGAAGCTGTTCTTGTTCCTTGTGTCTCATGCAATTTACCTCCACCTTGGCAGTGAAAGAGGCTGCTTCCTCCTGTGTGTAAATGCATGATAAAGGGCAGATGAAAGGACAGGAATGTGTATGAGTCATCAAAAGGGCTCCTCCTTGAGCTGTTTGAGCTGTGATATTTCACAGCTGTAGCTGCAGAATGTTTCGTTTAGGGAGACTCAGTAGCATAAATTTAATGTTTATATAAATATTTTATAGCAGTATTCTACTATTTGTAGGTATTAATGTAAGTGAAAGATTCTGAGGATATTAATCACCTCTCCTCCCTGTGTCTTCCACTCATATCTGCAAGACTAGCCACTATGGAGCAGCGAAACTAAAGGAACATTCAAAACTGTCTGAATTTTTAGAGAGCAACTAGTAATTCAGATACCTATATAATGTTTGAGACCAGTGGCACCTTTAAGACCAAGAAAGTTTTATTCAAAATATAAGCTTTTGTGTGCAAGCATACTTCTTCAGCTACAATGGAAAAAATCTCCTCAAGCCCTTACAGGAAAAGAGGGGGGGCAGCCATTAGGAAGGTCTACTCACAGCCAAGATGCATAAGTAGAGCTGAAATTGGATCTGTGGGATTCAGGGGTCTGCCTTACAGTGGTTCTCCTTGTTCCTTCAGGGTCAGGGTGACCATTGGGGAGCAGCTGTTCCAAAGACACCCGCAAGTCTGCAGTGTGCCCCAAGGGGCGGTGCTTTCCCCAATGTTATTTAACATCTATATGCACCCCCTTGCCCAGATTACCCAGAGACATGGGATGGGCTGTCACCAATATGTGGACAATGCCCAACTATATCTACTGTTGTGCAGCCAGTCTGACTCCAGACCACAAGAGCCATGGCTGTTTGGCTTAGACTGAGTCAACTGAAATTGAATCCGATGAAGACAGAGGTCCTGTGCTTGAGTCGGAACAGTCCAAGCGTAGGGATCCCACTCCCGACCTTTGATGGGGTGCCGTTGGTGGCAGTGCCGGAGGTTAGGAGCTTGGGAGTGCTCCTAGACACCTCCTTAACAATGGAGGCACAGGTAGCAGCCACTGCAAAGTCAGCCTTTTATCATCTTCAGCTGATTAGGCAGCTGGTTCCCTTCCTTGCCCGCAACGACTTGGCAACTGTCGTGGGTACTGGTCCGGCTGAAGCTGACTACTCCTCAGATGAGGAAGAGGCAGGGAGCAACCCAGCCTCCTCTGGAGTCAGCCCAGAAGAAGAACCCTCAACAGTACCTGAGGAGGAAGAGGCCCCAGCAGCTGCACAGGAGGTGCAGCCAGAAGGAGAGACCAATCCTTAGCCTGGCCCAGCACCCCCAGTTGCAGACATCCCAAGGCCAGATTCCCTGCCTAGTTCTCTTGAGTGCCCCAGACATAGGGCACACCAGAGGCTGACTGTGCAGGAGCGAAGAAGGTGTGCCAGACTGCAGCTCCTGCAAAGGCAATGGGAGGAGTTGTAAGCCTTTGCACACTCAACTCCCAGGGAAGGGAGGACCTGCTCAAAAACACTCCGTGCACCTACTTCAGCACGGTAGCAAGTCTGCATACTCAGACCTGCTTCTGTGTATGTAGCAGCCACTCCTTGTCCTTGAAACCTGTAATCTTGAATTGACTTCCCGGCTATCCAACCTCTGACTTTGTTGCTTACCTTGATTCTGAACCATGTTTCCAGCTTCCACTGTGTAGTCTCTGTGGCAACCAGCCAAGATTGCACAGCAACAGTGATCCATGCAATGGTCACCTTGAGACTGGACTACTGTAATGCTCTCTACATGGGGCTGCCCTTGTCACAAATTTGGAAGCTGAAGCTATTGCAAAATGCAGCAGCCAGACTTCTGGTGGGTCTCCCTATGCGGGAGCACATCCAGCTTGTGCTAAAGGCATTGCTGCTGATAGCATACCAGGCTGCTGCTAGCATACCAAGTTCGCAAGTGCTGGTTCTTACCTTTAAAGCCCTGTACAGTCAGGGCCCAACATACTTGTGGGACCACCTTTCCTGATATGTACCCCAGCGAGCACTGCATTCAGGGTCACAAAACTGACTGACCCTCCCAGGCCCTAAAGACTGGGAACAGGGCATTCTTAGTGGTGGCTCCATACTGGCACTTTACATTTTGATTTGTTTTTAGATGGTTTTAGCTATGTGACAACTGTTTTTATGTTATGTTTGTAAGCCACCCTGAGCCTGCTTCAGCAGGGAGGGTGGGGTATAAATCAAATAAATAAATAAATACTCGAATGTGGAAAAATATTCAGAGCAAATGTTAAAGGCTTTGAACTGCTATCCTCACATCATTTATTTTTAGATTCCCTTCATATCCCGAAGTCTACATCAGAAGGAATTCATCTCCAAACATTCCATAGAGTGAAATTTAAATATGAATCTGCAGAATCCTACTTGGGAGAAGCATTCAGGGAGTGTTAAAGGAAACAAACCAAAGTCAGTTTCATAGTTTGCTGAGATTTCTTGATAACAGGAGTTGTGTTTTGCATATACCCCGCCCCCAGGGCTTTCACCCAAAGGAAAATATATCTGGAATTCCAGGGCAGTTAGTAGGGTTTCCTGACATATGTTTGTGTTACGTCTTTCTAAAGTTTAGTTATCTCAAATACAAAGAGAAGTAGTAAACACAAAAGTGTTTGGGCTGTACCACTTTAGACTGCAGGTGGATGCTCACACAACTGAAAGTTCCTCTTTACCCCCAAAAATCCCTTGAACATTAAATTGCCACATTATGGAGAAGTTCAGGCTAATATCCTTCTCAATGACATCTGATAGTCTGTGAGGAATTTTTCAGTTGTGTCACACAGGTTTACCACTTTATCAGTTGCAAGAAAGATGGCCTAAAACATCCCTGAATTTCACCTATGGTGAAAAACTGAGCTAATTCTGGAAGAACCTGCTAAAGAGAAACAGATATCAAATATCTGATGAATGCTGGTTGGAGGTGGTCTTAAGTAACAGGTCAGGAGATTTCTGACTTGTTCTCATGATGAAAAAATAGATATGTCCTTGAAGATGTTAATTTGAAGTTTGGCAGATACCTGTGAAGAATCTTAAAAGGACTGATCTGTAGGGGAAATGCCAGTAGTGCATAATTGAGGTCTGAAGAATGCTACCATTCCCGCCTCTAACCTTGCCATGAGTGGCCCATACCAATGTTGTTCCTTTAGAACTTAAATCACCTTTCAACAGAACAATATGTAGAGAACTGTAAAAGAAGAAGAAGAGACCTAAAAGTAGGTTTCCATGCAAGCAGGATTTGTTTTTCAATGAGTGGCACTCTGTACACAAGGACACTTTGGTTTCTAAAGGATTGTTAACTAAGATGTACTATTTCACTCTTAAATAACATTTTCATTTTGTCAGTAGACCTGTAGACACAAAGGCTGAATGTTTTGTTTGATTGTTATTCATTTTTGGCTCAATCAAGTTCAGGCACTCAGCTTTAAAAACAAATCCACAGAAACTCTTCCATGCCCTTTTAGGCATTGATATGCTGTTATGATGTCCTCATCCTATCACTTCTAGCTCCAGTCAAATTGCCAAATAGCAAGCAATGTCTTTGTTCTGCAGTGGCTGTGGGCCAAGAGGAAAGAAACTAGAGTTATTACTACTCTAAGCTAATGGAAATTCTCCCATAGCCTGAGTGGTATTGCTCCTGCTTTTACATCCAAGAGACCTTGTTTGGTCCCAGGAGAGGGAGATTCCTTACATATTCTCTTTCCTTTCAGTGCTGAATGTTCAGATACTTGTAAAGAGCTATCAAATTGCCTCCTTGTTTCATTCACTCTGTGTTCTTCTTTTTAAACCAAGCTATATCTTTTAAAAAAAATTTCCATAGGTCATTCCTTCCTGTGAATTCATCCTCATCTCACCCTTTATATGCATTCTTTCCACTCATGCTGACTTCTGTATTGTAGGGATGAGCTTTGATATTATTTTTTTTAATAAAAAGAACCTTTTTTCAGTCACTTTTCCTAAAATCAAAATGAATGAAACAAATCTGAAGTAATTTGGTTTCATTTCTACATCATGTTTGTTAGCAGGGTCATTCTGTTCCATGCAAAAAGGGCAGTCGCTCAGAGTCCACCACTGATAGGGGTCCACTGTGTTGGGGGGGCAGATGGGACCTCCAGGAACTGCTTTTTGATCAGTAGAGGGAGAAGAAGGCAAGAAAGTTGTGCTTTGCAGGTGGAGTTCCTTCCGTCAGCAGAAACCTCCCAGAGGATCCAAGTGTATGAGTGTGCGCATGCAATTCAGAGAGAAGCTCTGTAGACACAGTATCGCAATGTGCAGGAGAAACATGGAGGGGCAGCAGGACTCAGTGCACTAGTCCTGCCCCTTTCTTGATGGACTTCCTACATGTACCTCCCTCAACATGGACGTAGCACCTACCCTTGTACATGCATACATGTGTGTCAGTGCTTTGGTTAGGAACATTGGAAGGACAGTATTCTTCATCATAGGGATGCTACATCTGTGTATACATTTTACCCTTCAGGCATACATGCATAGGTAGGAGGCAGGGCCAGCACACTCCCTCTCCTTCTCTATGTATTAGTATATTTGTTCATATGGGAACCCAGTGGCCTGCAGGAGGTCACTCCAAACCTAGTGCCAGATCTGGTTGTTTGGCTTAAGGGGAAATAAAGAAGACATCAGACTCAAAAGGGGGAAGGGAGTCATGAAAGATGAAACTTCCATCTAAGCCCTCCAAAACAAACAACTTTTCCCCTCATCCATCAATCATCAGTGGCTTCACAGAGGCTTTCTTCATTCCATATAGGCAGCATTCCACTAGCACCTCTTTGCTTCTTCTCTCATAAGTCTGAGCATTTGATGGTTCTTTCTGATGTTTATCAATGAATGTATAATGTTGGTTTTTCCTGGGTTTCTATTTCCAGTGGTGAGTTAATTTATCTGTCTGTGTCTATATGTGCAACTAAATTCTGGGGTGTGCCCACAACTGGTTTGTCTGGAATGAGAGGGAATGAATTGGGGGAAATACTGAGGGTTCAGTACATTCTGTGGAACACAGCAGTGTGCCCACTACCTAGGATACTTACACTGCATGGATGGCCCACCCTGATCAGAGGTAGAGTACATTGTATTCAGATGCCTAATTCTGTTTACCTCACTTTAGCATAGATGCAGGTGAGCACATCATTCAGTAAGAACATGATGCTGTATCTGTACTTGGAATGTAGAGATAAAGTGAAGGTTCAACAGGCCAACATGGTGTGGCATACTGTATAGCTCACTAGTAACATCTGGAAAAGTCAGAATGCCCAGCATGCCTACCTATCCCTAACTGCTCATTGCTGGCAGCAGCATATGGGATGCTTAGGTTCTCAACAAGAACCTTTCTGCCTCTAGGCTATCATCTCATGGTAGGTGAGTGCCTATGCAGCAGCCACTTCTTGTACTACCACCTTCATAGTGACAGATGACTGTAGTAACATGAGCAAAGGATTAAGGGAAGTTGTGGACATATTGCATTGCACTCATACATGGCAATAATGGATGCCCTATCATGAGGGCAGGAAAGGTGGTGCTAGTTCCTTTCATAATCAGGTAGGAAGAATCTCTTGGAGTAGGGAGTAAAATGATGGAAAATTTCCCCTAAAGAGGTAACAGAAATGTGCTTCCTATTTAAACCAGCAGAAAATGAATGCATAAAATAATGGACGAAGAGAAAACATTATTTTCAAAACAAGTTTAAACAAAAATGAAAAGGCATTTGCACATCCCTACTGCACGGGGATGTGTTCCAAATTGTGCTTAGGTTTCCAAGAGCTTTAGAAGCAAAAGTGATTCTTGACATATTGATGTCTATTTCTGTGGCAGTGCCATATTAACAAGGAATCACACCTTTAAACCCTGATTGCTACAGTGTTATAGCTAATGATATTTATACCAAGTGATAGAATAAACCCTTGTTCATGGGGAATGAGGTGACAAAGGCCATGGGGGAGGGGGGTAAAATGGATGGTGCCACTCCAAACTGTTGGTGGAAGATTTTGGAGGATCACATTTTGGAATGCTCCTTTACTCTCAAAGCTCCCTCAAAACAGAAAGTAGCACTGCAAGCAGAGACCTTTCCTACCTCGCATGCTAGTTGTATATGCACAGGAGCTTTATATACAAGGGAACATTCAAAGCTGGAATCCCCTGCCTGCAGCTGGAAGTGGCACTATCCATCATTACCACATCATTACTTGATAACATCATTGGCACCAGTTTGGTATGAGAGTCAGTTTGGTGTAGTGGTTAAGTCTGCGGACTCTGATCTGGGAGAACAGGGTTTGATTTCCCACTCATCCACTTGCAGCTGCTGGATGACCTTGGGTAAGCCATAGTTCCGTCAGAGCTGTTCTCTCAAGAGCCGTTTCTGTCAGAGCTCTCTCAGCCCCACCTACCTCACAGGGTGTCTGTTGTGGGGAGGGGGAGGGAAAGGAATTTGTAAGCTGCTCTGAGACTCTGAGTGAAGAGTGGGGTATAAATCCAAAATCTTCTCTTCTTCTTCTACTTCCGTGTGTTTGAATGACACCTAAAAATACACAGTACAGGCAGGATAAGGCTCACACTCCCAGTTATATGCTCAGTTTGGTTTCAGTTCTCTGTGGCATGTCATTTGGCTTTCTTTCACCATTTTAATGGACAGTGGCATCACTTTGCAAGTAGCCAACAACAGCAAGAAAAACTCTTGCCTGGAAACCACATCCAGGTCTCATTTTAGTTATGAGTTATGAGTGGCTACATGAGAGAGATAAAGCTCTCAGAAATGGATAGACAGGCTTTGCCGAATGGAATAAATACCCAAAAAATACCTTATCAGGTTTTTTTGGGTATTTATTCAGCTGAATCAGATTCTCTAATCTCATTTGGCTGCCTATAAGGTGCTCCCAAATAAAAGCCAATCGTATTCAGTTTTTATTTGAGTGCCCATCCCTGAAGTAGGGAGGGAAGACAATGGTCAGTTTCAGTCCACTGAAACTGTCCAGCTCTCCCTTCCCTTCCTTTCCCCAGCTAGCCCTCCACAGTGGCAGGTTGAGGAAGGGAAGACAAATCGGGGAGGCATCTTTAAATGCCTCCCCAATCTGTCTTTGCTTTCCCCTCCAGCCTGCCATGACGAGCCAGCTGGAGTGGGGAATTGAAGGGGAAGCATCTTTAAAAGCCTCCCCAATCTGTCTTCACTTCTGCAGTGGCGGCATGATCTCTCCTTTGTACCCTATGGCCCCATAGGGTACAATGGAGAAACTTCAGAGAAAGGGTTTTAACTGTTTAAATCCCATCTCTCTTCCCTTGGGGAAATGAAGAACTATCAGGGAGAGGTCTCACCAGGGCTCCTGGAGAAGCTGATCCTAGGAGGCAGATGGGCTGGGGAAGGGAGGGGGCATTTAAACATGCCTCTCCACTGGGCCTTACCTTTCCCAGCCACCCAGCTGCTTCCACTGGTGAAAGAGGTCGGGCTGCTGGGGAAGGAAAAGCTCCAATTCCATTATACTCTATGGGGACTTTCTCCATAGGGTATAGTGGTGCCAAATATATTTGGCAGTACCAATTTTCCTCGAACCCCAATATCAGGAATATCAGTGTATACCAATATTTTTGGGGCTTGGTTTACCCAACCCCAAAAAATACTGATTTTTTTTTGTGTGTGTGCACACTCCTAGAGTGGACCCTAATTCCATGTGTGGGACAGGCACAAGAAAGGTCTCATTCCACTGTGGTCCTCCTTAACCAGTTTTCTGGATCAGCCTTGGTTACCCCCGGGCAATCAACCGAGAGCATTCAGTAACTGGAGGAAAGTGCACCTGACCAGGTTCATAGACATAGTTCAGAATGATGACATAAAGGATAAGGCGATGCTTGAAAGTATGGGGAAAACAACCTTCCCCTGGTTTGAATACTTTCAGCTGAGGCATCTCTTCTACTCAGTGGGGGATAGAATAGCTTTTTTGAAACTGCTAATGAACTCCAAGGTCCTACAGGGGAAATTGATGTACCAATTGCTTCTGTCCAACTCAGACTTAACCCCTTATCAACAGGCGTGGCACAAAGACCTGAATAGAACACTTACAGCTGATCAATGGAACACAATATGGAACTCACCAATGCACAAATTTCGTTCGATTCCCATTCACACCCAATCCACTAAACTTCTTCTGCGGTTGGTACCTCACTCCAGTTAAACTAGCACATATCAGCCAGGGCGTGTCTCCCCTGTGTTGGAAGCAATATGGGGATAAGGGTACCTACTTTCATAATTGGTGGACGTACCCATCTGTTGCAGGGTTCTGTGATGAGATTATTGCAGAGGTACACTGCATAACTAGCTACAAGGTCACTAGAGACCTTTTGATAATTCTCCTAAACTTATGGCCAAAGACAAAGATCCCAAGGCAGGACAGAGACTTGATCTCCACCTTATTTTCAGCAGGGGGAGAGTGAGGCCCCTGTTGGTGGGAATAGGTATCCGCACCAAAAAAAAAAAAGTCTGGGAAATAGAATAAGGATATTTGTATGTACAGGTTTATATTTGTGGAGGCAGTTCCTGTTTATGTGTTGTACTATGCTTAAACTCAATAAACATTTTAAAAAAAGAGAGTGAACCCTAATTTCCTTGCCCATTATGAGGTTTCAGAACCTATGTGCAGTCAGGCCTTCAAGTGGTCTGCAAATACAAAAAGATATGATGGTATGCAACAGAGTTCTCTCCAATTGGCAGGTGATAAGAAACCCAAATAAGACCACTGTGTTTTACCCCACAGAACAAATAGCAGGTCCGGAGAGGAAAAAGAAGGGAAAGGTTGACATCCACCATTCCCTGGCCCAACTCCATACTTCGTCCTTCTCAAAACTAACATGTTTTTTTTAAAAAAGCAGAGATCATTCAGATTTTTCACACCATCACATCTCTTTTTGGCCCATAGCATTTATTTATAGAAATACTTCCCATTATACATCTGATAGTTACCATTATTTTACAGTTTATTGTATATGAAAGGGGTTGTGCTTGATTCATTGTTCAAGTGGGTTAAAAGTAGGGTAAATCCTCCCATCCCAATATGCTAAGGAATTTGCCTCACCTCATTGCACTAGAGAAGAATCAACTATATAAAGAAAGGCTAGCAGTCAGCTGCTCAGGTTTTCAAAGTAGGGCAAATTTCAGAATTCATCACAAGTATTCAGACACTTCAGAATAATCAGAGATGGCAAACAAAAGTGTGTAGCAAAAATCCCTTGTGTTTGTGACTTGCCTGTCCAAAGGAGCTCAAAGTGATGCTGTTGATTTAAGATTATTATCTTGTCTTTTGTTATCCTTGATTGTGAAATAAACATTAATGAGGTAGTGACAGGAGAAGAGCTTTTTACTGTACCTTTCATCACAAGCTGTAAATCAAAAATGGACTGGAAAAAGATCATAACCTTCAATAAGGTCACTCTGATAGCCCTTGTCTATAAGGTGGGACTTGATCATATACAACTCTGCAATAAATAATGGCAAAAACCAACAGCTATTTTTTCAACCCAAGAGATCCAGAGACTGTAAATCTGCAGTGGTGATAAATGTCAAATTGATGGAATTGTCTTTTTACAAAAGCAAAGAATTGTTCAGAACTTCTTCACTTAATTTATTTTGTAAATTGTTTACCCCATAACCAAGTTAGCATTTAATTTATCAGTATGCCACAGCCAGAGTCTCATGTTACATAGGAGGTTAATATTTTGAACTAGACACACATCTTGGTTCATTATTCTGGGTGAATCTCAGGTGACCTTGTGCTTACACTGAATTGTGAACTTAGATATAATCATTTATGATTGCATTATACCTAAAACACTAAAAGAGTTAACAGGAATCAGTTAAGAGGAGGAACAGCAGCACTAGGGTTGCCTGACTGCCCGGTGTGGGTGGGGGTCTCCTGCTTTTGGGTACTTCTCAATGCCCTAAAACTAGAGTGTCACCCCTGACATGCCTATGTCACTTTCTGTTTACTTATACATGTTGCAACGCTCCTCCCCACTCCCAAAAGTCCCTCCCCCACTGGTGTAACAATAGGACCTGGTAACCCCGAGCAGCACAAATATCCCTTCCTACAGATTTGCAGTAGAATGCAGGGATTTCTCATTTGCGTTTATATACTGACTAGGGAGCAAAGCCCGTTGTAGAGGAAGACAACAGGCCCTAGAAAGGGAGGGAGGGAGGGTGGAAGGGAGGGAGGGAGGAAGGAAGGAAGGAAGAGGGGGAAAGTGAAAGGAAGAAGGAAAGAGGAAGAAAGGGAAGGAAAGGGGGGAAAGGAAGGGAAGAGGGGCAGAACGGGCTTCTCTGGGCCTACTAGGCCCATAGAAGGCCCAGAGGATGGTGTTTGGGGGGCAGAATGCACCTCTCTGGGCCTACTGGGACCATAGAAGGTCCAGAGGATGGTTTGGGGGAGGGCGGAATGGGCTTCTCTGGGCCTACTGGGCCCTGAGAAGGCCCAGAGGATGGGGGTGGAACAGGCTTCTCTGGGTCTACTGGGCCCCTAGAAGGCCCAGAGGATGGGGGGGCAGAATGGGCTTCTCTCACGTGCCTCAGCCTTGAGGCCTTGTCCTTGCACTCACTCTGCAGACTGTCCTCTCCTGTCAGAGGACTGGAGCAGACTGAGCCGAAAACACTGGCCAGGGCTGACATGGGTGGGACTCCGCCAAGCAGCCAGTCAGCCCTGGCCAGCGTCTTCTGCCTGTCAGTTCTTGCACCCAATCAGTTGTGGCAAGCATAGAATGTTGGTGGCCAAAACTCAATTATATATAAGGACAGGATCACTCCTCAAGATTGCAGCAGATTTGTTTGATACTTAATTGGTTAGATTGATTTTTATACCTTCCCCTCAAATTTTGTCTGCAAACTTTCATATAATTATTTCATGCTAGATTCTTTTAGTGAATAGGTGTCACAGCACAATCTTATATATGTTTACTTGAAAGTAAGTCCCATGGATTCCAGTGGGGTTTATCTTTAAGTAAGTTTGCATAGGATTGCAACTGTAATTATCTTTTCCACATTTTTGACATTAAACATTAAGCCTTGTTAGAGTGCTAGAGAATGCTGGGGGAGGGGTGGAGACTCAATTACATGCTTACTGCACCATCTAGTGGATGCTAAGTGATATTAAGGTAATTTTTAAAACTCAGCTTTTGAAAAAACTAGCTATGAATTTAGAGACTACTGATCACATTGAACCCCTTTCAGGGTTTATTTTTCTTTCAATGAAAAAGAATAAGTATATCATGGTTCTAACTATTACAGAAAGGTTAATTATATATAACTACAATATATGTCTTAAATGTGGCCTTTCTAATCATGGTAATATATGGCATAAGCCATGATACTCCTCATGGTGCCTACAGTTCTGTAAAAACTGAATTACATGGTAAGGTTTTGATTTATATTTCTATGATGATTCTAGTGGGTTTTTAAAAATGATTAAATTGGAACAGAAAACTGGGCACCTGCACCTGTGATCACAAATGCCTTCCTCACCTGGCTTCACTTGTAACTGGAAATTGTCACAGAGGCATTATCAATCACTTCTTAGGCAGAATAGAGTAGAATTGGTGAATTTGAGGCTGAAAACCAGCATGTGTAACTATCAGGTCCCAGAGTTGAGGGTTACATCCAGGTAACATGTAGAAAGCAGTTTTTTAGGTGTAGATTGCAGTTTTTGAATCAGAGCCAGCATGGGAAGAGACACTCAGCCACAAAACTCACTGAGTGTTGCTGGTCTGTCACTATCCCTCAGCCTAATTTACCTTGCCAAACCTACAGCATTGTTATAAGGATAAAATGTGAAAGAGCCATTATGCCACACAATCAATGTGATTTTTCCTGCTATGAAATGGTACAACTCCTTTAATTACATTGGTAATGTTATCCTCCAGAATGCTCTCTGTAATGTTGGGAAAATTCTGAATCTTTCAGAGCATCTGTTCTCTTTGTCTATTAGATATTCCTTGCCTACTTCACATTGTACTCTGTATGATCACAACCCTCTCCCAAATTCCCTGCTCTTAGCTGGTGTTTCCCACCACTGCTCTGAGTAGTGGCGAGAGGAAAATATATTTTAATGGCTGCTGGCTGATGGTGTGACATCATTTCTGGGTTTTCCTGGATATAAGTCTTCTCTAGGAATTGCTGAAAACTCTGTGGTTTTGCCACAGAGTTCTGACCAATTCTTAGAGAGGCATGATGTCACTTCCAGTGGCCACTGCCATGCCCCTGCCTCCTGGCAACTGTAATTCTCTGGGATCTGTCTGTCACTCTCTCTTTTCCAACCCCTTTCTGTCATGTCTCCAGAATCCTCATGTAACAACCAAGTCGAGGTTTGTCAAGTCCCTGTTAGTTTGCATTTGGATTGAAGATCCCAAGTTATGGGTGCCTAATTTATACTATAATAGCCAACATTTCTGTTGGACACACATACATACACAATTAAGGCTGTGCAAGAGGTGCTTTCTGAACACAGGACGGCTTTGGCTGGAAGTAGATAAAAGAATGTCCCTGCACATGAAGTATATGGGGAGGGTGGAAAGAGGCAAAGAGCAAAGTGGTTCTATTTATATTGTATTCATGGGTTTGCAAATCAACAAGGCTTAGAAGGAAAAACTACCATAGTCTATGTAACACCATGCAAGAGATCACACTTCCTTTAACATTCCAGTTCATTTTAGGACAAGTTGTGAAACCCAAAATCAAAGTGACACAGCTAAATTCATTTCTGGAAGGCCTCACTGAAATACATTTCAATCATTTAGGAGTGGCTGCAAAACAACTCAAAAAATTATGAGGCATATGGGTCACAGAGCTTCTGGAATATGAAATGTGATGTACTACTGCATTTGGTACAGAAAGTGCCAGTATCTTTTTAATCCATGTGCTCAATGGTAGCATATAGGTTAGATTTATTATTAATACAGCATATCTTAAAATTGCATGTGGCAGTTTCATGTACTTCATATATTCTTATTAAAACTGAAAACATATTTCCAAAAAACTGATGAGAAAATAGGCATTTTTGGTTACCCAGTTTATAAATAAGAATCTTTGAGGTTGCTCTTTGTAAAGTTTTGCTTAACAAAGATTTCCCTTCTTAAAACCAGTTTACCATGAGATTATAGAGATGGCATTAATCCAATTATGCACTAATGTGCCAGATAATTAGGGCTGCCAACCTCCAGGTGGCATCTGGAGATCTCCCATTATTACAGTTGATTTCCAAGTGACAAATATCAGTTCCCCTGGAGAAAATGGCTACTTTGGAATGTGGACTTGATGGTATTATACCCTGCTGAGGTCCCTCCCCTTCATAAACCCCGCCCCCTCAGGCTCCACCCCCAGAATCTTCGGGTATTTCTCAACCCAGACTTGGCATCCCTACATAATTCACTCAGATATATTACAAAATTGAAACAAAAAAAGAGTCAAATTTATATTGACTACTCATAGTTAGCTAATGTTTAGAGTGTTAATGTTATTTCTGCCAGAACAGCATAAATAAAAAAATTAACATATTTTAATAGATGAGTCTCTTTGGGGGAATATAACTAAGCTTGTTTCTTTGTTTTTAACCAAAATGTCAATGGAGGTAGATTAAACCTCACTGAAATCTGTGTCTAGGTGGTAGTTCTGCCTATTACAACATGAATCTACCTGTGAATGAGTCTTAATGAAGGTGAACATCTAAAACTGTTCTGAGAATCTTCTTTCAGGCAGAATTTCCCCTTTCCTTTTAGATTTTAAAAATGTTGACAACGTGTGTGCCCTTTTTTGAAAGACAAAATGATGGTACCTGGAATGTGGTGTCAGAACAGAAGCCAAAAGGCCATGGGATGTTGTCTAGCTACACAGGGATCATGGACAACACCCAAGGGTCAAAGAAGCAAAGGGATGGAGCCCACAGAAAATGTTGTTGTTCAGTTGCACAGTCGAACCATGGACCACATCACGTCAGGCCCTCCTGTCTTCCGTCATCCTCCGGAGTTTGCTTAACTTCATGTTTATTGCATCGATAACACTGTCTAACCATCTCATCTTTTGCTGTCCCCTTCTTCTTTTACCTTCAGTCTTTCCCAGCATCAGGGTCTTCTCCAGTGAGTGCTCCCTTCTCATTTGGTGGCCAAAGTATTTGAACTTCAGCTTCAGTATCTGGCCTTCCCGGGAACGGTCAGGGTTGATTTCTTTTATAATATTGTATGTGCATATAAGTCCGCTGCCAAAAGACTGTACCATCCACACACGGCGTCTCCAAATCAATTTAACACAATCCAAAACCCAACAGTGACATAAGTGGAAAGCAACACCTAAAGGGGCCTTCAGAGCAGTTAAATCAAGCAGGGAAACCAGCTGAGAAATGCCTACTGACACACTGATGAAACTTAATATTAAAAAATTGTATTTAAAAGGCATTCTAGAAAATATACACGTTTTTATAGATGATCACACCAATTCTGCAGTTGGCCCATAATCTCATACACACACACACATATATATAAATAAATCTTGTATAAATACAAATCTTGTATTGAAAACACGTACTAGATTGATTGTTCATGGAGATTGAATCTGGGGTGTATCTCAGGTCACAATATTCATTATACAGTGAGGGAATTACACATTTAGAAAACTTTTACCTATTGTGTGCGCATGCACACACCATACTGTTTCAAATATTTTCATACACATGTGACACATACCCTCTTGCTTTCTTACCCAAACAGGCAAAAGTATACCAGCCTCCGTTCAGATTTGGGTTGCTAGCTCTTGGCGGGCACAAAACTGGCAAGGGATGGGGTCTAACTGCGACCCACCTAACCAGGGATGGTCTAATGGGGTCAAAGGGTAGGGCTGATGGAGCCAGAGGGTAAATTAAAAGAAACACATTTAATCTAAGGTGCGTAGCTATTCTGTATGCCTACAAGTCATTCCATATCATATATGACAACATCACACAAGGCTCCAGAAATTTCTCAAATGTGCACCAGTATTCAATACATGAAATACATGAACTACAATCAATAGGCTGGAGATTTAAAGCAATATATAACATTTACTATTTAACACTCTCAAAAAAAAGACTTCACAAATTCTAAGTTTACAATTTCAATGGACTTCAAATGTCCATAAAGCAAGTACATTCACTTCTTAAGATAAACAGTATTAAACAATATAAAGTACGTCATCAACAGCAAGTAGATCCAGTCCTTAGGACTTGAGACAAACAAAAAGAAATAGGCTGCAGTCAACTCATCCTCCACATTATTCAATGAGTTTTCGATGCCTTCATCAGGACTGCACACGGGGACTCCCAAAGAGGCACAGCCACAGAAACTTCTCGGCCAGAAAGCCTCCAAACTGTCTTATTGTACAGCAATGTCTCAAAACTGCCTTATTCATTTGTTCATGATGGACACATGTATCCTGATTCTATAGGTGTTCTTCCATCTAGATGAATGTAAAGATGGTTTGTTACAAGTAATTCCAAACAGAACATGATAAGAGGCCAGCCCTAATAAATTGACCACAATCCAGATTCCCGTTGTGCTACAAGCACAAAGAAAAGGGCATATATTCAAGCAACCAGCCACCTCCCTTTCTTTGGTGCCCATTTTAGATAGCATGCTTGAACAATGGAGGTGTATGTGGTACAGAGAACAAGTGCCAGAATTTAAAATAGAAAAGGATCTATTGGGAAAAAAATCCATACACATACTCTGCATAGCAAAGGATTGAGCAATGGAGAAGCAATGACAATGGATCAGACAGCTTGTCTGACCACACCCCAGGTGTGAGGCCACCAGTTTGGACCCCACTTCATTCTGTGTCTGAAACACACACACACACACTGCCCCAAGGAGCACTGTCCCGGCCTAAGTGCTGCTGCCTTTCCAAACATGACAATTCCTTTTTTCTTCCCTTTATCTCTATGGCCACAGAGATGAAGAGAAAATCAAATAATATTTTGCCAGTTTTAGTATAATATACAGGTTTTTATTGCAGTTTATATTATTAAAACCTTCCATAGCAAATTTAAATCCAGCAAAGTTTAAACTACTTCAGCATACTAGTAAGGCAATCCAAAACAGAAATCCAAAGCTTCTCCATTATCCTGGCTGTACAGAGAGATCAGAATTTGAATACTAAGTGTGTTGTGACTGATTTTGTGTCCCTTGTTTGGGCTCCCATCCAAACTTGACTGCAAAATAGACTCCAGCTTCAAAAGAAAAGTATCCCATAGCCTTCTGAGGACAGCAGAAAATAGGGTATGTAGATTTACAGGAGAAGGAAGGAAGGTGGCTTTAAAGAGTTCACATAGTGTGAAAGCAGTCAAATATTCCAAAAATATTTCACGTTGATTTAAGAGACCATCCTACAGAAACACCGACTTTAAATGTTGCCAAAGGCAGCTGGTGGTGCATCTGTTATGGCTTTGTCAGGAACTAGATTTCCTTTTTTGTTTTCCAGGAGCTTTTAGAGATCTACATTTAGATTCCTCTCGGTCTGTCTTTCCCTTTGAAAATGTTTTTTCATTTGCTTCAGTGCTATGGGTGTTTTACCGTTTGTCAGCATATGGCTTGAACGAAGTCAGACCATGGATCTGTCCTCTGAGTAGCAACAGCTCTCCGAACTCTCACATACAGATATTGCTAAGGGCTGTTACCTTACAAGGTTTTGAAGCTGGAGACAACGAAGATTGAAATTTGGACCTTATGCACATGTTCTAACACTGAACTACTTATGATCCATATGGCAAGGATGTATACAAAACAGCAGTAGTTGTGACCCATTTTGTGGGAAATTATTTGGGGGGGAAATCAAATGGGTAAACTGCACAACATTTAGCATTTTTCTTTTGAATTTTTCCCTATTTCTATACTCTTATGCACTGCATGCTTTTTAATATTAGCATTTTTCATTAACATGGCATCAAGTAGAACTTCTTTGGTACATGAAAAGTTCTAAACCAGGCCTGACTTTTACATTTATCTGTAATCTATTGAAAGTAGATACATGTTGTCACATACTAATTTCAAAACCTTGCAACAGGTGAGGTGACCTATTCAGATTACCTATCAGAAGCTAAACAAACACATTTACTCATCAGTGGCCTAAATTTACATAATCTTTACTGTTACATAAGGTCCTTTCCCACACTAATTGTAAAAGTCAATGGTTTGTCTTAAGACTAGAGCTATAAAATATAACATGGGGAGTCTAAAATTAAGTGTTTTTCTGATGGTTGGCATCTCAGTTGTTCAGATGTACATTTGCAGGCCCTGTGTACATTCATCCTTCCATGGAATGTATTAAAATTATTATTGGTGCTGAATTTTTTAAATATCAAAATGTTTACATTTCTTCCATTTAAAGTAACAGGGAAAGCACCCCACCCCAATTGCTATGTATACTTAAAACTGTATGTCTGCTGGTTTATTTAAAACTAGAAGTAAGGCCCATTGTGGAAATAAATACAACGGGCTCTAGAAAGAGGCTCTGGGAGAGTGCCCTGGCTCTGGGCACACAGTGTGAATTTGCTGTGGTGACCTTAGCAGGGTATAATGACAGAGACCACTATTTTCTCCAGAGGAACTGATCTCTGCTACCTGAAGAGCAGTTGTAGTTTTGAGTGATCTCCAGCCCTCACCTGGAGATCGGCAACAATTGTTACCCAGGAGGAAATGGCTGGTTTGAAGGGTGGAGTCTACGGCATTCTACCTGCCTGAGGTCCAGCCCCTCCTCAAACCCCCACCCTCTCCAGGTTCCACCCCTCAAATCCCCAGGAATTTGCCAACCTGGAGTTGGCAACCCCATCTCCTTCCCAGCTAACCATCAACCTACTGTTATCTTCCCCTCTGACTTCAGCTGACTTCTGCCCTCTCTCCTGCAGAGCAGTTGTAATTCTGAGTGGTATCCAGCCCTCACCTGGAGATTGGCAACAATGGTTCCCCATGAGGGACTGGCTGGTTTGGAGGGTGGAGTCCATGGCATTGTACCTGTCTGAGACCCCACCCCTCCTCAAACCTCACCATCTCCAGGCTTTACCCCTCAAATCTCCAGAAATTTCCCAACCTGGAGTTGGCAACTGTATCTCCCTCCCAGCCAATTGTCAACCTACCGTTATCTGCCCCCTGACTTCAGCTTTCCATCTCCTCCCCCTCCCTCCTGGAGAGCAGTTGTAATTCTGATTGATTTCCAGCCCCCACCTGGAGATTGGCAACAATGGTTCCCCAGGATTGAATGGCTAGTTTGATGGGTGGAGTCTATGGCATTGTACCTGTCTGAGGTCCCTCCCCTCCTGAAACCTCACCCGCTTCAGGCTCCATCCCTCAAATCTCCAGGAATTTCCCATCTGGAGTTGGCAACCCTATCAGGACTGGCCCCAATGAGTTTTCTCCCAAAGGCCAAAACAGGTGACAGGACCAAGCTTGGTTGCCTACCAACAGGCACTGAGGGGAAAGTAGGGTTACCAGCTCTAAGTAGGGAAATACCTGGAGTTTTGGGGGTGGATCCTGTGGAGGGCAGCATTGGGGGGGGGTGGAAGGACTCAGCAGGGTATAATGCCATAGGGTCAACCCTCCAAAGCAGCCATTTTCTCCGGGGGAACTGATCTTGGTCATCTGGAGATCAATTGTAACAGCAGGAGATCTCCAGGTCCCACTTGGAGATTGGCAACCCTAGGGGAAAGACAGCTGCACAGCAGGGGGTGGAAGAGAATGGTTTGATGGCCACTGGGCCAAGATTGGCAACAATAGTTCCCCAGGAGGAAATGGCTGCTTTGGAGGGTGGAGTCTATGGCACTGTACCTGTCTGAAGTCCCACCCCTCCTCAAACCTCACCCTCTCTGGGCTCCACCCCTCAAATCTCCAGGAATTTCCATACCTATAGTTGGCAACTTTATCTCATCCCCTCAAAGCAGCCTCTTCCTAGGCAAAATTCTGTCTTTCTCATTAGCGGGGAGCAAAGCAGTTTACTTCATTCTTTTCGGCTTTGTGATCTGTACAGCAACCCTGTAAGGCAGATTAGGCAGAAAGTCTCCGGCTGGTCCGAAATCACCCAGGCAGTTTCCATAGGGATGCTCCTGCTGAATAGGAACAACCAGCCAGGCCTAGGGTTGCCATTGCCAACAAAGCAGGATGGAAAAGTCTCCATATCTCTATTTTGCCTTCAATTGGTTTTGATGCCAGCAGAGTGAGAAAATGCCAGAGGCTCTGGGTGGGTGCCCCATGGTAAATGCATCAAATAATTCCTAAAGATTTTCCACTGTGTCGATAAATCATTTTCTACACTCACAGTGTCCCCTGCCAGAATTAGTACCAGAGCTTTTTTTGCCTTGTGGTATTTTGCTTGTGGTGTGACCTGTCTTTTTTGTGGTGTGGCATGGTTGTGTTATTGGGTTTGTTTCTTTTGAAGGGGAAGTGTTGTGAGTGAGGACATATTTCACCTCAGAATACAACAGGTTGCCTAAACAATGGACAATTCCAACTGTCTTGTGGGGGGGGGGGAGTTTGAGGTGCGAAATGGAATGAAGTCCAATCAGCTTCTGTATGCAAATGAGCTTGAAATGCTGGCCCAATCAGAGAAGAGTGGCCTAGGCTGCAGTGGGTGGGAGAGAACTCAGGCAACGCAGCTAGTGGATAGAGACAGATTCTGAGCGACATACCAGGGAGCGAATTGATTTTGCCAAGCATAGAACCTTGCCAGGCCACTACCCTTTTATTTAATAGGACAGGATAGTGCTGTTTGTCTATGAAATTATATAACCTCATTATTGTCGTTACAAGACACTCTGTAAAGAAGCATGCCAGTTGGGAATCCTATTATTTGTTGAGTCTAGGAGAAGTAATTGTTGTTTACCCTGTATAGGAATGGAGAGCCAGTGTAGTGTAGTGTAGTGGCTAAGAGTATTAGACTAGTATCTGGGAGACCCAGGTTCAAATTCCGACTTGTGCCATAGAAACTTTCTGGGTGATCTTGGGCCAGTCACACATGCTAAGCCTAACCTACCTCACAGGCTTGGTATAAGTGTCTTTTGGTCCCCATTGCTCCCCACTGCTTTGGTGTTAGCTTTTACCGTACAATGAATATATAGAACATTATAAAAGTGCTAAGTATTTCATATATTTTCCCAAAATATGTTGCTACCCCAAACAGTGGAATGATCCAGGAATTAAAGTACAGAATCTAGTACAACAGCACAATAGGAGTGCACCTCTTCATTTACACTCCCCAAAATCTTGGTGTCTTAAGTAATCAGTTGTGTGGTTGTGCGGTCAATGAAGACCTGAATATTTGTTACTAGTTTTGGTTGTGCTTCTAGTTCCTGCTATGCTGCTTCCTTTTAGTGTTTCTATTGAATCTCCCCTCTTATGTTTGTACTGATTCTCTAATAATGTGATTGGGACTTCAGGATTGTACTTCTTGCTCTCCCATCATCTATCAAATTATCACCTGTCAGCATACTGAAATGTATTTCTTTCCTTGTTGTTCATTTCATTGAGTTAATACCAGTTTAAAGGGCTTACCCAGCCTGATACAAATACAGTCACGCTGTGTACACTCCAATGAACACCAGCCCACATCTCTCCCAACTGCATTCATTGTATCTCCTAGGAACATATCAAAAGAGTTATGCAGGTGTGGTATGTGATTATCTTTCATTTTTGCTATAGGGTTTGGCAGTATCCGTTTTTTCAAGGCCTTCCACCTCCATGTAATCATTACTTGAGCCAGCTACTGCATCATTTCACATATGAGCTTTTTTGCCACTGTGTCCCATCTCCATTTTGATTTCTATCAAGATAAAATCCCTCCACTGAAAAGCACTAAATCTGTGGTAATTTTCAGGAAAAATGAAATCACTGGCTGTGGTATTTGACTTGAGAAAGTTGTTTCATTCAAGTAATCTTGGGCTGTTTCAAGATTCACAATGAATATGCATTCATGAACTTGCCATACATTTCCCTTTATAACACTGGCTGTTCATATTTTTATGTTAAATAAATGTGAACACTTCTTTTTATCTTTGTATTATTTCCTTAGTTTTCTCCATGATTATGCCGCATTCCTGCCCTTCCTTTGATTGCTGCAATCAAAAGGCAAAAGATTTATGTGATCAAAGTTGTCCTTTTCTTCTAGGGTTTCTTCTATTCCAGAATTATGATTGGCTTCTCCTGGTATCCAGCAATTGTTTCTATACAGTGGCACTTGTAATCAGATGGATTTACTTAGACTAGTTTAAATTGTTTATTTCTGGTTAGCTTAGTAGGGAAACACTTTCTATGTTTTATAAAATGTTTCAAATAGATTCTGAAAAACAAGATTCTGACAGAGTGTGTGTTCCTGACCCTCTTGGTCATATTTTTAAAAGAACTGATCAAGACATTTTAATACTTGTTGTGGTACAACAAACAACAACAACAAACAACAACAAATTTATTAAAACAGTCATAAGACCAGCAAAATAAACTAAAATAATACAACACAGAATCTTACAACAAAAGACCCTTCAGCCGTATTTTCTAAAATATCAGATCGGTCATTTTCATCGTTAGTGGCTCGAGTTACAGTACAATCTGCGCTTTTTTATTAAGAATGTCAAGTGTTACATTTCCTGCAGATAATTCTATGAATACTCTTTTTTTTAACAATAAGCCCATCATTTTATAAAGTGCAGATAGCAAGATTTTTTAAATTTTGTTGAGTCTTTAAGTGGAAAATTATGTGTATAACATAAATATCTGTAGATGCTCAATTAATTGTAATAAATGTAATGAAGGCAGCAGAAAAGTAACCAATGTTAATTTTCCTTTCCTTCTTCTTTGTCCCTGTCCCATTGCAGAATATGTCAGAACGTCACAATGGTCCTGCCTAACAACAGTACAGTTTCTTCCTTGGCTTCAAATGTGAGTTCGTTTTGGAATCGAGATTTTCAAAGAACAGAGTTTCTCAATGGTGCACCATCGTTCACTAGCAACTATGGCCTCTCTAATGACAGCTTCTCATTCACCACCATGGAAACAACCAACCAAACTGTTCCCGATCCTCTGGGGGGACATACTGTCTGGCAAGTTGTCTTAATTGCCTTCTTCACTGGCATCGTGTCTCTTGTGACCATCATTGGAAACATTTTGGTGATTGTGGCATTTAAAGTCAACAAACAGCTAAAAACTGTTAACAACTATTTCCTTCTCAGTCTTGCTTGTGCAGATTTGATCATTGGTATTATTTCCATGAATCTTTTCACCACATATATCATCATGGGTCGCTGGGCTTTGGGAAATCTGGCCTGTGACCTGTGGCTCTCCATCGACTATGTTGCCAGCAATGCCTCTGTCATGAACCTCCTGGTCATAAGTTTTGACAGATATTTTTCCATCACTAGGCCGCTTACCTACAGAGCTAAACGAACAACGAGAAGGGCTGGAGTGATGATCGGCTTAGCCTGGGTCATCTCATTCATCCTTTGGGCCCCTGCCATTCTCTTCTGGCAATATTTTGTTGGGGAGCGAACTGTCGAGAAAGACAAATGTTACATCCAGTTCCTAACTGAACCAATCATCACTTTCGGCACTGCCATAGCTGCCTTTTATCTGCCTGTCACCATTATGAGTATTTTATACTGGAGGATATACAAGGAGACAGAAAAGCGTACCAAAGAGCTAGCGGGACTCCAGGCCTCTGGCAGCGAAGCTGAAGCAGTGCGCTTTGTCAACCAAACAGGCAGCTCCAGAAGCTGCAGCAGCTATGAGCTGCAGCAGCAAAACACAAAACGCTCCAACAGAAGAAAATATGGAGGGTGCCACTTCTGGATGACATCAAAAAGCTGGAAACCAAGCCCAGATCAGGTTGATCAGGAGCACAGCAGCAGCGACAGCTGGAACAACAATGATGGCAATGCCTCTCTTGAGAACTCTGCCTCTTCCGATGAAGAAGATATTGCCTCAGAGACCAGAGCCATCTATTCTATTGTATTGAAGCTTCCGGGGCATAGCACTATCCTCAACTCCACAAAACTACCTTCATCAGAAGACCTGCATGAGGAAGAACTAGAAAAGCTGGACACAGAGTCGAAAGAGAGGAAATCTAAAAAACTTCATCCGCAAAAGAGCATGGAGGATGGTGGAAGCTTACAGAAGAGCTTTCCCAAGCTTTCAGCTCAATCGGGATCAGCAGCACAGACAGGAAAGGCTTCTGATGGAATTTCAACAGGACCTAAGGCACCCCCTGCTCTGCCTTTGTCCTTCAAAGAAGTTACCTTGGCCAAGAAGTTTGCCTTGAAGACAAGAAGTCAGATCACCAAGCGAAAACGAATGTCACTCATCAAAGAAAAGAAAGCTGCACAGACACTCAGTGCCATTTTGTTTGCCTTCATTATAACCTGGACCCCATACAACATTATGGTCCTGGTAAATACCTTTTGTGATCAATGTATTCCTACAACTTTTTGGAACTTGGGGTACTGGCTTTGCTACATTAATAGCACAGTGAACCCTATGTGCTATGCACTGTGTAATAAAACATTCAGAACCACTTTCAAGATGTTACTCCTGTGTCAGTGTGACAAGCGGAAACGGCGCAAACAGCAGTACCAGCAGAGACAGTCAGTCATTTTTCATAAGCGGATTCCCCGGGAAGCTTCATAGAGTAGTATTTTTTTTAACAATGGAAACGAATATTAAAGGGATTTCAGGAATGGGAGGGAGGGTGATTACTAGAGCCGATGACAAATATTTCATCTTCAAGGTGTGAAAAGAGCAGCCTGGTGTATGCATCTAGCCTTTTAATACTTTCTGTTTAATGTAACTCTTTAAGCCACATTAAGCAAAAACAAACTGCAAAGGTTTTACTATGAAACTATGAGACATCTGAAGGATGACTTACAAAATTCCCAGAAGCTGCATAGCAATTATAAAAGCTGCTAGGAATCCAAACAATCCTCTGATTGCAAATCCAGTGTGGGATCACAGGTCAGCACATGTCATCCCAAGGGATCCAGTAGAGTCCAGCTCAAGTCCTGTATTGGAATAGACTTAGCAAAACTAGTTGGGGTATGTGTTTTACACACTGTATAGGCTACCCAAAACTTTCTTGTTGTCCCAACAGAGTTTCCCTTTTTTTTCTGGTTGGGGTATAATATCAATTCTTCCTGGTGCCCAGGTAATTAACCCTTTATTCAGTGTGGAGCTTGTAGTCTATTTACCGAGAAAGACAATACCTGTCTTTTTTGATACGGAATGATTTTGGAATGTAAGCGGTATAAAGGACCTTGCACATTATTTCCCAGGTCTTATTTATATTTATTTATTTTTAACTTCTGGTTTTGCCTTAAAGAGGTGAAACCCACACTATAAATACATGCAACAGTGAAGAACAGAGAAAATGGCAGATATTATCTACATGTTTTTGCAGTGGAACTAAATATCATCCTCAGTTTTAATATACAAATGTACCCTAAAGAAAGGCTTGGTTCTTTCTCAACCAGAGATGTCACGCTACATTTAAGTGACATGAAATATTAGAATCTGATTATGGTCTTAACTCAGTTGAGAGCACAGAATGCTGGGAATTGCAGTCGAAATGAAATGTGATTGTCAGAGATTGTCTCAGCCTGGTTCTCAGATCTGGAAAGTACAAATGTAACAGGCCAGTGCCCAGTGCAGCCTTGGGATTTCTCCAAGCCCTTTGGAATTTGGGTGCTGATCATGGGGTCTTAGCCCCTTTAAAGGGTTTAGAAGGGAGAGAGGAGGGAAGTATTAGCAGGGAGTCAGCTTTTGGTTTTGATCCACTGTCCTTGTTCAAGGGGCTGGAGAGAAGGAAGCCCTTGTGGTGGAGTTTCATGAATGAGCCGTTTTTCTGCAGACGGTAGTGTAAGGTAACCTCCTAATCAGACTATACCAGCAGATTCTCAGGACCAGACTGTGTGTCTGCATGTCTGCATATTGAGAAAGTATTGTCAGAGATTGGAAAGGGGAATGATTACATATTTTTAAACAAACAAGCACTTGCCTGGCACTTTCCAAAATGCTTGTAAAAATTTTAAAAACTTTTTTTACAGCCATTAGAAGACACTTTTATGCAGAACAATGTCAGAAATGAATGTTAGGCAGGCTGCTGTTTCCAATAGCTAAACGTTTTCTCAGAAGGAGACAAAAAGGGCTTTAATATTTGTAGCTGAGACAAGAGCAGTGATTTCTGGTATTTATAATGCAGTCTGTCCCCGTGATCCTGGGCACAACCTACTCCCTTGCTCGTCTTATGCAATCCCCGTTCGTTGCAGTGATGTTTGCACAGGAGACGCTCCAAGTGGATTGTGCCTGTATACTATATTTTATAAAAGTCAGGACTTCCCTCAGGAAAGGACTGTACTTTAAAGCATTGTTTCAGATCAGATTTATTTACATTTTGAAAAGTTTATATGTATATTATGCTTTCAACAGACCAAGCTTTTTCGTAGGCTCCCCCCTCTTTTTGACCTGAGACTCAGATTTAACTAAAAAAAAAAATGCAGCTTCCTTTCCGAAAGGGGGGGGGTCAGTGTTGTGAACACAGAGCTGGTATAAAAGCTGCTTTTGTATTCAGTGTGAGATGGTGTTTACAGATGATTTTGACAACAGTGGAAGTATATTAAATGGTGTCTGTGTATCTGAGCTATTTAATTTTGTGTTATGTTTATATGAAGAAATATTTATACATAAATGCCACCACAATGTTTTATTTAAATGTTGATAAATATTGCTCTTCAGTCTTCAATTGTAATGTCCTTTAAAAATTAATCATAAAGGTGTTCTTGAGAAATGAACACAACTTGCAGGTTGTATTTGAGCACATTGAAAAGAGAGATTGTAGACAGGCAACCAGTCCTGTGTGCACTCTGCTATCTCAGCCTGGTCACATTACTACGATTGCCTGTGGGTGAAGAGGCTATATCAGAACTCAGCAAGTCACAGGGCCGGCTCAGCTGGGTAGGCAGGAGGAAGGGGAGAGAGCCATCAAGCACAACAGGGAAATGAGCTAGGATCGCCACAGCTTTCTCTACTGAATCCCAGAACCTTTAAAAGCTGCATGGCATGCATATATTCAAAAGGCAAAGCTTTTTCTCTCGTAGAGAGGCTGTGCTAAGAAAGGCTTTACCTATTGGATTTCTGCCCATATCACCATAGTTAAAGGCACAAGACCCCTTCTAGCAACAAGATAGGCATTCAGAAGACAGATATGGGGGTGTTCTCTCTCTCTTTCTCTCTCTGTCCACACACACAAACACACACCTTACCTCCCTTACAGGGTTGTGGTAAGGATAAAATAGAAAAGGGAAGAGCCATGTACACCATCCTTGGAGAAAAGGTGGAATGAAAATGTAATAGCTAAAGGTGTGTATGCATTGAGTACAATGGCAGCTTTGGACATTTAGGGTTACCTACTAAGAGAATTGCGTAAGGGATGCCCCTCTGAGTCTGACTGACTGTAAAATTGCATTTCAAAGAAAATGTGCACACCCACACCCCAAAAATGGCAGATATGGCTGTGCTTGGTTTTTTTTGTAATACTTTACCTCACCAAAGACATTTAGGAAACTGCTATATTAAAAGTTCTCAAATTGTGTTCCTCATAGTGATTAGCTACATGTTTAATGCAAACATGTGGAATAAAGCCACAATGTCTTTTTTAAAAAACCAGACAACAAATACTGCTTTGGAAAGGACAGATCTGGAGCCGAGAAACAGCCGGTGGGGCTAATCCTTTTGTCATTTTTTCCATGCTCTAAACAACCTTCCAAGCTGCTCCCTCCCTTGCAGTTCCAACTGCGTGTGGCCAAAGGAAGAGGCATGGATTCTGATATGCATGGATCCATGGCGTTGGTATAAGGTCCCCAAAAGACACCCATAGCAGAGAAAGTCCAGTTGGCCACTAGAACTGTCAGTTCTTAACAAGCTGATGGTGGGCATAGTGCTGTAGGCTGACATGGCAGGCTCCAGCCCTTTGGCTCCTGGCCTTTACATGGGAGAGGAGACGATGTGAAGCCAGGTGTGTGCTTCGCCCTTGCAAGGCCCTTAGGAAGGTCCAACTTGCACATTATGAGCCACAACTCCAAAGTGTTTCTGAAGAACTATGTTTTTCTACTTAGAGTGACACAGTACCCTTTCCCAAATGTACGGCAGACAGATTTACAGAAAACAGGCTGTCTTGCATACTGTTGGTTTCATTGTGAGAGAGTGTTTTCTTTTTTATAAAAATCAGTGTCTAACATCCTTGTTAAAAGCAACTGTCACCATTGTTTACACAAGAGCAAGCACGCAGGGATTGCTTTCAGAGAAAAAAGAAATGTGACATTTGCTGTGATGTGTGAAGACGTTTACAAATGTTATTTATAATTATAGTGCAACTATAATGTTCAAAGGCTTTTTGAAGGAACAGTGAAATTCTAAAGGAATTTGCTTTTTTGTGCATATAGGAAAGTACAGATAAAGGAAGTACAGAAAGGCTCAATTTGAGCATCACACTCTCAGCAAAAAGGACCTACCCTGTATAGTGCCCAGCAGTCATATAGCTCCAGGAGTGCCTTAGGAACAGAATTTGGCTCGGAAAGTAGGATCTTCTATAACTAACTTGTGAACAGCACCTGGATGCTAAAACAGCTTGGAAAATTGTTTTGAGCAAAGGATGTATGAATGGGCTAGCTCAGGGGTGTCGAACTCATTTGTTATAAGGGCCAGTTCTGATATAAATGAGACCTTGTCAGGCCGGGCCATGTGTGTCATAAATGTAATGCCAGGTAGCAGAGGTATAAACTTTATAAAGGACATAAAACAAATATTTTTTTAAAAAAAATTAAACATGCTTAAAACACTAGCACTCTTGCAATATTTTGTTTATTTAATAGTATCTGATAACTGACACCTCTTACTCTGAATTATTGCATCAAAATCTAGAGACAATGTCTGTGCTGTAGCAATCTTGAGTATGCTGTTCAGGTGTGTATCTGTAAGTTGCAAGCCTACTTTTGATTTATTGGCATTTATTACAGAATCTCATGGTCAATGCTTTGAGCCTAAGACCCAGAGGAAAACATGACATGGCTGGGCATTGGGAGCTTTTGTACACAAGTTACTTCGTGTGCTGACCAAGAACATGTGAAGGCACCATGACATAGATTGAGGGCTATGTGTTTGTCTACAAAACTATAGTCTTCCTCAGAGAAATAACTACAACTCCTATGAGGCAGTGCAAGAATAGAGAGACACCAATGTATAGTGATCAGTATCAGCCTACTATATGGGAAGTCTAAGTTCAAAATCCCTAGTCTACAAAGGAAATGTGCAGGGTGAACGTGGTCTGGACACACACTCTCACCGGCTTGATGTTATTCCTCATCTAAATAGTTCACATTGCTTTCCTACTGTGAAAGACTAGATCATGAGGGCATGAATCTAGTGAAAAAGAGGAGGGGAACCCAGTTGCACCCAGGAGAGTCCTGGCATAATGAGCCCAACAAAACACACATCTCTCTCTCTCTCTCTCTCTCTCTCTCTCTCTCTCTCTCTCTCTCTCTCTCTCTCTCTCTCTCTCTCTCTGTAGAAAGGCAAAAAGCTCATACCTTGAATAAAATTTTGTTGGTCTTAAAGGTGCTTTGTATCTCTCTCATGGAATTCAAGGAATTGGGCAAAGTAATCTCTCCCTCTTTCTCTCCCTCCCTCTCTCTTCCTTCCCAGGGAATGAGGAGGAGGCAGAGCCTCAGCCAATGAAGGGAAGAGAGGCTTGACTCAGTAGCTTTGCTGTGTGATTGAGAGAGCCTGGCAAAGCAAGCTCAAGCTCTTTCCCTCCCTCCCCCCTCCCTCCCTCCCTCCCCAAGGGAGGAGAAGCCTCAGCCAATGGAGGGGAGACTTTCCTCTGTAGCTCTTCTGTGATTGAGAGAGCCTGGCAAAGCAAGATGTGACACAGAAGGAAGCAAGAGAGAAGGAGAAGGAAGCAGATGACAGCCAGTTGCTCACGGGCCACATATAAGCCCTATGGGGGCCATATCCCCTCAGCAGGCCACATGTGTGACACCTCTGGACTAGCTTCTTTCCAAGCCCATAGTCAGGATTTTGTAATTCAGGGGGCCTTTAAATAAGTCAGGGGACACTGACATCACAAAATAAAAAATGAAATAAAAATAAAATTTTAAAAACTCACTTTTGCAGCGTTCCACTCTGCTTGCCTACATGGAGAAGCAAGCCACGCTTGGAGAAGGGGAAGGGGCAATGATGGGGAGTCCTCCAGGTAGCCCAGAGAGTGGGGGGGTTCTCTGGGTGGCCCAAAGAGCCGGGGGCCTGGAGGCAGGCTGGAATTTGGGGGGCCTAGGCAGGAAGTCAGGGGGCCAGGCCCCGAAATGCCCCACTGTAGCTATGGGCCTGCTTCTTTCATACCTTCCAGTCCTTTTCCCCTGCACTTTTTAAACTATAATAGCAATGACTGTGCTGGTGCAACTGTAACAGTTACCAAAAGATGTCTGTGCAAAATATACCAAACAAGAACAGTCCACGGAACAGTCCATATGGCTGGTGCTGCCACTGTGGTTCAGGAGGCAAGAGAGCACCTATGTACAGCACACAAATGAATGTTTACTTTGGAGAGTTGGGAGAAACATTGTGTATGTATTTATATAACAGAAGGCAGTGAAGAAGCAGGAATGCTATACTAGCTACAGGCTCATTCTATTGACTAAAGTGGCATTGGCAAGATCATTTTAAGCTTTAATTTTTTTCTCCAGACTCTTTCAAATAATATTTTAAAGGTATTCTGCAGCAGGAGCCCTCTGGGCATGGGGTTACCTCCCATCTCCAAAGTGGCATGGACATTTGTAAGATTGAAAGAGTGTCACAGAACCACAAGTAAGTCAGCTCACAACTCTTATTAAGGCTTTCCTAACAAATTTTCTCAAGGTTAGTGGGGGGCTCCTAGCAGGCCTTACTTTCCAGGAATGTGGTGTTTTTATTACAGAACCCGCAAAACTCTGTGTACCATAAATCTTAAAAAAAAAAAAAACATCAGAACACTGTGCCATTATTCCCCCAGGAACAAAATTAGAGATGTTTATTTATTTATTTTAAACATTTATTAGCCACTTTGCTCCTTACAGAGCTCAAGGCAGCTGACAACATAGATAGAACACATAAAATACATAGAAAATATACAAACCAAAATTTAAAATCACAATTCAGTACTGTTAGTAAACGTAACCAAATGTGGTTTGTAAACTTAGTAAACTTCAATTAGTTAGTAAACTTAAAGTGTGGTTAGTAAATGTGCCTCCTAAAGATCGAAAGTGAGGCAGCCAGGCACACCTCCCTGGAGAGTTTGTTCCATAATCAAGGGGCTGCTACTGAAAAGGCCCTCTTTTGTTTACCCACCAAGAAAACATTTTTGATTGGTTGAACAATCAGGAGGGTCTCTCCCTGTGATCTTAATTCCCAGAGAGGAATACAAAGGAGAAGACAGTCCTTCAGATACCCTGGTCTTAAGCCCTGTGGGTCTTTTAAGGTCTTGAGAGTAAATCAATAGTCAGGATAATTGCTGTAATATCAGGGGTCACATGTCAAGGAATCTCCATCTAGTCTAAAAAGCAAAAGTGAAACATCTTGAATGAGTACCTTAATAACAGACCTATTCAACTTGCTCCAGAAACTACAATGGAGTACTGTTGCTGGCCAGTTGCTGAACAACCATCCCCCCCTTCATTTTGATTCTGAAACCATCAGCTCTGGCAATGCTATCATCATCATTTTGGGAATATAGGAAGGACCAATTTGAAGGGCTTCCACTCTTCAGGTACTGGACAGTCAGGCTTATTAAAGCTGACAGTGGTTCAGTGGGGAAAATTCAGCTCAGCCCTTCCCTTAAACACTGGGCGATTCTGCATCTGGCATTTGCTCCACATTTTCTCAACACTGAGGAAAAGGTGCAGCTCAAAACCACATTCAGATACCCCAGGGCAATGCTATACTGACTGCAAAGTCACCCTTGAATGGCCATAAATCTATGCAGAAGGTACCATAAAACCCGATGATCAAAGAAAGTGAAAGCAGCCTGCAATACAAAGGAGAATTTCTGTTCCAAGGTGGGTTTAGTAAAACAACAGAGGGAAAAGCCAATGTAGAATCGTCCACTGATGCACCTGCTAAAGCAGTGATCAACTTAAAGGAATTTGCAGGATCAAGAATACAATCCACAATTCAGAGGAAGTGAAACCGAACTGTATCCCATGTAAATGAATAGAAACTTCAGCTTTTAACACAATTTCAGAATTACAATTTGGCTTTTTCCATGTAAAATTCACCTCTGAGAGGTTCTTTATAAAAAGAGAACCCTGTATTAAGGTCAAACTACACAAGAACAAAATGCTAGATCAAAACTGTGTACCCATCTGTTTCCCCTGCGGCTCAAACAGTAGTTTTAGTGGGTCGATTTAAATTGAGAAAATGGTGCAAGAGGGAAGGTTTTATAAACTCCTTCCTCAGCACGGTGGTCTCAGTCCATGTTTGACCCCATCCTCTATAACTTTTTAACATTTAAACAATTGGGAGATAATTTGGTCCCAGTTACTACAGCAGA
This sequence comes from Gekko gecko, assembly GCA_029375565.1. Taxonomy (NCBI): domain Eukaryota; kingdom Metazoa; phylum Chordata; class Lepidosauria; order Squamata; family Gekkonidae; genus Gekko; species Gekko gecko. The sequence continues at coordinate 115,539,170 of JAPDNY010000001.1, read as the reverse complement.
ATTAGGAGTACTTGCCACTTTCAGGCTTAGTTTGCTCTGTACTTTAAATTTATAACTTAACTCTAAAGACATAAATGAAAACTGAATGTAAGTCTACTGTATGTTTTAAAATTTAACTACTTTATCAATTCAAAAGTGCCACTGTTGAAAACACAACACAACATATAGTTTTAGTTCAGTTTAGCTTCTATACCACCCTTAAGTGTCATTTGGTTATAATTTATATGCCTCCCCCCGCCTTTTTCTGAACTGCATTATTTTTGCCTAGAAATAAACAGTGCAAAAAGTTGTGATCTATGGGGTTTTCAGTAATAAAACTTCTCCCCATCAAGGACATGGCTTACCACCATAAGGAGATGGATTTTTCCCCCTCATTTGTCTTTTACACATTATTTATTTTATTTGGCTTGGATCCTGCTCCTTTCCCCAACAAGCAGGGCTCAGGACAGCTTCCAACAACCAAACATACATTAAATCAACAGTCCACAATTATTAAGATCTGCATATTACAAGTACAGTCTTGAGAACGAGCCACCGTGCAATTTAACTGCAGGCATTTGCAAGCCTTTTCCCTAATGTGAGGAATTCCCAAACTGAAACAATCATGTGTAGATTTGTTCATAATTCTTTGGAGATCTGGCACTCTGGAACTACTGACCTGAAGATAAATGAAGAGAACTTAAGTCCTGAACACTGAATGTTAACATGACAATATAATAATCTTCATGGTTTTCAGCAACTTGGTTCTCTAAACAGGGTTTCTCTTGCCAGATTGCTTTTCTGCTTATCAGGGTTTTTAAAAAAATAAAAAATAAAAAAATCCCACCCTAAAATCAGATTAGGTGGCACCTTTCCTTGTTAGATTTTACCAGTAGAAGTTCTATTGTAATTTACAAGTTGCTTTTGCCCTGTATAACCTTGATAACAGCTACATTAATGGAAGTGGAGTTTTATTTTCCTTCAGTTGCCACTCATAGCCCTGCTAGCTTGATAAGATAAAAATACTGATTTAACATAAAATCATATCTGATTGTACTAGACAATGTGTACCAGGCAGTCAATGATGTAAGGTTTACATAATCGCAATGTGTTGCTTCAACTGTTTCAAATGCATTTCCCGGCTCCTCTTTTTGCTCCTGGAAATCTGTGCAGTTGCAGAACACTAGCTCTGTAAATACGAAGGAAAAGAGATCACAGTAATATAGAGCACAGGATTTGGGCATTTAAAACACTGATGCACCAATCCTTTGTAGCTGTCAGCACAAGGAAGCCAAATGTTGTTGGCGTTGCCCCAGCAGAAAATCCATGTGGATATATTGCCAACACCTTGTACCAATCCTTCATCCCAAGCCCCTGGTGTCATGGGAACAGGGCTTCATAAGGAGACCCTGTGCTTACAACAGAGGCCTTAAAAGAGCTCGAAAAGAATGCAGTCAGCTAGGGCATGCTCTGTGATTGATTCCATTTCAATACTGTAAACTACCAATGGAACATTTCAAGAAACGTATTTGTTGGGTCTGCAAAGAAGACACATGGTAACTGAGACAGAGATACCAGAGCCAGCGTCAGCATTCCCTGAGGTCGGGCAGCTGCCAGGGCCCATGGATTCGGGGGGGGGGCACTGCTGCTGACTCTACTCCCTTATTTCCTCTGAGGCTTGCACTTACACCCTTCCACTGCCTGCTTGTGAGTGCTTTCTCACCTGTGCTCCCAGCTGCATAGGCTACCTAGCACTGCTGGAGAAGGATATGTGGGTAATACACAGAGCATCAACATTCCTGGTGGACATGGCAGCGGCACTCCTAGCCGCAGCCAACACCATTGGGGAAACGCCATGCAGGCAGTGTGGGTGGCTGGGACTGTAGGTGCTGGGAGAGTTTACAAGTGGGCAGAAGAAGGATGCACAGGCAAGTGGGGGCATGTGGATGTGTGGACAAGAAGGGGGGTATAGTAGTGGGCATAGGAGGGCCCAGGAATTCTCTGCCCAGGGCCTCAGGAACTGGCCGTGAGAGATACCAAAATAACTTGCAATGAACATGGTGGGTGCTCAGGAGATACTGCTACTCAAATGCTCTCTAGCTGTTCATAACTTGCCTCTAGCAACATGAGCAGAGTCTCCTTGCTGAACTGGGCTCCCTGATTGATTTTTCACTGTTTGGTGAGAAGGATGCTGAATAAACTTTAGGGTCATGCACCAGTGTTCCCAACAAAAGTGCACACCTGCCAAAAATGTCAGTTGGTTGTAATTTTGGTGGCTGCTTGATTAACTTTCAAGTATCATGGAATCGCAGATTTGCAATGCTTACCGACTGGCTTGAAGAGACAAGGAGTTACATGCTGTTCATGTGCCTGGAATGTAGTCTGTCAAACCTTTCAAATAATTATTTTTTTTTTCTTTAGAGCTTGGATAGAAAGCACACAGAGTTGGTTGGCAAGTGAAATGTAGGACAATCGTTTTGTGTTTTAATTTGGGTTGAGTGTCTCCACGATTGCCTCTGCTTCAAATGACATTCTGCAGGAGAGGAGCGAACATCTCCTAGAGACGATTAAATTAGTGTGTGAATATCACTTTCACTCCTTTGTTAAACTGCTGTTGTACTGAATACACTTGACATCGTCAGACGATTCATGTCAATCACAGGCCTTCCTGTACCTCCTTAAGAGAGTTCAGGCACCTCTATTTCTCCAGGGCCCCATGAGCAGCTCCACTGCTGCTTGGCCTGTATGCAGCGTCTGGGGGAAAAGAAGCTGGTGGATGCTCCAAAAAGAGAAGAGAAGCATAATATGAATTTCCCTGGCACAGCATCTAATTGACAGGGGAATGGAGGATTAGAAGATACTCCATTTGAAAGCCGCGCCTCACTCTGCGCTCTCCCTGCCCCCCCCCCAAGTGCAGGTGTCCAACCAAAATAGGCATACTGCAAAATCTGAATGTATTAAAGCCAGTCCCTCATTGGTAATTTTTCCAGCAGTATTATTTACAGCAAGCTTGATTATACTGGGGCTTGTTTAAATCTCTTTCTTTCTTTCTTTCTCAAAACTGAATTCCCTGAGCACTGGTTGGTACATTTATTAATTTCCAACCTTCATGACAAACCAAGTAGCACAACCAGCTTAAGCCCATCAGAGGTGACTGTCAGATGTAGCAGCTCCATTTGGAGTTGGTGTCATTCATCTCTACAGCCGCTCAGGTCCCTCGGCCCATGCTACTGTTGCCCTCTCAGAGCCATTTCACACAACAATAAACCCAGTTTACCACTGTGGGTCACCTCTACAGGGAGCTACAGTCAATCCTGGCTCTCTGGTGAGAGATGTATGCATTTTCATGGTCATGCTTGACATCTTGAGGTGTAACCAGAATGTCTGAAAAGACTTTCAGACTGGCTGGGATTAGAATCAGCACAAGGGATAGTCAGCCAACAATCAGAAGAGACCACAAGAAGGGCTTGAGAATGGGAAGACAAATGGTAGGCACACTGAACAGAGACAGGATCAATCTCCTTTTCACAGGAATGTGTCTTGCTTAGTTAATACATATAGCTAACCCACAAACATTTAAGGTATTCACAATCCTTTCAAACAATAGGAGCACAACTGCAGTTATATTACAGTGGGTAGTAGCATATATTTTGAAGTGGGGTATTGCCTTCTTTTTCAAACAGACTTGGCAAAACAATATATTTAATTATAGAATGTGACCTAATTAATGGCTGAGAGGTTACCTGATGCAAAGTCTTGCTATGTTCCCATTCAAACTGCCAACTAACACAGAAATACTGTTAAGATTAGTGAAATTGGGCAGGGTATATGTAAGGGGAATAAGAGTCACTTTAAAGGGAAAATGTCAGCAAGTTTCATGAAGTGTTAACCCTTGCATCCTGTTCTGTGGCCTCAGGGATCTCCATTTGCAGTATAATAGACTATGGGCGGGCTGGACTCCATTCATACAATTTAAAGTATCTGGATGTATCAGATTAAACAATGACACAAAATTGTAAATGATGTGATTGAGTGCAATTGTATGTATATTTTTCAAGTCTTCAGAATAGATGAAGTTTTAACTTATTTGAGGTTTTAAGTTGCAATCTATTCATATTTTGAAATTTTGTACAACCTTGTAAAGTTAAATATTGTGTCACTTGTAACTTATTTTTGTTGCCATATACTGACACATGCTCATTTCTATATGAAGTGTATTGTTTATTAATTGCTTCTAAGGCAGCAATAAAAATATGAAATTGTTCTCATATTATTTGTTCTCTTCTCTCTTTTTTAAAGTTTCAGTGGTTAAGGGCTTTTTTAGACATTTCAGACCTATTTACCAAATGGTCATAATCAGCTACATTAGGGGGCATCTAAACTAAACTAGTTGTCCTTCAAGATGATGAAAAGTTTGATATTCACATTGTGGCTCTCCAGAATAATACTTATAGAGTTTTGCTCATAACCTTTTCATTCTGTGCATGTGTGTGTGTAGAAAAATGTAAGAGGGCATTCAAAAACCCAACAGCTCAGTGGAAGAAGAAACCACAAAGGCACCACAAAGGACACTGGAAAACATAAAAACAGCTAATTTTAAACAGAGGGTTTTAGAATTAATAGACCCCAAACCTGCATTGTTTCGGTGGTGAACTTATATTATTAAAAAAAACCCTAGAATAAACCTTCTCAAGAACAAAACTGCTTTTAAAGGTCTGTTCAGATTTGCAACATGAACTTCTCTTGTGGTGCTGAATGCATTGGTGGCCTCAGTCTGTAAACTCAGTCTGTAAACTCTATTAGAGAGTTTAGAAGCAGGAGGGAAAGGGGGAGTCAGCCCTTAAAAGGAATGCCCCACAAAACTTCTACCACAGATCTAACTTCCCCAGTTTTCTTTTCGACCTAATAGTCACAGTAAAATATTTTGTACATTCCTTTACAATTATAATGCAAAAAGTTGTTTCTAGACATCTCTTAAAAAAGTGAAACCTTGTTGCAGGCTTGTTTTTTACCCAATGTGAAAGCAACCCGAAGTGCTGCAGAGGTGGAGATGAAACCAAGATCTGCAGCAAAGACTTCAGCAAAGCATTTCAGAATGTTTTCTCAGCTCTCCAGGCATCTATTTCTCTATTTTGGTATAATCTTCCCTGCACCACAGGTATTCCATATATATGATTCTTATATGATTCTTCACAAGGAAAGTTTGTAATCTGGAAAGAAGCACACATATCTACACACTGGAAAATAAGAAAAAGGAAGGATCAGCACAGGAGCAAATATAACACTTCCCCTGGGGGTTACACAATAGGTACATGGGAGGGCTGGATGGCGATAAGGAGAAATACTTGAACCTTGTCACTGATAAGCAGGATGCTGAAGCTGGTGCCAGGTTTATAAAATTATGCATGTCCTGTTCTGAACCTTTGTGTGCTCACCCATGCTAAAATGGATTATATCACCTTTTTATTAAAATCTGACAAAGGGACAAAGAGTTGCCTTCCCCTTAAAACAAGTGGTGACGGTTCATGAACTGCATAGGCCTAATGAGTAAGCTTCATGTTCTACCTCACACAAATACATATACCCACACCAGTAACTGCATATGACCAACATACTATTTATCTACATTAATCACTGAAACTGCAAATATAATTTAAAAACATTAGTAACTTTTCAGTTGTGCCACTGTAAACTTGTTTGAATCTGTGTTTTACTATGTCTTTCTCCCATCAGGGACCTCTTTTTGAAAGAAAGAAAAAAGCACCATCTGTTACATTAGAATAGTCCTGCAGGTTAGGCCAGTGGTTCATCTAATCCAGCATCCTGTCTCACACAGTAGCTATGAAACAAGCAAGCACTGTAAATAACGCAGACCAAAGAGTGTCCAAGTAATATACACAAAAGTGAAACTGTTTATATAACAGGATAACATAGGAGCCAGTTTGGTGTAGTGGTTAAGTGCACGGACTCTAATCTGGGAGAACCGGGTTTGATTCCCCACTCCTCCACTTGCTGGATTCTGGTATACAAAGGTGATGATCCCAAGTTACCCTCTTTCACAAAGCTAATTTTCCCAGTCAATCAAATATTTAGACCATTTTGGGCAACAGTGTGTTTGTCTAGTCTACAACCAGGGAAAACTGGAGGGGGGGACCCTAGAAATTTCAAACATAATAGGCAGCTGGTAGCTGGTGTGATGTAGTGGTTGGAATGTTGGACTAGGATTTGGGAGACCCAGATTCAAATCACTACTCTGTCATGGAACCTTGCTGGGTGATCTTAGGCCAGTACACATTCTAAGCCTTTGTTGTTGTTCAGTCGCACAGTCGAGTCCGACTCTTCGCGACCCCATGGACCAGATTACGCCAGGCCCACCTGTCTTCCGCTGTCCGCTGAAGTTTGCTCAATTTCATGTTCGTTGCATCGATGACACTGTCTAACCATCTCATCCTTTGCCGTCCCCTTCTTCTTTGACCTTCAATCTTTCCCAGCATCAGGGTCTTCTCCAGTGAATGCTCCCTTCTCATTTGGTGGCCAAAGTATTTGAGCTTCAGCTTCAGGATCTGGCCTTCCAGGGAACAGTCAGGGTTGATTTCTTTTAGGATTGACTGATTTGATCTCCTCGCAGTCCAAGGGACTCTCAAGAGTCTTCTCCAGCACCATAGTTCAAAAGAATCTATTCTTCGGCGCTCAGCCTTCCTTATAGTCCAAATCTCGCAGCCATACATTACTACGGGGAATACCATTGCTTTGACCATGAGGACTTTTGTTGGCAAGGTGATGTCTCTGCTTTTTATCATGCTGTTTAGGTTTGCCATCGCTTTCCTCCCAAGGAGCAGGCGTCTTTTAATTTCATGGCTGCAGTCACCATCTGCAGTGATCTGGGATCCTAGGAACGTGAAGTCTGTCACTACTTCTACAACTTCCCCTTCTATTTGCCAAGGAGTGATGGGGCCAGATGCCATGATCTTAGTTTTTTTGATGTTGAGCTTCAAGCCTACTTTTGTGCTCTCCTCTTTCACTCTGAGCAAGAGGCTCTTCAGGTCCTCTTCACTTTCTGCCATCAGAGTGCTATCGTCTGCATATCTGAGGTTATTGATCTTTTCCCCAGCAATCTTAACTCCAGCTTGTGATTCATCCAGGCCAGCATTTCGCATGATGTACTCTGCATATAAATTAAATAAGCAAGGTGACAATATACATCCTTGTCGTACTCCTTTTCCTATTCTAAATCAATCAGTTGTTCCATATCCGGTTCTAACTGTTGCTTCTTGACCCTTATACAGGTTTCTCAGGGCATTCTAAGCCTAACCTACCTTATATGGTTGTGAGGATAAAATTGAGGAGAGGAAAATGATATAAACTGCTTTGGGTCTCTATTGGGAAAAAAGGTGGAGTATAAATGAAATAAATAAAAGTTTGCTAAATAAATGTAGGTGTGTGTGTTACCCAAATCACTAGTTCATGAGTAGCCCCTGTAATTAGCAAAAGCATCCCTCTGCTAGCAATGAGAAAACACATGTATTGTGGGGTATTCATTACCAAGATCTTAACCCTGTATATATCAGGGTCGAGATAAACGAACACTCAAAATAAATGAAGGGGAATAAAGTTTTTAAACAGAAAATAAATTTATTAGATTAAAAGAAAGAGAACCAAGCTATATAAGGTAAATAAAAATAGAGGTGCTACAGAAAGGAAATAAATGCATATGTGAAATACAAACACAGTATAAACCCTTTCCCTAACAAAGTACTGATACTAAGGGAGGAAATAAAAGGGGAGAATGGAGGACATACAAGCCTGCTTCCTGAACAGGATGGGGCAGCTCTGAAGAGGGAAACTAACCAGACTGGGAAAGAGCAGCAGAACGGGTTAGAAAAGTAGAGAAGCCAACCATACAGTTGGGGTAACAGGCTGGGATCCAAAACTGAGGGATAACTTTTTATACATTTTGCTAAGAATGAGGAGGGGAAAGGGTGTTGGCACTGGAATGTGGAAGTGATGAAAAGTCTATCACTCCAGAGATGAGCTAATTTGAAAAAGGGTTTTTGTGTGCATTGTAGAGGGGAGTTTTCTTCTTTGGCATTAAAGGTAAAACTATCATGGAGAAGTCTTCCTTTGGGGAGACTGAGAGGTTAGATAGGCAAGTATGGATGACTGGATAGTTTACATGATGGAATAGAGGGAGAAATCTTCCTTTCCAACATCTATATATATAAAAGAAAGTCCCTTCACCGTAAAATCAATGCCCAGGCCAAACCCCTGGACCTAGAAACACGAGATTCGGGCATAGCACTCCTACCATGATGTAGATGCTGAGTAAGAAGGGATTTTTAGAACTTCGACCCCTAAGGGGGTCAAAAGGGGTAAAATGCACTCCCACATTGCTTCCTATGTGGTTGCCAGGCTGCTGCTTCCTTGCACATACCCCACTCTCTGATTGGTCAGCTGCAGAGCTCAGTGTTCTGAGGTTTAAAAAAAAGTTACAGGAGACTGCAGAGAGCTAATGATAGTTGAGGAAATCAGGAATGGCCAACCACCTGTGCGGTGCAGCAGTGCTGCTGGCCTAGCCTCCCGGATGGCTTCCAACACACTCCCCTCACCTCCTACACCTGACAGACGTCTGTCTGTCAAGTGCAGCAGTGGGTGCAGGGTGCTTAAAGCCATCAGGGAGCCTGCCCTAGCAGTAATGCCTTAATGATCCTGCTGACCCAGCCTCCACAATGGCTTCTAATACTCCTCCCCCTCCCCCTCCTACACTGGACAGGTAGCTGCCTGTCAGGTGTAGGAGAGGAGGTGGTATGCTTACAGCCATCGGGGAGGTTTGCTCAGCAGGATTGCCTTAGCACTGCTGCTGCCCCCAGCCTCCCCAATCCCTCTAAACATGATCCGCCCCTTAACCACACAGGTGGGGGGTTGTCAGGTGTAGGAGCAGGGCCAGGGTGTTGGCCCAGCCTCACCAATGGCTTTAGCCACACTCCCACCCATTATGGAAATATACCCCAAATTTGTAGAAAAGTTGTTTCCTTTGTTAGGTTATTTAACTTCTCAAATGTGGGTTCTAGAAAATAAGTTCATATGAATTTGCTTAATATCTGATTGCTCAGATGGTGTTTTGAATATGTAGTTATGTCCCACTTTTTAAATGTCACATAAATGAGAAGCAGTTTTATATAAAAAAAGGGGGGGTATGCTCTCCCCCCAAATTCAATGCCCAGGCCAAACCCCTGCACCAAGAAACCCAAAATAAGGGGAGTGCATTCCTACAATGACGTCAAACCCCCAAGGGGGCAAAATGCGTGGACTCTAATCTGGGAGAAGCAGCCCTCCACTTGCACCTGCTGGATGACCTTGGGCAAGCCATAGTTCTGGCACAGCTGTTCTTGAAAAAGAGCAATTTCTGTCAGAGCTCTCTTGGCCTCACCTACCTCACAGGGTGTCTGTTGTGGGGAGGGGAAGGGAAAGGAGTTTGTAAGCTGCTCTGAGACTACTTTGGGTAGTGAAGGGTGGGGTATAAATCCAATCTCCTCCTCCTCCTCGTCTTCTTCCCCCAATTGTTTTCCATGTGCCTGGCAGGCTCCTGCCTCCTTGCCCTCCCACCCAATTGGTCAACTGTGTAGTTCAAAGTTCTGAGGTAAAACCTGCCTACTTGCACCCACTTCCCTCTGATTGCTCAGCTGTGGATGTCAATGTTCTGAGGTAAAAACATAGTTAGAAGAGACTGCAGACAGTTGAGGACAGTTACAGAAATCAGCAATTCAAGACTCCTGAACAGACATTTCTCAAAAAAGCCAGAATGACAAATGAATGTTCATGGGGAGATAGTAAAGGACCTTTCTAGGAGCCATTTCAGTGCGTGCCTCCCTCACGAACCTGAAGAAATGTCTACCACATCACCACTCCCTCACACTAACTCCCTCTCTCACCTCTTACTGCCCCTAGGAAAGCTCCTGGCAAATGTAAAGCCAGATACACCAACATTACAAGGAGGAGGCAATTTAGGAATGCAGCAAAGACATTTGCACATAGTTCTCCTGTGGTGCACTGAGCTACACAGGCCAAGTGCCAGCAAGATCACTCTGAGGTACTCAGAACAACACAATCTCCATATGAGCAAAAAAAAATCCAGGAACACAAGTGGAGAGGCCATCATTTTCATGGAAGGTGGCAGGAGTTGCCTTAAAAGACGACTGCTTCTTAAATGGACAGTTTTATGTTGCCTGTGAGCTCACCAAGCAGCCTGGTGATCCTAGCACCTGAGGGCAGAATCACCAATGTGGTCTACAGAGAAATCCTTCAGTAGAGAAAAAATTACCTATGTTTCACTTCATTTCTTACACTACAGTCTTCTCTATTAGAATTCCTACAACAAATGTCACATTTCAAATTTCACATCATCAGTATTATAACTGGATTTACAGAACTTAAATACTGTAGTGAAGCACGGGTAGCAGGCTAGTTTAAGATAAAAATAGCTCTTTTTGTAACATCCTGCCTGTTGAAGAGTTCTGATGAGCTTGAAAGCCTGCAGAATTTTGTATGTCACTTTGGTTGTTCCTCATGTAAGATATTACATGGATTTCATTTTTGGTTTTAGATTTTGTGTGGACCAATGTGGCTGTACAACTTTTTCTACTCTAAGGATAGCCAAACATTAGCAATGTCCTGTCTCTGAATTTCTTGCCTTGTGCACAGGTTTGGACCAAATGGTCCACAAGACCTCTGTTATATGTAATTCTATGATTCTATTATTCAAATGTTTTGCTATAGTAGACTGAAAGCACTAGATGGCAGCATGAGAACATCAGAGATATTCCAATGAACATCTTGGAATACAACATCCTCATTCATAAAATGGAAAATCAATGGAATATGGAGGGTTTATGCTTTATTTCATCCACCAGATGGAGTCAACCTAATGCAATGAGGATCTTTATAATTTTACTCCACTGCAGTGTACTTCTAAATTTAATTCTTAAAAATCATGATTATAGTGATCTAAGGTAGAAAAAAAAATAAAAATGAGGTTGCTTGCTAAGGACTGGCAGCTTAAGGGCCTCAGTCCTCCTTTTATATACCTCCGCTTTCCAATCTATCCAATTAATTTGAATTTTAACTGACTGATTTCACCTAAACATGGACTTTGTATATTTCTGCACCTTTGGATGTTGGGAATGTATAATACAGAGTTTTATTTAAAGTTATACACAGTGTAGGCATGGCCCTCAAACTCTGGCTATTTTAAATCAATATGCAGATTTCTGCCTTCTTCAGGTCTGCAGGGACAAACAAGGTTTTTATCTATGTAAAGGATATGTAAAGGTTTTTGTCTATGTAAAGGATCATCATTTCAGGCCTCCAGACTGCCTTACTATTAATTTAAAACTATTATTATTAAAAACCAGAATCAAAAAATGCAGCTCAAAAGCCAGACCTTTAATCAGTCACAATACCGTCAATTAAAAAAATTCACAAACTGGAAAGAAAAACTAGCTGAGTGTCAAATACTGAGTTCAAGACGCATTGCAGTGAATAGCTCTGCTTTATTTACTGATTTCAGGAGTACTACCAGACAAACTCCAGGGCTGCCACCCTGTTTAAATAGCAAGCAAACACCACACCCAAACACACCCCACTCCCAATGATAGGCTATTTACGTAACACTACTTCCCCTTTGGTCGCCTCCAGAAACCTGGCAAGCTATTGTTCTGGAGCAACAAACTCAGTGAGTCTCGAATATTAACTCAGGGATGATCCATGTTCAGTACACAACACTAAGTATGCAACATTGGCAAAACTAACCAATTATATAAACAAAAAGACCATTGAAAGAATTTCAGTAGAAATGGCAAACATATTATTCATACTATGGAAACAACTTTGTTAAAGTTCTGGAATTATCTGAATATCCTATTAAAGGTGATGAAGATATTGATTATAAGGTTTTTACAATGATTTAATTTTAGTATAGAAGTCTGTTCAATTGTTAAAGATATAATTTCCTCTATCATAAATAGATTTATCATTAACTTTAGGAAAGTTTCTGTCTATTCTTTCAAGAGAGAATCTATCCCAAATTTTTAATTCTGTAATATTCAAATTTTATTGTTAGTTCTTATATTTGAAATATGTAATATATTTGGTAATATATCTGATTTTACTTGTTGTACATAACAATTCATAATACTTTACAAATTTGATGAATCTATATTTCTCCTACCCCTTTTTTCCTTCTGTATCCCACCCTTTTAAGAGAAAACAATAAAGATTCATTTATAAAAAAATGAAAAATCCACAAACAGCAAGGAATCACAAACTACCTCGAGCTTCCGGTTTGGCAATTTAATGGTGGACACATCTCTTGGGAGTTCCTGAGGACATGATCCATGAGCTGGTGGATGGAGAGGGGGTGCGACTGTACACCCCCCCAGGGACCCATGCAATGGGTCCCTAGCCATGGGGTGCCAAGAATCACCTCTCCACTGGCACGTCACCAGCAGATTGAGGCAGTTCCATGCCCTGACGGTTTCGTCACTGTGTTCCAGTACTGGACTCAGAGACACACACCGGAACAAGCGAGTGGAGGTCAAGCATACTACACGACAGATGGCGAGATCTACTAGATCTACATTGAAAGTGAGTGCTGGTTGAAATGATCTACATTGAAAGGCCTGGGCTTTGGCTGAAAGTTCCCCCTAAAGCAAGCAGGGGGGGTGGGCTGGAACGAAAATGGGCTTCAAGCATGAGGGGGGACGGATTTGAAAGCAGAATGAGACTTTAGTAAGGACTTTCCAAGAGACTTACAAGCTACTTGTAGACTCCAGAGGCTTTTGGTAATTTTCTTTAAATGTAAACATCCTCAAAGATGTCGCTGAGAAAGACGGAGAAAGATAAGCAAATGAAACCTAAGCCTCCTTCAGGAAGTGCTAGCCTAGCGGTCACGAGACTGGACGTAGCCACAGACTTCTCTAAGATGCTAACAGATGCCTTGCGACCCCTGCTGGAGCAAATGACGACACTTAATCAAAATTTTGCTGCACAGCAACTACAGTTAAATGAGGCTATGAAAAAAACAGAGCAACATGCGGAGAACCTTAAGGAAGTAGATGCCAATACTAAAAAGCTTAAAAAGCAAATGCAGGAGATAAAAAAAGAAGAGAAACTCTGATGAAGCCCAGCTTCTGCATCTTCAAATCGAAAAATCAACCTTTATTCTGAGATTTCCAGGAGTTCCTGAGAATAAAGGGAAGAATCTTAAGCAGACTATGAGCCATGCATTGGGACCGGTTGCAGATTTGAAAACGGATGTTCTTCAAAGCGAGATGGATGTGATCTATAGATCATATTCTGAATATCTAAAGAAAAATAATCTGCCCAGGGAGGTGGTGGTTAGATTCTCCAGAAGACATGTGAGGGACCAGATTTTAAAGGCAACAAATGGAACTGTCCTTAAAACTGATGGCAAGGAGATAAGAGTTTTGAAAGACATTCCCTTTGAAATAAGGAAAAAAAGGAAAAAATACAAAGACTTGGCTTTGTTTCTACAAAAGAAAAACATAACCTACAAATGGATTGTACCTGAAGACATACTCTTCAAATTTAACGAAAAAAGGGAAAAGATTGACTCTATTATGAAAGCACAGGAGTTCCTGCAGCAACAATTTGGACAACAGGAGAAGAAGATGACTAGGAGAGCAGCAAGGGAAGTGATGATGGAGCACCTACTGGAAAAGACTCAGACTTGGAACGTGGGGTGGCTGCCCCCAAGGAAGGATATCATTTGAGGGAAAGAAGAGGCAAATGAGTTGCCAACTCTCTCTGAAGTCTATTTTTCTTTTTATACTTAAATGTTCTTTGGTATTGTTCTTTACTAAGTCAGATTATCTGGACTTGAAGTATATAAGCGGTTTATATGATCATTTTTAATGTAACAAATTACTCTTTTTTATTATTTAAAGCTTTATATTGTAACCATTATATGACCACCACCTCTTGGGTTTTTAGTGGTTATCTTTACTTTCTCCTGTAGATTATAGTTCCCCTTCCTTATTTTCTTGTAGTTTTGGACAATAAAAAAAAATTAAAAAGGGAATCATGAACTTCTGAATGCTTGAGTGAATTGTTAAAAATAACCTTTAATAGAGGCCAAAATGTTGATACAGCAGAGATACCTGGGCTGGCATTCCATATCCGCCACAATTGAGACAGCCAGTCTCTACCATCCACTCAGGGCCTCAGACAATAATCATAAAACCCTAGCAGTCTCAGATGGAGACAAGCAGGACTGTAAGAGGACAAACCAATACAAACCAATTCTACTTGGAAACCTGGTAAACCAGCAAAACTCACAAAACATGAGCAAAATGTGATCAGTTTTCTGACATCAAATTACTGGTCTGTCTACCACATTTTGAATTTGTTGAAGCTTCTAGATGCTGTTTCCATGCGGAAGCACTCTTATCTGGAAGTTACCAAAGCATATAACTGAGGCAAGATTGTTTTTTCTTTTCTTTTCTTTTTTTTTGGCTCCCCGTAGGGGATTTTTTTTATTATTTGCATTTTCTATAAACTACAACAGAAATATAGGGGAAATTCTACAAACTACAGGAGAAAGAAAAGAAAACCTAACTAAAAACCCAAGTGATGGAAGTTATACAATGCTTATAAAATTGCTTATTACTCTTACACAACTTTTCTGAGATGAGGAGTATTCAATAATTGTTTCTGAATCAATATCAGCTTATCTGGCCCAACGAAGAATATTTCCACCATTATATCATGATTACAGACTTCCAAAGACCATGGCCCACCCTTATGCACTTGTCACCCCCCTCAGATATTTTTAATTTGAAACCCTATCTTCGATAATTATTAAACAGTTAAGTTCTTTTCTTCTTCTTTGTAGTCAATCTTTTTGTCTTCCTTCATCTGTAGTTCTTAATGCTTTTTTTATTGGCTAGCCCATTATTTCCTTTTTCCAGCTGTTACATGTTTGTCTGAAGTCAAAAAAGTCCTTGCTTCTTTTGTTTCATCTTGCGCCTATAGATGCCACAGACCGCATTCTTTACAGGCTGATTATATTCTCCAGATTAGTCCAAGTCCAATCCTCCGCTTAACGAAACCGCTTTTCAATCAGCCTGTCCATTCAACCATGCTCCAAAATCTTTTTTAGACAATCCATAAAGTCACCACTGCTCCGTTAGTAACAGCATCCTTTTTAAAGTTATAGCCACATTGTATGATAATATCCCTTCAATGCATCCTGGAGACCAACAGAGGGCAGATAGCTTCAACCCGACAAAAGAGGAAGAGTCTATGCTTCTTGCAGAGTCACATGATCTAGTCCAGCTAGGTCACATGATCAATCAGCCAATCAACCTCTTCTTGAAGAAAGAATGGGTCCTGCTTCCTCATGTGCCATAATTGCCATCTTTGAGGGGTGTTTACATTTGCCGATAAAATGCCAGAGTCCTGAAGATCTGTTAAGACGCTTATAAATTTTTGGAAAACTCTCCATTGTAGTCCGTTATCTCTATTTGCTCAGTCTCCCCCACCATAGTTTCACTTCATTAAATTGCTTGGGGGGTAGGGTGTCCCCTCCCCCTCCCTCTTGTGCTGTGGAGACTTTGCATTAAAGAATTTGATGTCTTGTTTCAACTTTAAAAACCCACTTATCAATCTTCAAGATGATCCATCTGGTTTCCTTGGGATCTCGCTAAGCAGAGTTAAATCGCTGCACATCCAAGTGGGCGGTCGCTTTGAATCCAATTCTGGGAATCAGGGCAGGACCTTCGGGGCAGGGAGTAGCCCCCCTTCACTGGCTGTGTGCCAGGGGAAGAGCTCTCCTAGAAGCCCCCTGGCTAGGAGCCCATCAGCAAGGGGAACAATCATGGCCCCTCTGTGGGACAATCGTGTCCCCTCCTATCCACTGATTCGTGGCATAGGTCTCTTGGCACTGCAAAAAGCCGTGGCCATCGTTAAAGCACCGAAGCCCCACCCCGTTTTTTCTTTTCTGATAGCTTCAGAGGATAGCTGTGTTTGTCTGCAGTAGAACAGATACATTCAAGTCGAGTGGTACCAAAGGGACCAACAAGATTTTCAGGGTACGAGCTTTCAAGAGTCAAAGCTCCCTTCATCAGAATGCATAGGAATGAAGAGCTGAGTCTTTTCAGAGAACGCCACAGTTGCCATGCCCTACAAAACTAGCAAAAGATGCTTTGTGCTAGAGATATCATTTGGGTATTGATATATAATGTGGATTTTTAAAAAATGCCCAGCTGCAAAACTAATCAGTTTCCAGTTTTATTTCTTCTATTTCAAGGCCTCTGCTTTTTTGGATCTCTGGCACTGCCAGCTCCCCATCCCCCATCTATAACCAGAGGGATCCAGACATGTTCTCTGTGAAGTCAAGAAGGGCAGCCAATCACTGACAAAACTGTCATCACAACACCAACATGAAATCCCAAATTGTATTATGATATAGACTTTATTTCTCTTCATTATTAAAAATTATAATCCTGAAAGGCATTCTGATATCTATTTATTTATTAAAACATTTATGCCAAAGTAATATCCTTTTCTTAAACCTTTTTTTGTAGGCGATATCTGATACAGAATGTGCTGTATGGTTTGTTAATTTACTTTTGTAAATGCATTGGATTACATTTTTAAAAAAACATTTGCACCTGACTTTTCCTTGTGATTCAAGGCAACTTGCAATATTAATTTAAAAATGAAATAAAAACAAAAATAAAATAACAAACCTCAAATCTCTCCCCCTCCCCCTAGGGTTGCCAGGTCTTACCTGGCTGCTGGCGGGGGGCTCCCTCTTTGGTCCCTGGAGTTTTCAGTGCTCTATGGTAACTACACACACACAAAGTGTTCTGCATAATGACGTCACCTCCGGGTGATGTCATTGCGCTGGGCATGTTGGCACAGATGGGGGTCTTTGGGGTGAGGTTCCCCCAGTCAGCCAGGTAAACCCCTGTTCCCCTTGGGGGAATGGCAACCCTACCCCCCTTTAAAAGATGTCTGCCCTTCAAACTCCCTCAAAAGGCTAGACAAACATGTAGGCTTTGCAGCCCCTTCTGAAGATCTCCAAGGAATGCCCCTCCCCCTTCAGGAAGCCCATTCTGTAGAGCAGAAGCCATGATGGAAAAGGCCTGGGCTTTGGTCAATGCCAGTATGGCCACCTTAAGTCATGAGATAGCCTCAAGGCCACAGGGCCATATGGAAGGAGACAGTGTCTGAGATATGTGGGCCCCAGATTGTGAAGGACTTTGAAGGTCATTACCAGCACCTTGAATTGAACTTGGAAAGAGACAGGCACCCAGTGTAGCAGTTTCAAAATAGGCAACCTATGTTCCCAACAGCTGACACCTGACAATAATTGGGCTGTCAACTTCTGTAGTTTCTGGGTTGTCTTCAAGAATAGCCTCTCGTAGAGCACATTGCAGTAATCCAAGCTGCATAGATAAGCATAGATTAGCATAGCCAGATCAGCTGAGACTAGGTAATGAGAGTGTTAGCTGAATTAGATATAGCTGACAGACAGCACTCCTGGCCATCATGCCCACCTGCTTTTCAAAGAGCAAGGCAGGGTCCATGGGCACCCCATCCTCTTAACCTCCTCTGGAAAGAAACACCATCACTCTATCTAGGACGATTCAGTCCCTCTAGAATATCAGCTTTCCCAACCAGCATTACTTCTGTCTTGTCTGGATTCATCTTCAGTTTGTTCTGCCTTAGCCACCTGACTACAACCCCAAAGCACCAGGTCAGAAACCAAGATGAATGCATCTGGAGGTTTTGATAATGAAATAGAGAGCTGGGTGTCATCTACACATTGGTGACACCCAAACCCAAAGCTCTGGACAATCAATGGACACTAGCATCCTGCCCTAGTTCCTGCAGCATCTGATGCTGTGAGACCATTTTGCTCAGTTGCCTGTCAGTTAGCAATTCCATCCTGACAAGTGACTCCAGTAGACAGAGAAATGAATTTATACCCTTATTCAAAAACAGACCCAGTAATTTCACTAGGCACACTCCATATTTATTTATTTTTCTCTTTGAAAATAGGTTTGTCTGACACAAAATGGATTGCACATTGTGGAAATTATGTGTGGGGTGGTATATTTTGGATTTACAGGGCTGATTGCTTCAAACCTACTAGAAACTTCAGATACTTCAGCACCGTTGTTCACTTTTGCGAACATAAAACACAAGAGCCCTGCTGGATCAGACCTGAGATCCATCATGTCCAGCATAATGCTTCACACTGTATCCAACCAGTTGCCCTGGAGAACCAACAAAGAGGGTATAGAGGCCAAGGCCTTCCCTGATGCAGCTTTCTACTACTGGTATTCAGAAATTTACTGCCGTTGGAAATGGATGTCCCCTTTATTCACCATGGTAGTAGTCACTGATTTACCTAACCTCCATGAAACTATATAACCCCCTTTTAAAGCTATTTATGCTTGTGGACATCATTACATTCACTAGCAGTGAATGCAACAATTTAATTACTAATTGATTTAAAAAGTATTTCCTCTCGTCTGACCCGAATCCATTAGCCATTAACTTTATTGGGTGCACTGAGTTCTAGTATTATGGGAGAAGAAGAAAAAGCTCTCTCTATCCACTTTCTCTACCTCATTCACGTCCACCCTTAGCTGTCTTTTTTTCTAAACTAAAGAGTCTCAGATTTTCAGTCTTTCCTCAGAGGAAATGAGCTCCAACACCTTAATCATATTGGTTTCCCTCTCATGTGCTTATGTCACTTTTCCAACTCTGCAGTATCCTTTCTGAGATACAATGACCAGAACCCTACACAGTATTACAGATGAGGGCACACCATAGCTCTATACTATGGCATTACAACATCACCTGTTTTATTCTGAGTCCCTTTCTTAATAATTCCCAACATAGAGTTTGCCTTTTCACTGCTGCTATGCACTAAGTCAACATTTTAATTGAACTTTCTACTACAACTCCAAGATGTCTTTCAGTCTCAGTCAGTTCAGAGCCCATCAGCACATATAGTCAGGATTTTATGTTCCAGTGTGCATCACTTTACACTTACCAATAGTGAACTTAATTTCTCCCATTGTTGCACAACTCACCAAGTACTTCTGTAGTTCTTCACAATCTGCTTTGTTTTTGACCAACCTAAATAATGTGGTATAATCTGCAGACTTGACTACAGCACAGCTCACCCCCAATTCCAAATCAGTTATGAACAATTTAAACAGCATTAGTTCAAATACCCAGCTTTGTGGAATCCTCATGCTAACTCCTCTCCATTGTGAGAACTGTCCGTTTATTCCTGCTCTCTGATTCCTGTCTTTAGTTCCTTGGAAAACAATGTTGTTTCTTCCATTGTTTCCCCCTGAACAGACCTTCAGGACTCTGGTCAAGTAGCCAACCCATCAAGGCTTGGGTAGGTAGGGACTAGGGGTGTGCAAAAAACAAAAATTCAGCCCGATTCTGATTCAGCCAAATCAGGCGGAATCTGATTCAGCTGGCCAAATGACCCCCGAATGCCACTTTCGGCAATGCAAGCCGATAGCGGTGGCATTCAGCCAGCTGAATCATTCAGCCAGCCGAATCCTATGGGGATTCTTCAGTGAAGGGAGCCAGCTGCCCCGCAAGCAAGCCTCACCATGCCTCTCTCTCTTTGGGAATTTATACGGGCTAGTCGCAGGGGTGGCCAAACTGCAGCTTGGGTGCCACATGTGGTTCTTTCACAGTCTAATTTAATGTTAATAAAAAGCAAGTTTGCATGTTTTTCAATAAAAACATTTTTGTAATATTTGTTCATGTCTTGCGGCTCTCAAACATCTGATGTTTATTCTATGTGGATGTTATGTTAAGCAAGTTTGGCCACCCCTGTGACTGGATCTGCTGCCCTCTACCTGTGCTCTATCTGTTTATTTGTGAATAAAGCAAATACTACAAAAATGCTGTAATTCTCCCACACAATCTCCTCCAGGAGAAGAAACATGAGTGAGTGCTAGTCCCTGGAACTTCTGACCACTTGGACAAGAGGGGAGTGCTTAAGAACAACAAGGATCAACTTGGTTAGTTTGGAACTGTCCACCTAGGAACAAAATTGTTCATGAAGAATATAATTGAAAGAACATGCTGCTGGCACCAGCATCAACTTGCGTCTCAGTTAGGAAGTACTGATTCAAGTATACCCATAAGAACATAAGAACATAAGAGAAGCCAATGTTGAATCAGGCCAATGGCCCATCCAGTCCAACACTCTGTTACACAGTGGCCAAAAATACCAGGTGCCATCGGGAGGTCCAGCAGTGGGGCCAGGACACTAGAAGCCCACCCACTGCTGCCCCCTCCAGCACCAAGAATAGAGTGCATCACCTGCCCCAGACTGAGAGTTCCTATCTATACCTTGTGGCTAATAGCCACGGATGGACCTCTGCTCCATATGTTTATCTAATTCCCTCTTGAAACTGTCTATGCTTGTAGCTGCCACCACCTCCTGTGGCAGTGAATTCCATATGTTAATCACTCTTTGGGTGAAGAAGTACTTCCTTTTATCTGTTCTAACCCAACTGCTCAGCAATTTCATTGAATGCCCAATGAACCCCTAACTTTTTACACAATATGAGTACCCCTGACTTTTTACACAATATGTCAAATGTATAGTCTTAGTGTGGTCTTGCACTGCCGGGGTGGGATGCAGGCAACATTAAGTGCTCTTCAGGAAGTTTCGTTATTCCAAAGAGAGGCAGGCCCCTCCTGCACAGGGTAGTACTTCTTATACACTCTGGAAAAAAAGACATAAGATTTATTGATAATTTTAAAAATGGAATAATATGCAGCAAATTACAACTAGAATCTAAAATCCAGGAAACAATCCCTTGGATAGAATATTCCCAATTACAACACTTATGCAACACACCAGAGATTTAAAAAGACTTGCTAAAACCTGTCACCCCCATTGAAAGATTGCTTAATACTCCGTTGACTTCTTCAAAAGGCTAGATTTCAAACATTTATAATATTTTAATTTGATATGGCATGTCCACTTTGTTATCTTTCATAAAGCCTGGATGCGTGATTGTGAGAATTCTTTAACAGATCAGACTTGGCGAAGTACTTGGTCCTCTCATTCCCTCCATACCAGCTCTTTAAACTCTGTAGATCAGACATATAAATTTATCACCCTATGGTATTCCACACCAACTAAAATAGCACATACAGACTCAAGATACAGTTCTCATTGCTGGTGAGGATGTGGAGAGGAAGAAACATACATTCATTGTTGGTGGTTTTGCCCAATAGTTCTTAAGTTTTGGAAAGATATTGTGCAACAAATAACTGCTTTTACGGTACACTCAATACTGTTGAAGGTTAGTCCTGACTTAGACATTCCCAGTATACAAAAAAAATTAATTGCAACGCTATTATTGGTAGCTAAAAAAGTAATTGCCTCTCATTGGAAGGCCTCCCAGCTACCTGGAGTAAAGGAATGGTATATGTGTCTGTGGGACTATATAATTTTTTATAAAATAGCAGATGCTAAGAGGTCAAATGAGTATCCTATGTCTGAGGCAAACTTCCTGAATAAGTTGAACCTGGTATTGGAAAAACTTTTGAAGAATGTAGATTCCCCGCATTCCTTTAGCAATTATCATTATTTCAAATTTATTTTGTTAATGTAACAATTAAGATTTGTATTAGGTAGTATTGATGTCAGCCTTGTAGTATAGGTATTTCAACTGTTGTTGATGTTCTGTTACTGGTTGATGTTTTGTTACTGATTGATGTTATTTTTGAATAACATCAAGAGGAGGCAGGAGACGCTAGTATCTTTTATTCATTTATACCCTTCTTGTTCCACCAGTCTGCCTGCCTCACAACCAGGGCAGTTCCCTCACTCTCTGGCTCCACGATTGCCTCAGCGTGGCCACTGCCCTACACTCTCCCACCCCTGCTGGATCTCACCTCCAGCTCTACCCCCCAGCTCAAGCACATGACTGCTTTTAAATCCCTCCCCAGCAGAGTTCCCTGCCTGATGTAATTATGTACAGGGCCTCCCTGCTCATTGCCTGCTACCCCCACTGTTCTTATGGCACACTCTCATGCCCCCCGCAGTGCTGCAGAGGCAGCTAGCCAGCTGCAGCCAGTGTTGTGGGTATCAGGCCAGATGTGCACAAATGGTTTGTCCATTGCTCTACCTCAGGTGGGTTGCTGGTCAGAGGCACCTGCCACACTCTCCCGATCCAAGTTTGGCAGATCAATCCTATCCAAGACAACAAATTTCCCAGTCAACATCACATCCATCTTGTCTGGATTAATTCTCATCTTGTTCTCTCTCAGCCATTGACCACAGCTTCACAGAATTTGTTAAAGACATCCATGGCAGCTTCTGGAGAACTAGACAGAGAATCATAGTACTGGCTGTAATCCACAATCCTCAGCAACATGCACACTCATGATTGCAAGGAAACCAGAGGATCTCTGAATACAGCAGCAGCAGTTTCTGGCTGGACATGGTCTTCATAGCCCATCTTCATGCCAGTGACTTTACTAGAATCTAGAATCAATAACAAGGATGTGGTGGGTCACACATCACATCATCCATGTCAGTGCTCCACCAATTATAGCTAGGAACAATAATACAAAGCAGTTTTTAATATGTACCTCTTGAATCTATGAATATTTACTTGCAATATTCTACTGAACACAAGAGGACATCAGGCTACTGTTAAGACAGAATATGGGGAAACAGAATGGTTTCCAGTTAGCAACGGTGTCAGAAAGCGATATAATTCATCTCTCTATCTCTTCAATCTATGTGCAGAATGTATCATAAGGAAAGCTGGATTAGATTCAGATGAAAGTAGAGTGAAAATTGGTGGAAGGAACATTAACAGTTTGAGATATGCAGATGACACCACACTACTGGTAGTATAGCAATAAAATTGAATTAAAGAAATTAAAAGGACAAATTGGCCTAAATTCATCTCAGGCCTCAAACCTTCCATTACCACCCTGAATTTCCCCCTCCCACAAGTTTCATAGACAAAGGTATGACATTTCTGTTTAGCAAAAAACTGTTATTGAATGTGGTCGGAAGCCGAGCTTGTGGTTAAGTTTCAAAGGTGCCCAGGTGCAAAAGATGCTTAGATCTTAGCGCTAGCTTGTAATGCAAAATAAGAGATGGTGCTTCCGGAATGAAATGTTCTCTTCAACAGGAAGAGAGAGAAATTGTGTAAAGGAAAGTTTCCATTGTCCAGCTTCTGACGCGCACATTGTAAGGTATATTAGGGAACTAAATGCATCTGTAAAGGGTCAGCCCATTTTTGCTGGCTGGCCTAGCGCTATAATAAATATCCTCCTCTGATTGACCTGGTGTGGTTTCACTGACTGGATGAAGGCTCTCCTCTCCCCGCTTCAGTAGAAAATAGCAAAGACTTGACACAACTACTGCTGAAGATTAAAGCAGAAAGTGCCAAAGCAGGATTACAACTGGACACCAAGAAGACAAAAGTAATGCCTTTGGAGCCTGCACGAACCCACCCTGAACCTCACAAACCTCTATGGAGATTCGTGGGTGGATTGCGGGAGGCACATTCTCCCAAACCCATGGTTCGGGAACCATGAACCGGCCTGGTTTGTGCTTGAACTGGGGATCATTTATGAGTCGTGCCCATCCCTAGTAGCCACTGATGGAATGCTCTTCCTCCCACCACAGACACACTCACAAACCTCATGTTAAGGCCAGCCCATGTTCATATAATTTTAAATGAGTATTGCAATTGCATTTTCAAGCAATAAATTACATTTTTATTATATAACTATAAAGAACATAAAGAATTAAAACTAATATGCACTTATCATTGGGATAATATCTTTGTAAGCACAAAAAGTGCAGCCAGAATAACCCGACCTACTCTGTGAACCATTTGCTAGAATACACGAGGTAGTATACTGACCAGTTAATAGTACATCCATCCCCTACCTGTCAGAATCACAATAAATCTGCATGATAAACTATGGGCACATAGAAGGTAATATATATGCTAGTAACTCACACATTCTCATTATATACATAGCTGCCCACCCCCATTTTCTGTAACAAAGTTCTACATAGCAAGGCCATCAATCAGCAAGGGGATATGCAGTTTCTTCTTGGGAGTGTATTAAGCAGCCTACTATGATAACTAGAAAAAAGATTAATGATGGCAATGGAAAAGACAATCTTCTTGTAGTTTAGAAAAGCAATACCAATCTCATCTTCTGCAGTTTCTCTCAGGTCTGTCAAGACTCTTGGTTTAATTTCATATTGATCTTCTTGATCATGTAGGCATGCACAACCCACTAAACCCAGATCAAACACAAGTATTAACAATGGGGTTCATTTTTATATAAGAATGGTGAGCAGGTTAACGAGCCTACCAGAGCCAGAAGGAGATTAGGATTTTGCTTGGCCACAGTAATAATACTCACTCTAAATTGCTCCACAGATTAGCAACAAAATGACATTTGATTAAACTTCAAATGAAAACTTTATGTATGGCAGGAAGGGAATTGGTGGATCCCTTGTAAACTGAATCGTTTACACATAGACACCTCTCAGGAGAAAAAAACCCTACAAAATAAAGAATATATAACTATTTAAATATGCACACCTGATGTCCATTACTTCTGTAATGAATGGTTTCAAATTCTACCCTCTAGGAACATCAGCCATCCCTTTCAAATGGTGGATTGGAATGTTGAAAAGAAAAAAAAAGAGGTGCTTGACATTTTTACTTCTGACCAGCCAACAGAGTTGAGAGTTGTTGGATGTTGATGGGAGAAGGGTTAGGAAGTCTGTTGGTTAGGCAGGGAGTCTGTTAGCGATTTGGAGTATTTTGAAGACAGGTAGGGTTTGGGTGCTGTTCCCGTAAAAAAAGTTAAAAGCCTTTCTATTCCATGTTATAAGTTTGAATCAGTCAAACATGAAACTTGCTTTATAATTGTTACACACGTCCAACTGTATTGTGTTAGAATGTTTTTGATGATGATGCATTACTGTTTTATGAATTAAACTAAGTTACTTGGCTTTGTTTTATAATTGGTTTGTTGTAATATTGTAAATTGTATTGAAATATTTATAATAAAAAATATTAACAGAAAAAAAGAAAATGGGGGAAAAAACCTGTTAAGCACTTCCAGGCCCCACTTCTCCAGTAGTTACTGTAATACTGAGAGGGCTGAAGAAAAAGAATTCAAAGAAACAACCAAGCCGCACATACCACTGAAATAAACCTGTTTCTTAGTTGTTTTCATTGAGACTACTGTGATTAATTCAAGGCTATCCTCTCATGACTGACTAAGTGAATATGGGGTGGCACCCTAAATCCAGGCATTGTCCACACTGAGTACTAAAAAACTAAGAAGTCTCCAAACCCTCAGTTATAAAAATGCAAGTCCCTAGTTCCTGCTTGGAAATTAAGATCACAGGGAAAGGCCCTCCCTGTGGTTGGTGAATATGCAAGAGAGGGCCTTTTCAGTGGCAGTTGTAGGATGGAACAACCTTCTCAGGGAGGTACACCTGGCCCCCTCACTTTTGATCTTTAGGGGGCAATTGAACATGGTTTTATTTAGGATTACATCTGATTAATTTACTAACAGTACTAAATTGTGATTTTAAATTTTGTTTATGATGTATTTTATCCATATTGTAAACTGCTTTGAGCACAATAATGAGGAAAGAAGGCTAATAAATGTTTTAAATACACAAATAGTTTCTAGATCTGGAGACAGGGTGTCATCACAACCTATCACAACTTCTCATAAAGAAAAAGGAAGCATTTAATGCACACAGTGCTTAAAACATGTTATGTATTGGGATTGAGGTGTTA
Organism: Gekko gecko; assembly: GCA_029375565.1. Classification (NCBI taxonomy): domain Eukaryota; kingdom Metazoa; phylum Chordata; class Lepidosauria; order Squamata; family Gekkonidae; genus Gekko; species Gekko gecko. Next base: position 115,513,305 of record JAPDNY010000001.1, on the reverse strand, counting down.
TGTATTGGGATTGAATCATCCCTGATTGAATCACCCTAGAGACTGGCTGAGTTTGGAGCACAAGAACAATAGCCAACCAGGACTCTGGAGTAAACCAATCCAGTAGTAATGTTTTGTAAATAGCCTGTCACTGGGAGTGGGTGGGTGTGGAGTGTTTTGCATGCATATAAGCAGGGCTCCGGCACTGCTAGAGTTGTCTTAGAGTTAAGCTGAAATCACTGATAAACTATGAGCTGATCACTATACGAGCCTCGAATCCAGTATATTTCAAAATACCTACCTACTTTTCCTGTGGTTCTCCGTCTATATAGCAATGGGGTTACATATACACATTCTAAAATAAAATCAACACAGGCTTATGAATATTTCTTTCTCCTGGTGATCCTGGGCCACATCATCCTTCTACCCATCATGCCTGCTCTCCAGCTGCTCCTTCTCAATGGCTGCCCATATAGAAAAGAGGGTGAGGGGGTGTGCTGGGCAGGTCCCCAGCCCGTCCAGAGGCTGCATTGGCCACAGCATCCAAGGCCAGGCCAGGGTGCAGTGCCATCATTACCTACAATGCCTCATCCTGTGGAGTCCCTGATGCCCAAAGCCTGCAGGAAAATTGATTTGGCCTCCATAGCCTGTCTCAAAGCAGTGAGGGTAAGAAGATGCTCCATGACATTCAAGAAAAAGCTTTGGTCAATGGAGCCTGGGGAGGCAATGGAGAGCAACACATCAGTTGGAGAGACCTGTCTCACAGCCCTATGGCCACACCCACGGCCACCTCACCTCCATCCTCATCCACCCCTGCCACTCCTGTGGTTGGGGTAGTCATCCCATTGCTAACCTCCATTTCCTCCTAGCTTGCAATTGTAGGCCAGGAGGCAGAGGTGTAAGACACAAATAGTGCCTCTGGTTGTGTTTCCCAACCCAACTTGAGGAAACACATGACAACAGTCCTGTAGAGAAAAACTCACTAAGAAATTTATTAATTAATAAAGGAAGAGTACAGTTATCAAGGTTTGAAACCCCTGAATACCCAACAGGCTCTTCGAGTGTTACAAAGGGTGACATAGGATTTTATATGCAAGATGAGACACACAAATAAAACAAGATTATTGGTTCCATCGAACATTAGCACTCTGACCTTACAGATCTCTGATTGGTGGAAAACCTTTTGGGCTAGGCTTTCCCAAGAAAAGTTTTTTCCTTTAGCTAAACAATAAGCGCTTCTTTCTTCTTAGGCTATGCAGCTCTAAAAGTATCCATATAGGTACAGGGTATTAAGGCAGACATGCGCAGTTAGGCTGGGCTGTCAAGGCCACAAGCCTCAGCAAAACAGCAAGTTAACATTTTGTTCTTTCAGAATTTTACCTTCTCAGCATGCATCCAAACAACAGTCACAAATGAACCAAAGTTAACACCTGAATATATTCATGATGTTAGAATCATAAATGGCACTTAACATATGTATTATGGAAGTGCTAAGTGTACCTACTAAGTTAAACCTGTTAGGCAGTGGCAGAGTATAAAGTGTTTCATAAACTGTGCGTACAACAGAGGCATGGCCCGCCAGGGCCCCATGAAGGAGTCACATGAGCAGTTAGAGGGGCCTTCAGTAGCACTGCTGTTCTCCATTTCTCATGTCAGTGGCCAGGTCTACGATTCCCATGCCATTACATGGACCAGAGCCCTTGCCAGCTATGGCCCCTGACAGTTTTGCACCGGTTTCACCACTGAGTGGATCTTCTGAGAAATGAATGGGCAACAAGGCAGCAAGCTCCACTGGACCCCCTGGCACCACCCTGCTATACACTGGCATACTGGCTGGTCCACTCCCTGAATGATTTCATCCCAACCCCCCAGGATTGCACTGCGAGTGTATCTTTTTAACATTAACCTTCTTTTCTTATGTTTATTACTAATATGTGAAATTTTTTTGCAACAGTTTCAAAGTTATAAAGTTTTACTTGACAGTTTCTGGCCAAATAATACATTCTTTGGTTTACTTTGTTTTCTCTAATCAACTTTTAGGCAGCAAAAATTAAGATTTCTGTGCCAATATAAGGTGTAGCAGTGTGAAGCTCCATCTCAAGCACTGGGTATGTTTGCAGTTTGCCTAACTGGAAAGCTAAGTCATGTATGCTTTTAAATGCAATAAATATTTCACATGTTAAATATATATGTGTATTTTCCCTCTCAACTGTTAATCTGAACTGCATTTTTTCCCCCTGCCATCAAGTCACAGCTGATTTATGGCGACCCTGTGGAACTTTCAAGGCAAGAAACATTCAGAGGTGGCTTGCCATTGCCTGCCCATGAGTAAAGATTCCTTGGTGGTCTCCCTTCCAAATACTGACCACAGCTGAACCGGCTTAGTTTCCAAAAATCCGACAAGATTGGGTGAGCCTGGGCTGTCCAGATCAGGGTGAAGTGTGATTAAGAAAATATTATTTTATTTTAAAAGCCTTAAGGTAATCTTGCAACTAGTTTTCATTTATACAAAGGATAACAGATATCATTCACACCTTACAAACTTGGTTACTTATCACAAAATCACTGGCGCCCTTCCTATCTCGCCCTGATTTAGCCACTGTGATCCATGCAATGGTCACCTTCAGACGAGATCACTGTAACTCGTTCTGCATAGGGCTACCCTTAAGACAGACCCAGAAACTTCAATTGGTCCAGAATGCAGTAGCGTGGGTCCTTACGGGAACCCCTATTACCCATATCCAACCAATGCTCCATCAGCTACACTGGCTCCAGACTGAATACTGGATCAAGTTCAAGGTGTTGGTTTTGATCTTTAAAGCCCTTCATGGTCTGGGACCAATATTTCTTCAGGACCGCCTCTCCTGGGATACCACCCAAAGAGCACTATGCTCTTTAAATAACAACACACTGATGGTCCCAAGGCCAAGGAATATTCGCCTGGTCTCAGCTATAGCTAGAGCCTTTTTGGCAGTAGCCCCAGTTTGGTGTAATGAACTTCCAAGCGAGATCTGGGCTCTGCAGGACTTAGTTCAATTCTGCAGGGCCTGTAAAATGGAGATGTACCACCAAGTGTATGGGTGAATCCAGGGGAGTTCCTATTTATATAGTTCTTCCTGCCTCTCTTCCCCGTTTTCTTCTTCCTCTGGGACAGTGATAACGTCATTATATGCCATCTGATTGTCTATATCTGGTCTGCCTTTTATCATCTTCCGCAGATCAGGCAATTGGCCCCTTATCTCTCCGCCCAGGATCTTGCTACAGTGAACCATGCAATGGTCACTTCCAGGCTAGATTACTGTAACTTGCTCTATGTGGGCTTACCCTTGAACCTGACCCGGAAAGTCCAGCTGGTGCAAAATGCAGCAGCTTGCCTGCTGACTGCGATGCCTATGTGGGCACATATTTGGTCGGTGCTCTGCAAATTGTACTGGTTACCAATTGAGGTGTTGGTATTAACCTTTAAAGCCCCATGTGGCCTGAGAACTGCATATCTAAGGGACTGCCTCTCCCCATATACCCCCCAGAGGGCCTTGCACTTCACTGATTAGCATCTACTGGTTGTCCCTGGCCCAAAAGATGTCCACTTACACTCAACAAGGGCCAGTGCTTTTTCTGTCCTGGCCCCTACCTGGTGGAACATGCTCCCACTTGAGATCAGGGTCTGGCGAGACTTATTAGAGTTCCTCAGGGCCTGTAAAATGGAGCTGTTCCACCAAGCTTTCAGTTGAGGCAGTGGACACCCAATTAGTTGGCCTCCCTACATAGAAGTTGCCCTGACTATTTGCCCTATGTGGAGCTTGGTACTATAGGAATCTGATACGGCTCCAGTACCATCAGTTTGGCTTAGAGGGGGGTCTGAACTGCTACACTCAATAAGCCATTTTTTAATTGTCTAATGGGTTTTAGCTGTTTAAGAATTAATTATTGGTTTTAATTGTTTGTGCGTTTTGTTGTTAACTGCTCATGCACTTTGTTGTTACCCGCCCTGAGTCTGTTCTGGGAAGAGTGGGATATAAATGTTATTATTGTTGTTGTTGTTGTTGTTTTATATGGTCTTAACTGCATTTTAAACTATTATATGTTGTGATCCACTCTGAGCCCCTCAATAGCCGGGGAAAGCAGAATAGAAAAAGAAAGAATAAATAAATTAATAAATAAATGTCATGCTCCTAACTTCACTAATACATTTGTATTAGCATTTCAAGTACCAAAACTACTACAAAGCAAATGGAAAAGGGTAGGGTTTAAAAACACAGTGGTAATGCATATGACGCTGCAAGTATGGCAATGCAACCACCTATTTTTCATCTCTAGAGGTTATAGATTTTGATCAACATCACTTTGCGCATTCATCCCCTCAAGATGGTACTGATGACCAAAATTTTGGAGATTCACTCTTTCCTGTAATTAACTGGCAGTCATTTGAAAGAACTGGAAATGACAAAGGCTAATATTGTCCATTGCTAGTATTGGTCATCTATAGCTTTCTTTTACATAATTTACATGCACATGGATTCTATACACTGAAAAATCTACACCCTTGTAAGGAAACAAAATAGGCTCAAAAAGATTCACAGGTTTGACCTGCATGAGAGAAAGATCAAAATTGAAATGGGAATATTCAGACTGAACCAAAAATATTTATGAAAGTCAATACTACCCTACCAGAATACCTCCTGGATGAGACATGGACACAAGTATTCATGTTTTTTTCTGAGGACTGCCCTTGTTATATCTGAAATAGGGTGACTGGGTAGCGGCGAGTGAATGCGGGTATGCGCTCTTCCTTTAACAGCCTTGAGTGAAAGGTTAAGTCCTTTTGGTCCATGGGCCTCCCTCAGACTGAACTCAGGTTCAAAGAAGAATAGAGCAAGAAATAATATGATTGGTTTTGAGCCAGTGTATTTTGTTTTAATTTTGTGGTTACGTTGAAAAGTTTTGCTTAAAATACTCAAAATGCAGCATAGCTTAATACTGAGAAGATAGAAGAAGAGATAAAAGAAAGAAAAGAACCTTTTATTGTAGATTATTTAAGCAATTAAAAATATATATGTACATCTATCAAAAAAAAGAAGAAATTGTGATGTAAGAAGTATGTATATACTACTAGCTAAAATTGTAATTTTTATTTGTAATTCAGTTCTTCAATAAAACAAAATGCAAATATATATATTATAACTGGAAACCATGTTGGAGTTTGCATACTCAACAGTTTTTCACAGATGGCACTGGTCTTTTTAGGACACAATATAGACATAATTCCCATTGTTGTAACAGATCTCCCAACCCAACTATGTTTCATCATTATATCTGTACCAAAGTTAGCACCAGCAATGGCAAGATACAAAGCAGATGTACAGCCACGGTTGGAAGCAAGTTAGCAAATTCTGTCTTGAATTAGCCATGGGTGGCAATAACACTGGTGAAGGCATAACACTGTCTTGTGGTTAGTTCCCCAAAGACAGAGGGTGTAGAATCTGCATGAGTGGGGAAGAGGGAGGACTGTCCTCCTCATCGGAATAAAGAGACAGACACCAATAAATTGGATAAAATTAAGGGCCACTTTATTTAACATTCAAATCAGTAAATGGCAAGGCTCATACAAGGCCAGGGGTCTCAACAGACCCCTCCCCTGTGATGCTGCAGGTGAGTCACCCTGCCCCTGGCTGGAGCCAACTTGTTGTGGCTCAAACCAGGCTGGCACAGCAAACAGGCAAAACCCCAGAAGGTCAATCCACAAGCCGTACAACTTAATGGCCGAAACCCTCAAGGCAGCCCCCCAAAGGCAGTCTGCATTCCTTCACCCCGGGTCACACAACCAAAGGTAGCTCATGCCAGACCCCAACCCCCCCCAAAAAATGAGGCACTAACTGGTGCCTCCCAGTTGCAAATTTTCGACCATAAAAACAATCCTGCCATAACTAAGCCAAGCCTCAGCTTAGGCCTTAGCACCCATCGGGAGGCCTAAAGCCACCCACAGCCCTTGTGAAGAGCCTCCAAGAAGAGATCATTGCCCTTCTCAGACAGATAGACCCTATCACCTCGGTAGAGTTCTGGGCACTCAATTCGAATACGTGGGTAGGGCCCAAACCCCCTTCCATAGCCCTCCTGATCTCTCTGTTAGCTTTACAGCAGGCTCTATTGATCCCCACAGGATGCCATACAACCCATCAAACTATGTGGGGAATCATGGCCGACCAGACTAACAAAGCCCCAGGCCATTTCATCTTTAGAACCCACAAATCTTCCTTGGCCTGTAAAACCAGCGTCTTGCCTTTTACCAGCCCTAGGTCATTCCCACCCCTAGTGGATAACCACTACCTGAGGAGGGGGGTCTTGCTCCCCATGAAATAACAAGGCCAATGCAGGCCCTGGCACCCACGCCACTCAATCGTAACCCACCGACTGAGTCCCAGCTGACAGCTAAAAGCAGTTCTCCAAGTCCGATGAGCTGCCCGGAACACAAAACTGTGCCCACAGATGAGAACTCAGCTCTTCCCACCAGGAACAACAGTGCCTAAAAAGGAGAAAACAGTTAACTAGGCACTTAACTCAAGGAACAGTCACCAACAACCCAGAAACTCAAGGGCCAAGGAAAACCTGAACATAGGATTTATAAGTTGATGAACGCCATCTGCCCAAGGGCTGAATCTCTGAAGTAGAATTGCCCATGGCAGTGGCTGTAGAGGGGGCTCTGATTCAGAATTAATGGGTCCTGAATCTTACCCCCAACAAACCCAACCTAGCTAAAGCCCAGGATGTCACAGCCCAAAATTGATGTCTAGTCAGTGGACTGCCATCCATGTGACGAAACAAGAAACCCTCCCCAGGACCCCGGCCATCAAATAGCCCACCAGCACAGAGAAAGGGCAAAACTCTTTGTCTGCACAAGGGCCCAGTGTGATCACAGTGCCTCTATGGCACTAATCCATCTTAGAACTCTGCACAGTAATTAACGCCTTTTCCCCCTCCAGCCTCAAATCTGAAGCTAATAATGCACAACCAGACATGTCACTCCATCACTACCAATTCACTAACTCTGAATGCCTTGAAAAAGGCAACCAGAGCAGTGGCATGAAACAAGCTGGATGCACAAACTTCCCCCCGAGCCCCGAGTAGGCCTTTAAGAACTTTTGGGGAAATAGGCTTTCTTCTGTCCTTTTGAGGACCAATTTCTCTAGCCCACCTCTCCAGCGTCTTCCAGAAGGATGGCCCCGAATAGATCTCACAGCCAATCCCTTACCCCTGAGGGCAACACAGTAATGGAACAAGTGCTCCACCGGGAGGAGTCAGGTCACACAATACCCTACCTCTGACCTAAACTCCTTGAATTGCCACACAGCATGCTCATTTGACTTCCTGGTGCTGTGGACTATGGCTAGGCCTATTGCTCTGCAGACCTCAGCCCTCCAATCATCCATAGCACCTGAAGCATTCCAGCTGGATGATGATCGGCTTCTGGGGCCAGCTGATGAAACCTCTCCATCTGTTTATGAGAGAGAGCGTCAGCTACCCCTTTATTAACTCCAGGTACATGCTTGGCCAAAAACAGTATGTTAAGCCGAAGGCATCTCAGAGTGAAGGCCCTCACCAACCTCATAACTCGTGGCGATTTGGAAGAGAGGGAATTAATGACATGAACCACAGCCATGTTGTCACACCAAAAGTGGCCTGTGTGGTTGGCTAGGTCCTCCCCCTACAACCAAACTGCCACCAGAATGGGAAAAATACTCGAGAAAAGTTAGGTCCCTATTTACGCCAGCCCTCAACCAATGCTCCAGCCAACTCTCAGTGCAGCAATGTCCACGGAAGTAGACTTTGAAACCCTGAGTACCGGCCGCATCTGACATAACCTGAAGTTTGGCTTCAAGCCTCATATTGTCCCTCCAAAAGAATACCCCATTAAATGATTCCAGAAACTCATTCCAGACTAGAAGGTCTGCACGCATACCCCTAATTATACGGGTCCTGTGCTGGGGAAGCTGTAACCCAGCCATAGCATTGCTGAGCCCTCGTAAAAAGGCCCACCCAGGTGCCACAACTTTGCAAGCAAAGTTAAGATGCCCCACCAGTTGCTGCCACTCTAATAGTGTAGTTTTCTGTTTAGCCAGGAAATCAGACAACTTGGCCTCAGGCAGTTGCATTATGGTGTCCAATTCAATACCCAGAAAGATCAGCCTCTGAACAGGACCTTCCATTTTTTCATGGGCCAGCGGAACTCCTAGCTCCACTGCCAACTCATGAAAACCTGCCAACAACCGGGCGCAACATCCTGATCCAGCTGGGCCCACAAACAAGAAATGGTCTAAATCCTGTAAACCAGCTTTTTCACGTACAGCCCATTCAAGGAATGAACAAAACGTTCAAATGCCGTACATGAGACGGAGCACCCTATAGGTCTGTCCATGTAAAACTGACCTTCAAAGGAAAAGCCCAGCAATTCAGTGTCAGAGGGGTGTACTGGGAGAAGGTGAAATGCTGACTTAATGTCGCATTTTGCCATCACAGCTCCCTGACCACAGCATTGTACCACACAAACAGCCTGATCAAAGGTGGAGTAATTCACTGAACACAAATGGCTGGGAATACTATCATTCATTGACTCCCCCTGTGGGTAAGAAAGGTGGTGAATCAAATGATATTCACCAGGAGCCTTTTTGGGGACCACCCCCAGGGGGGAGACATGAAAGTTAGGCACAGGAGGGGCAGAGAAAGGACCCTAAATCTTACCTTCAGCTCTTTCCTTGGCAATTTTATCATGCACAGTGTGCTCTAGACCCTGAACAGAACTAAGGTTCCTGGCCATGAAAGTGGCACAAGGACCCCAGTAAGGAATTCTAAAAACAAACGTAAAATCCCGAAACAAATAAACTCCATCAGCTTTTTTGGGATAATGGTTCAACCACCCCTCAAGAGCCATCAGCTTTAGGGGGCTGGGGCCCTTTACCAGAAGGTTGCTTCTTCTGACTCCTTCGTGGCTTGGCCCTGAAACAGTTACTGAAGGAATGTGACCCTCTGCATAATGGACATTCATGCTTGTACTGTCAAGCTTTCCAATTGCAAACCTCTTGGGAGCCAAACTCCCTGCAAAGCAGGCGGGGTTGAACTGCCTGCCCCACAGAGCCACAGGAACTGGGAGCCACTTGCAATCTATGCACCAGATGGCCACTGTCTGAACACTCCCCCAAATTTGGCTGAGCAGGGGACATCACCTACAGCCAAATCTCCAGAATAATTTGATCCCAAGGAAGGGAGGGATACAAGGCAGCTCACATCTGGAACTACTTATCATACTGGAACCAGGCCGGGCCATTAAACATTGTAAACTCCTTGTATATAATGTCCATGTATTGGATCAACGCAGCAGCCCTCCAGGGCTGTGAAGATGCAATCAAGCCAGAGTACATAAAGTACTTTGGAATCCAGTTTCCCAGGTCCTATCCACCTTCCTTCTCCTCAGCTTCTCCTTGTCCTTATCATCTAAGTCTTCTTTATCCTTCTTCTCGATTTCCCGATAAAGGAGAAGACATCAACAGACTCTCCTTTACATGTTTTTTCCTTCGTAGCAGGCAATAAATGATCACCTAATGGTAGTCCCAGGTCCCCAGGAGGTAGTACTCTAAGTGGCACAGAAGCATACAGAGTGCCCCACGACAGGGATACCCTCACGCACCTCAGGGCGCCTCAGGTGGTCCTGAGGGCTGGCCTGAAAAACCGGTCCATGCCAACAATGGGTCGTATTGACCAGAGGACCAAGTCCATGGTTGGGAACCGGCCACTGGACAGGAAGCCTGGGCAGAGGCTGAAGAACCAGAGGCAAACATCTGACCCCAGGGTCCCCAAGGCCAAACCATCCCAGGAGGTTCAGTTTGTACTGACTTACCAACTGCCTCAAGCAAACCTGTAGCCAGAGGAACAAGGTCAGATCTGCTTCCTTGGCCCTTGGGAGAGACTCTTGTGCCCTGCCATGGGCTCCACTTGAAGATGCTGCATCCACTGCAAAAAATCTGCCCTCAAGGAGAGACAATGGAGTTAAAACATCAGCCTGAAACCAAGCCTTAGATGCCTGTTTGCTTCTTTTCTTCACCCCAACCCGTTTCCACTGGTGATTGAGGGGGAGCAAAGCCTGATGCCTGCTCAAGAGCCTTCAGCCTATTTAAGATGGCCATATTGACCATGTCACCATCTTCATCCTCAGATGAAGACAAGGCAGGCACAGGTTGCTTTGAAGGGGCCTTTGGTGCTGGCCGCTTACCTTTAGAAGGCCTAGAACCCTCCTTAGAAGCCCATTGGGAGGCCTGTAAAAATGGCCACCAAAGAAAACTAAATTAAAATGGCTGCCAGTGAGAAGGTCTTGAAGAGGACTCTGCTGCCCGGTAGCAGTTACTTCTGAGGCATATTAATCCCAATGGCCACCTCTCCAGGCCCAAGACACAAGGATCATGGCCTGAGCCTTATAGGCCTAGCCACCTGCCAAGGCTCTACCACAGGATCCCAAGAGCACTCTCTAGCCTTTGGGCCAGGCTGCTGCCCAGGCCCCTGAAATCCCATGCCGCTATCACTATCAACTGCCGCCCAGAGTACGCCGCTGCTCTCCTCCACTGCCAAGAGCTACAGTCCAGAGTTGAGCCACCACTTATAGTGGCCGTGAGGAGCACTGCTGGGAGCTGCCATGTGCCGCCATAGCCTCGCTCAGCTGCCACCAAACCCCATTGCTGCCTTGCCCTGCTGCTGCCTAACTCCACTGTCACACCAATCCAGTCCCCAACAACAAGTCCTGGGCCCAGCAGGTAGGCTGCACGCCCCTTCACGGTGATTGGTGCTCCACACAGCCCGATCACCAGACAAAGACTGGCAAGCGAGGGGAAGGAGCTGATCATTAAACACAGCAAGCTCCACCCCTTCTTGGAAGGACCCAGGCCGTCGCAACTGCTGTCTCTCTCCTTCCTGACGGCAAAGCTGGCCCTCCTACTGCACGGCCAGGTGGCTGAGTGGGGCCAAAATCTTCAAGCCTGTTTGAAACCCGTACTCTTCTAGGCATAGTGAGAGTATTTTGGAACATTCGGTATGCAAATTATGCCACATAGTGTTATTGACCTATGGGCCAAGCAAGATGAAGCAGAAAGTAGCCACCTGCCAAGTGACTGTATGTTGCATCTCTTAATTTTATTACAGTACTTAATTTCATACATAAATGTCATACATCAATTCATATAAAAATTTTGAACTTGATTAATAAGTATTTATACTGTTCTTTGGTAAAAACATGTTCTGATGGACAGCTACCGCAGTGATAGTTAGTAAAAATGCTCTGTCTGCCAACTGTTGCATAATCTCTAATACTATAATACAATCTATAATACTGTGCTGAAGTGGCAACATTCTCCAACTAATTTCCTAATGGTCTTTATACTGTGGTATTTTAAAAAACAAAAAGCGCTTTAAAGACAGTCGCAACCAATACTATGATGAAGTAAACCCTTTGTAAATTATGTACAAAGCCTTTCAGGTCTATCCTTCCCTCTGGCTGTGATTGATAATCATCACAGACTACCCTTCCTTTCATTACTCCCATCTATAAGCAAATAAAAGGAAAGGAGACAAGTATAATCCTAGTTTCATGTTGGGACTGTAATAAAAGCATTTGCTTTCTGTAGGTGGAAATGTTGTAGTCTCACCCTGGGCCCTGTCCTCAACAACTGGCTTTGCTCTCTGGCCTCTGTTCAAATGAAAATGCCCCAGGTTATTGCACCAAATGAATAGGAGCAGGGTCCCCTTGCACCGCATCCTTTGGGGCTACCCTTTTTATAGACTGAAGAGCACTAATGTCCTCATCTGGATAGGCCAGGCTAGCCCAGTCTCATAAGATCATGGAAGCTAAGCAGGGTTAGCCCTGGCAAGTATTTGTATGGGAGACCTCCAAAGAACACCAGGGTCATGACAGAGGCAAGCAATGACAAACCACCTCTGTCTTGAAAATCCTACAGGGTCGCCATGAGCCAGCTGTAACTTGATGGCAAAAAAGAGCACTAATGCTGTTAGCTGAATAAAACCATGGATTTAAAAAAAAATGGAGGAAAAACCCCAACAATTAAAGTTCAGACCTAAACAAAGTTGAAGTCAATAGGCTTAGACTAACCTTGTTTTACTATTGTTGCACTATTAATGCTGAAATGGCTTCATGAATTTGGATGACCCTGCATACTGTTCAAAAAGCACCATCAAATATTATTTATGACCCTGACAAACATAAGCATAAACTATGGGGGGGGGGGTTCGGCAGGCTTGGGTCTTCCCCGGATTTTTCAAGAGGGACTGAGCCTCCCCTGGGCAACCAGTGCCAGGCAATAGTAACAAACTCCTTTGAGTTTATGAAAATGTTTTCCAATGCAATTTAGATTTTCAAGAAGGAGAGAAAATGATCTTTGGAGACATGAATGGGGTAAAAGATTCTGTAAAGAAATGCATTTTTCTCCTGGGATTTTGGCAAGCAGGAAAACTTCCCCCTGTGTGAGTTGTTTCCTCAAGCCAGTTTGGTGTAGTGGTCAAGTGTGTGGACTCTAATCTGGGAGAACCAGGTTTGATTCCCCACTCCTTCACTTGCAGCTGCTGGATGACCTTGGGCAAGCCATAGTTCTGTCAGGGTGTTCTCTCAAGGACAGTTCTGAAAAGAGCTCTCTCAGCCTCGCCTATCTCACAGGGTGTCTGTTACGGGGAGGGGAAGGGAAGGGAAAGGAGTTTGTAAGCCGCTCTGAGACTCCAAGTGAAGGGTGGGGTATAAATCCAATCTCCTTTCCTCCTCCTCCTCCTCTGGGCTGGAAAGAAGGAAGTCAGTGTGCCCACTGGAAATAATGGGAGAAGCTTGAAGGCCCATTGAAGATAATGGGAACAAGGAATGGTAATTGATTACGTGGGTGCCACTGAAATACATTGCAGCACAAAAAAAGTTCCAAAGAAAATGCAGAATTGTTTTTCCATTAAGGTCTTTGGGCCCAGATACGTTACTCTGGGACTGGAATGACAGCCCTCAAAGTGGAATGATGGTCTCTAGGAAGAGAATCTGTGCTCTGGAACTGGAATGACAGCCCCTGGAAGTAGCAGAAGTGTCCTGGTACTGAAATGACAGCCCCCAGAGTGAAATGATGATCCCTAGCAATAGAATCTGTGTTCTGGGACTGGAATGAACATAAGAACATAAGAGAAGCCAATGTTGGATCAAGCCAACGGCCCATCCAGTCCAACACTCTGTCACACAGTGGCCAAAAATACCAGGTGCCATCAGGTGGTCCAGCAGTGGGGCCAGGACACTAGAAGCTCTCCCACTGTTGACCCCCTGAAGCACCAAGAATACAGAGCATCACTTGCCCCAGAGTCCCTATCTATACCATGTGGCTAATAGCCACCGATGGACCTCTGCCCTATATGCTTATCTAATTCCCACTTGAAGCTGTCCATGCTTGTAGCTGCCACCACCTCCTGTGGCAGTGAATTCCAAGTGTTAATCACTCTTTGGTTGAAGCAGTACTTCCTTTTATCCATTCTAACCTGACCGCTCAGCAATTTCATTGAGTGCCCATGAGTTCTTGTATTGTGAGAAAGGGAGAAACGTACCTCTTTCTCTACCTGTTCTATCCCATGCATAATCTTATAAACCTCAATCATGTCACAGAGTGGAATGATGGCTCAGTGCTTTGGGACTCGAAGTACAGAATGATGGTTCCTGGGAGTAGCAGAGGTGTTCTTGGACTGGAATGACAGCCCTCAGAGTGGAATGATAGTCCCAGAACACTTCTGCGACCCCCAGGGGCTACTATTCCAGTCCCAGAACACTTCTGTTAATCCCAGGGACTGTCATTCCACTTTGGGGGTTGTCATTCCAGTCCTGGAATCTGGTATTTGATTTTATTGTAATTTTTTTAACAAGTGTAAACAAAGAAAAAGTTTGCTTTGTTAATTAAAAATTAAAGTTGTATTTCAGCTGTCTGAAGACCATTTGTTGAAGCCAAATGTGCTTTGCAAGTTGAAGCTAAAGAGCAGAAATTAACCATGCACAGGAATGCAGTCATTTCCCATAAACTTAATTGTGATTTTAATTATTTATTCTGAATGTCTGCATTTTTAAGGTGGAGTTTTTACACAGTATGTTAAGAAGGCAAGGTATATAAAATCCTAGGTGGTCTGTGAGTTTTTTGGGGGGTCATGGTTATGGGCACTGTTCTAAATTGCCTCAAAATATACTTGCACTCAGTTGTAGGATATAAGTTTGACGTGAGGAGAAGACTGCTACTACTGTAAACTCTGTACATTGCTCAGAAATTGAGTGCACAGCAACTGTTTTGTATTCTGCCCTGTTTCAGAAACTTCAGCTGTGTATTTACCAAATGAAGGCATCTGTGATCAGGACTGGTGCCAGGTTTTTTTGCACACTAGGCGAGGCTACCTTCTGGCGCCCCCCCCCCCGTGCGCCCACCAGTTTCCAAATATAAATGTGTTTTAGGGAGAATGAAAAACACATCATTTGAAATTGCTAATTTCTTTTTCTTTAATTGTGAGAACAAGTTGTTAGCTGAACTGCTTATCTATGCGGACTAACTTATTTGAGGTCTAGCCAATGTATACAGAGAAATCGAGCTTCACGTCAGGAACCCTTTTCCCCAAAGAGAACACTTGACAAGGTTTCTTAAGTTGAATCAAGATTCTCTTTACTGAGTATTCTTTTTATTTACAGGCATACAAAAACAGATTCACACACAAGTTCCTTCAGATTACAGTAGAAATGGAAATGCAATATTTGGGGTTTTAAAAACTAAGAGTGTTTAGGAGGGGAAAAGCATATACTTATTTGATCCAGTAGTCTTGTCCTTCCAGTGAAGATAGGGATAAGTTCTAACTAAGGGAAACTCTCACTTTACAATGTTGGAGCCTGCCAACAATTGCAAAGGGTCTCTTGATCCGGATTCCAAGAGAGCACACGAAAGTTACCTATAGTAGACTTAAGATTGGGGAATGGCCAAGAAGAAGCTTGAGGAGGCTGAAGCAGGAGGCTTGAGAGGCGTAGAACAAAGGTCACACCTCGTTTTATCAGCTAGTATGGGGGCTGGCTTGGGGTGTCTCTGGTCCATCCCATCCTTGTACCTATTGGCTAGAGGATTTGGGGGTTCCCTCCTACTAAGGTGGGGCAATACTGAAAGTCTACACCTTTCTACAAGGGAGGTTTGGTCAAGGTGTGAAGGTGGGTTGGCATGGAAACCTTTAAGTATGCAGATGACTCTGGCTAGGTCCAGGTGACAATCTTCACATGTGTAAATGTCAAGCATCCTGTGGGTTACATGCGAGGTAGAGATTCCTCAATGGTGGAAAGGCTGTTGTTTCTACATCCTGCTGGAGAACCATAATGGAGACGCTAATGGAGATGCTTCTTGTTCCCAAGGCCTCATGGGTAGGTATATGCAAGGCATGTCTGTGACCTCATTTGCATGGAAGTACAGGCTGTGTGGTACCTCCCTTACACAGAGAGTCACATTAACTCAAGCATACATTATCCCAAAGCAAAGACACTTGCTGGCACCATTCCTGGTGTGTATGCAGGTCAGAAAATAACAAATAAAAGCATTTTCAAAGTCCATCTCCTAACAAAGTAATACAAGCTCTGATTTTCTATCTCAAGCAGAAAAACACAAATCACAAAGCATTTTGAAAAATCCTGTTAATTGTGATGTTGACATTTAAGTCTCTTTAATGTTTCTGTTTCAGGTACATCAAAATTCACATCAGAATTATTCAGTAGGCCTAATGCTACTGAATAATGTTTCACCCATACGGTTAGTCAATGCTATAGTACTAATTACTCATTACATACAGTTACACGTGCGTCTATATAGACTGTAAAAAGCAGTAAGTGTTACAGGTATTTAAACCTGAACATCACAAGCAGCACTTCTAGCAAGGAAGGGGAATCTTGGGAACAGATTAGGGAGATCTGGGCTGAGCTTCTGTTACAGGTATTAACACCGGGTGTGGCCAGTGATGTGAACCTAAGGTATGCAATGGCCCTGCAATAGCCAGGCCAGTGGATTCAGGAACAGCCCAGGATATTAAAATTGTACTATATACCTTTTTCTTTGCTTGTTTAAACAGTTTTATAAGCCACTTTGAGCCCTAGGGGGAAGAAAAAAAGGCTTGGAATACTTAAATAATAATCCTAAAATTAATTTAATGATTAAATTCTGGTTTATATTTTATTCCTAAATTAAAGTACTGTTACCTAATCCTGGGCCATTGTAGAAAAATACTTGGGTTTCCTTGCAACAACTATTAAATGTGCAATATTATATTACACCCCCCCAAAAAAAATTGCCAGAAAGGTCTTTTATTTATTTGTATTCCTATATATACTTACTTTAAATAAGTCTCATTGTCTTCAGTGGGTTTACTATTAAGTAAATAAGCAGTAGATTGCAGCCTTGTTTAAATTTAATTAAATGACCCTTTCTTTTTTCTGGCATACCTGAGAGAAAAACTAGTCTTGCATTTGAATAAATTCTGTAATATAGATGTTTCATATTATTTTACTCTGGAAATAATCTCACGTGAATATGTTAATCCAGAATGGTGCTTCCACCAATAACAAAACACCACTGATATCTTGGTTAATGTGTTGAAGTATCAGTGTTGTTAATGAAGGAAGGAATTTGGAAGGATCAAGTGCTGAAACACTGAGTAAAATTGCCCTGAGTTGTTTCTAGGGGTTTCAAACTGGTTCTAGCATCTCACCTAAGAAAAACATTGCTGCCCTACTTTCTTGATGGCTTGGCACCAACTTGTTAAAAGTTTCTTCGTCGGAGCAACTGTTCTCAGAAAGGAACCTTCCTGTAAAACAGCTACATCATCCACTGAAAGAACTTTCCCTGTCCCTTAGGAAGCGGTGGGATGGGAATGCATTCACAGTCTCTCCCAGAGGAGCTAACTCAGTTATCCCTCCCTTTCACTCCCTGCATTCATCAATAAACCCGTCAGATTCCGAACACATGAGCAAACGGTGGGGGTGGGGATAGCGTTTGCAGTCACCGCCTGCAGATCTGAGACAGAGTTCAGTTTGCGACTGCACGTCCTAGCTGATTGTGAAGCAAGCATGCTTTCTCGGATCAGAAGTAAGTCACATTGTGGGGCTTACCTCCTAGGAAGCTGTGCATAGGTTTTGCCTTTGGATGGGGAGAGCAGAGAAAGGCGATAACCAGTCTGATGCTAGACCTGAACAAATAACCCAAGCCAGAGTCCTGGCCAGGCTGAGGCAAGCAGCTTCTTTCTTAACCTGCACCAGAAAGGCAGGCGGGCAGGGGGTTCCTCTTTGGAAAGCCCCCCCCCCCAGTGCCTAGTTTTCTGCGCCACCCCACAGCCAGCCAGACTCCACACACCATGCCGAGAGTCCCCCAGAGTGCAATACTAAATCTCTGCACACTATGCTGGTGTAAGTCCCATTGACTTCTCCTACCAGGCACTCACTCATCCTCATGCAAGGCGCTCTGTTCACCCAGGGGCTGTGGCAGGAGATGAGCTTCTCTACTGCCCTCACAGTTCAGAGGGGGCGGGCCGAGGAGGAGGAGAATGGAAGCAAAGCAGAAGCTTTTTCATTCTGGGACTCAGCAGCGTGCTCCTGTTTGCTGGTGGCGCGGAAGGGAAGAAGCTGGGGGCGGAAGGGAAGAGGCTGGGGGCGGGCACCCCCAAATTTTGCCCCACCCCTACTCAGGCATCAGGAGGGAGGGCCGCAGAAGGGGTGCCTTTTCCGAGGGAGTGCAGCACGGCCACCCCACAGATGGGCTCTGGCTTCTCTGAGCCCTCTGAGATCTGCGCCCATAGGTGGCTGCCTAAGTTCGCCTAATGGCAGCGCCAGCCCTGTCTGTGATGCCACAATTTAGTACATTTCAGTACAAAGTTGCCATTATGAATAAGGCAGAGACAAGACTCCTGTAAATGAATGTCCAGGAAAACTTTTAAAATGCTCCCCTATAGGCTTTTCTGTGTCACCTTTCTTACTGTCAAACTTGTGACCATTAGTTTGTCCTATGAACATGGTATGTACATTTGCAGCTCTTAAAGTGACTTTTTTAAAAGTGAATTTCAAAAACAAGACCCGGTAGGAGACTGCTGAGATACCACTATAATCACTGGACAACTCCCACCTTTTCCTGGGTTTAGCCCAGCCCAGGGGCATTCCTAGGGGGGTTCCGGGGGTTCCCAGCCCCCCTAAATTTCTGGGGAGCCCTTCCTTGTATCCCACATGGTTCTGCCTCCATAGATAGTGACAGTGGCCTGTGATGTCACTGGCTCCGCTATGATGTCACTAGGCACCAGTTCTTTTAAGGACCTAGCATAGGAATGCCTCTGGCCCAGCTCCCCCCCCCGAACTGGAAAGTCTACATTCCTGCCAAGGATGTTGTTGTGATTTTAAACAACATGTAGCATGTAAGTTCATACTCAGTGCTAAGATAGGGAGCCCAACTGAGCATGAAGAAGAGACTTGAAAGCTGACTACTGGTACACCTTGGGACAAAACAGATGTGATATGGAGCACAGATTTCCACCAGTTTGTGAAAAGTAAATTGTGCAGTGGTGCAGCAGCAATTTGGATCAGAACCTGTTGGGAAGAAAAGAACGGATTTAATCCTCCTAGATCCACTTTGTTTTGCTATTCAAAACTGGGCATCTGGCAATGTTATTAGCATTTTACACACACAGAGATTTTTTAAAAAGTCATACTTTATTTCCTCCTTAAAACTGCTAATTAAGTAATAAGAAGTTTTGACTAGCAAAACTGAGCAGGGATCCAAGGATTGCATCTTTCTTCTACCCTTCCTATGTGGCTACAGTCCAAACTGTGCCTTGGATCTCTCAAAAAAATCTGCACTGAGGGAATGGACAGGGGACCTTCAGTGACAGCACAAGGGAGAAGGTCTATAGCAGGAAGGGGGAACTGAAGAGAATTGCCCTCTCCCATTAGTGGAAATTTTCTGCTGGATCCAGCCCCATGGTTTTGCACATACAGAATTTATTTTTTACAGACTGATGGAGATCCATGACCGCTGTTTGGATTTTATCTGCTCCATGTACATGGTTTCACTTGCTCTGTGGGTCTAAAAAGTCAGCCTCTCCCATCATATTTTTAACAAAGATGGGTTAACTGTGATTATTTCTTCCTCAAAACTATTTCTGACATCTAATTCTTTATGCAAGCTATGCTGTAGAGTTGCCAGTATCTAGATTTGTGTGTGCGTGTGTCATTCCAAACACTGAGACAGCAAGAACATTGTTTCTTAGCTTGTATAGCATTATACATCATGTCACTTGTACCCCACCCACAAACTGAACTGAAAAATTCAGTCTGCTCCTAAAAGCACTAGGCTCCAGTGACACCCAGATACTTCCTGCCGTTGTTAAATTAGCTACTCTGAATACTCCATTCCAAGCTCAGGCCCAGCAATTATGCTCTAATTTCTTCCTTTTCACAAGCCTGTCCCATGCACAACATATTGAAACACATGTTCTAGAAAATGATTTCAGTGGACCTTACTTCAAGTCCAAGAGACCTCTGAAGATGCCAGTCACAGCTGCTGGTGAAACATCAGGTACTACAATGCCAAGACCACGGCCATACAGCCCGGAAAATCTACAATTAATGAACTCCAGCTGTGAAAGCTTTCGACAACATTAGTTATTCGTTTGCTTTAATTGATATGAATATCGGCTCATGGAAGAGGTCTGATTGAAATAAACAGCATATCAGAGAGAAGCTTACCAACAGATGATGGGTGGCATCTCCCACTCGTGTGCATATAAGCATGCATATGGATTCTGAACAGAATGCCATTTCGCCTTTTGAGAAGATAAGTTGCTGGAAAAGACAATCATGCTAGGAAATGTTGAAGGTAACAGGAAAAGAGCAAGAGCCAACATGAGATGAGCAAGGCTGTTAACGATAGGATGTTTTGGAGGATATTAATTCATAGGGTGGCCATAATGAACAAGAGAATTATTGGAAAAGTTGTCAAGTACTATTATAGATTGGTGCCTTGGTCTTTACATGTGTTTAATATCTCCACAGAGATTGTCTATGTAAATTGTTCTGATCAATGGAAGATCTTGTCTGATGAAGACTATGAACAAAACAATGGCAGCAATCAGTGATGGTGTGATGTCATTTCCCAGAAAACCCAGAAAACTCAGAAGTGATATCATGCCTCTCTAGTAATTTCTAGAAGCTCTATGGGAAAATTATTTTATTTTTCCATTACTTTAATTCATTTTTCTTCTGCCGCCACTCTGAATGGCAGTGGGTAAGAGGAGATGGAGAATCCCTCATCCCAACTGGAGCCTGGCAACCCTACCATTAACAGGAACCTAAAACAGAGTAGGTACAGGACATATAGATCTTGAAGGCAGACCAGCACACAAATAGGGATTTGAAGAAAGCATAGACCATTAAAGCTCACCCCTGGCCTAAAGAGCTGTAGGTGTACATGGGAGGTAGACAATAGACATTGATGCACACAAATGTAGGGTAAGGAAGAATGATAGTTCATGCCAACATAGCTGAAGGAATCAGGAATAAAAAAGAAGTACTTCAGGCAGATCTGCCAATTGCTCCCCCACACACACACCCCAAACCCCCACCAACCCTGCTCTGCCTGTTCCTGTTCCTTTAACAGATATTCGCTGTGCAGAACTCAGAAAGGAAAGCTTTTCAGGGCTAATCATCAACTAACAGCTGCAAACCAAAGCAGATACAAGGCACAACTCAACCATAACTTCAGGATTCCATTTCTGCTTGTATCTGATGGAGGGAGCTTCAGTTTTTGAAAGTGCGTGACCCAAAATCTTTTTGATTTCTAAGGTGATACTGGACTCCAATATAGTGCCCGTTGCAGATATGCACTTGAAAAAAGGGCTAGGAAACAGTGGAATGAAACAAACAAGGTTGCCATTTTTTCCACAGCAGGACTCTTGTACTTTATCAACATGAACCACTTGTAAATATGGAGCAGGGAGGCAGTCTCAAGTGCCCTACAACCAGGATTCTGAGGAAATTTTAAGATATGTGGAGTGACTTTCCTTGACCAACTGCACTTTGCTCACATATTGACAAAATGAAGAAGAGGAATTGGCTTGAAAGGTGGAGGGCCTATTTGGGGCTGAATCTCATCACCTAAAAAAAAAAGCCTTCATTTGTGTTGCCAGCAGTTGGAAAACAAACCTATTCCCAATAGTTTTCCCCACCAGGTTTTCCTTCTTTCCCAGCTAATCTTCAGCCAGTGAGAGAGAGTTCCCTTTTGGCGATTTTTTTTTTTATCTCAATTAAGCTAGGTCCACGGGAAGTGTATAATATTTATTCTCCTTCTCTTTCTCCAGCCTCCACCCTAGCCAGGGCTTAATTTGATACTGAGCTCTCTTGATGCAATACCGAATGAAAAGGAAGTATCTCTGAGACTGCGCAGAGTGCTTTAACCAAGTGACTGCAACCAATCCTCACAACATACAGTGGGAGACAGAAGAATTACAGAACATATCGCGCTGCTCCCAAGCAAGTCTGATTCCCTCCATTTCCCTTTTTTTCAAGAAGAGCTCACCTTTTCCCTTGCAACATTCTATGGAGTTGAGACACAGCTCGTTCCCTTCCGTACCAAAATCCACTCCAGTTTTCCCCATTCCCCTGATAGTTTTCTTTCCACGATAAACATCCTTTCCCTCGGAGTTTCTCCTCCCTAGACAAGCCCGGCATAGAACAGGAATGCGCACCGAAAAGAGCCTCAATGGGTCATCTGTGTGACATTATAAAGTGCAGGAAGGGAGCCGAGGAGGAACTGTTACACTGGGCCTATATTATTAGAAGTGTACGTGTGGTTTGTACCGAGCGAGCTTCAGTCTCTGACGGGGGCAATACTACCCCCTTCATTTCATATGCCTGCCTTTTCCAGAAGCCAATGAAAGAGCTTCCTAAAAGGGGGGGGGGCTGAGCTCACTTCCTTTATGCTGAGATGGAGATAATTCACTTTGCAAGCAATTTACTTTGAAACTGCTCTACCAGCAACTTATCACAAAGAAATTAAATAGGTGATTTTTTTTCCTTGGCAGGGAGATAAAGTGCTGGGGGGAAGCTTTAAATGCTTGATTTCTTCCTGTAGGCTGCTTATAAGAGCCCAAGCAGCAGGGCCAAAAGAAAAGATGCTAGAAAATTGTTGTAGGCCAGAGGGCAGCCAGATAGAAGCACATGGGCCTTTCAGAGACGGAAGTGAGGGGAAATTCCCCCAGGTGCAGCTTCTCCAGTTGTTATCACTATGACAAGAAAAGCTACCCTGGGTGTAATTCTCATTTATAAGCAGCTCTTACAAATACAAGGGCCATTGCTGTCATGGACCTGGGACACAGGGAGGGACACAAAGGATAATGACAAAACTATCCAGATAGGGTTGCTAGCCTCCAGGTGGGGCCTGGGGATATCCCGCTTTTACAATTGCTCTCCAGCTGACAGAGATCAGCTCCCCTGGAGAAAATGGCTGCTTTGACCGGTGAATTGTACCATGTTGAGGCCTGTCCCCTCCCCAAACCCCACCCTCTCCTGGATCCACCCCCAAAGTTTCCAGGTATTTTCCAACCCAGACCTTGCAATCCTATATCCAGATTATTTACAAAGAATAGGTTGGGGGGGGAAGCAAGGAGAAGGTTTATCTTTTCCCTGGAACTCAGACCTGATCTGAATCATAAGAAGCCACGACAGCTCTATAATCTTAACAAACCTACAGGAGAGCCATCACTGACATCACATCTAGTGAGCAATCCTAATCAGGTCTACTCAGAAGTAAGCCCCATTTGACTCAGTGGGGCAGGAAAATGTCCTTAGGATTGCAGCTGAGCTAGAGGGGGTGGCAGGAGATGGCAACTTGGCTGCTGTTGACTCACATCTCCTTGGTAACAGCTAATAAAAGAAACAAGGGATCCAGGGTTGTTGCATTCAGCATTTTCCATTTCATTGACTGCAGTCAGGGAAACAACAGAACGTGATGATGTCACATCACATTTTCCTTTTAGAAATGAAGTTTTCACAGTCAAGGACTGACAGGCTGCTAGACTAACTGTCCTCATAAGAGGACCCTGCATACTGACAGACTTGGCTGTTTCAGTAACGCCTGGTCAAGCTTTTTATGATACAATTAAGTACAGAATAAGATAATGAATAGTTCTGTGTTTTAATTCTACTTTTATCTGACTTTGAAATACTGTTATTAGCAGAAACC
Source organism: Gekko gecko (assembly GCA_029375565.1). Lineage (NCBI taxonomy): Eukaryota > Metazoa > Chordata > Lepidosauria > Squamata > Gekkonidae > Gekko > Gekko gecko. Next base: position 115,490,038 of record JAPDNY010000001.1, on the reverse strand, counting down.
AAATTTCAGTCCACATTTGCAGTGGTGTCCTAAGCAGAGTTATACCCTTTACAATCAATTTAAGTCAATGGGCTTAGAAAGGTATAACTCTGCTCAGGCCTCCATTGTTGGTCTGGTTCAAAATTACCTGAATCCAAAGCCTTAGAGCATAATACAAATCATTTACTAATGTGACGAGTGTGATGTGTTCTAAAGACTGGGTTCTCATCAGCCTAATAAAAATGTTCAAATAAGCAGGCATTGTCAAAAAATTGGCTAGCTATTAATGCTTCTGCAAATAAACTCTTGGATAACATCTAAAATAAGCTCCTGAAATTATCTCCTGTAAGATATCTATTGAGTACATTTTAATCCTGTGATTCCTTAAAGGAGCTTAGAGTGAACACATAGTTTTCCTTTCTCCATAGTATCCTGACAACCACCCTGTGAAGTAGGTTAGGCTTACTCAGGTTTTTTTCATGACTGGGTAGAGATTTGAACCTTGTCCTCCCAGACTGTAGTCCAACTCTCTCATCTCTGTTATCTCATTCTTTGATCAGATACTACCTGCTAGATTAGGTAGAGTTGTACACTTTCTCCCCCTGGGATATTTCCTATGCCTTTAAGCAGCTGCTTAATATAGCATCTGAAACTTTTTCCATAATTCACCTGCCTGCTAGAAAAAGGTTAACAGCTACATTTCTGCCTTTAGTAGGCACTTTGATTTGGATTTTGTCTTTGACAAGTCTCACACCTTGGACTATCTGATACCTGCTTTTATTATTCTCCTTCTTGGTAAAAGCATAGGTATACAATAAATTGCATCTAGCAACCTTGTCCACTTTTAGCTTCCTGCTATAAAAGGTACCCTCTTTTGCTTCCCCATTTTGGTCTGGGAAAAAGCTGCCATGTTTTTTTTTTCTGATTACAGCCATTTATTTTATTAGTTTGATTTATACCCCACCCTTCCCACCAAAGCGGGCTCAGGATGGCTTACATGTCTTCTTAAGGTATCATGGCTTCTTACATCAGGCCTTGACAAATTTTCTTTGGCTACAAGAGCCAACTGGAAAAACTAGAAGCCAGATTTGTGTGTAAATCTTCAGAGCTCCATATATTAATTACTATATTTTGTCATCCTAACCTCAACAGTTGCTCTTAATTTTAATACAATTTTGACAAAAGGGTTGTACAGAAAAATAGCAATAGCCATGGTTGTCACTGCTACAACAAAAAGTTAACCCCTGACCCCAGCCTAACGTCTCCCTTATTTCTGATGATTCCATTATTTCTTCAAAAGTTCCATTTAAATGAATACTGGCGCCAGTATAGGAAGCAACTGGTTAAGGAATAAATTTACCCACCACCATTGAATGGTGTAAAGTTATTGCACAAACAAAAAACTTTGTACACATGTATTTTTGTGCCACACAAAACATATTCTGATCTGAAACAATAAATAAGCTTTTTATCTCTGATTGAGAGAAACTACAGCTACAATCAAATCACTGCTAAAAATACTAGGCACTGTGGTGACCTGGCACCTGGAATCTGTGAAGCCCTGGCTTAGTATGTATGTATTTGAAAAGATACCTCATTTGAGTTTTATACAATTTATACAAGTGTAAGCAAATTAGTCACCATCTGTAGAAACAATGTGCTAGGTTAAATGGAATACTGAGTATATAACAAATTGAGAGAATAAAAGGACACACCCACTGTCCCATGCTTTGAGATTCTTAGCATGTTTTGTGAGCTGGAAGATATGCTGAGTTAAGTGTGCCCTGCTGCCTAATAGGCATGCAGTGGGTTACAGATCCAGCCGTTTCAGCATAAGGTTGCCAGGTGTGAAAAGTTCATAGGAGTTTTAAAAAGTTTTTATTTTTTTTATTTCCCCATTAAGAGTCTTTAGGATACCTTTCTATCAAAAAGATGATTTAGAAGTTACTTAGCTACATGACATTAAATCCTGCTAAAATCACTGTTGCTGTATTCAGTTGTGAACACATTTGACTTTTATGATTTTGCAGGGCAGAACTTCTAAAGGCAAAACCTGTGGAATTGCAGTATGACACTTAACTTGGCCCCAGTTCTGCAAATTATTAGTTATACACTGGATCAAGCAGGGGTATAAAGTGTTCAGTCTTTGCTAACCAGGCCCTGCATATGACTCCAAAAAGAACTCTGCATCTATTCAGTAAAGTTTTCACAATATACAGGTAATTGGAAGTCATTACAAATTCAGTTGGAGTTACCTAGTACCTTTCAAAACACTGCTGTCTCTTTGAAGGAAGACAAAGAATTGAAGTTTACCCACTTAACCCCCCCCTATTTTTACAAGCCCTTTCTATTCTTTAAAATCTGACCAGGTTTGAGGTTATATTCTATTTTTAATGCTTCCCAATAAATTATTTTAATTTTTTACTTTTTAAAAAAGTAAAAAAGGAGCCCTAAACAATAGTTCTCATTCTCTTCAACTTTTTTTTCTCCTTACATGTTGTTTTTAAAACTCTCCATATGTTCTTTCTAGATCAGGTCATCTAATGAAGCAGATTCCCACATTGCTCTGGGACAAGTATTCAGTATGCTTCAAGAGAGATGGTTCCTCTTCTGGTGATTTTCCACACCTTGGAGAAAGAGTTACTCTGTTCATCTTGACTTTCCCCGGAAGTGCTGGATCATCTGCTACAGGTGAAAGCAACAAATGCCTTGGCCAGGTCCTAAATGCAATGAGAAAACATTAATGCCATTTAACATTGTTGTGGTGAGATAGAAGATGGGAAGTTTGATTGGTTTCCAGCTCTGTGTCTGTTAGTAGATACATTTGTGAAGTGTAAGTTATGTCTCTGTGTTATTAGTTATGTCTTTATAACTTTTGTAAATTTGTTCTAGTTTTGTTAGGAAGGGAGGGATTAAAGGGACAGTAGCTGCTATATCTACCATATATATTCTATTTTCAGGCTGTTCTGTTTTGACCTGTTGAAGGAATGTTCTCATTCTACTAATTTCCTGACCAGGCTTTTAAGATGGTAGTCTTAAAAAGCAGGGTTTAAAACAAGACTATATATAATATAATCTGGAAATGGTAGTGTTGCTAGAACCTTTTGGGAGCATGCAAAAGGGCAGACTGTATCTTGAAGTTTCTAAAATATGTGGTTGTTTCTATCTTTTGCAAAGTTAACTACATCCCCAGTTCTATTTTCGTATGCTATCTTGTTTCTTTCCCTGAGAAAAAGATCCCAGTCTTGTGTCAGATTTTAGCCTACAAGTTCTGCTTTCTTCTTGGGCTGAATCTTAATAGCAACACTTGTTAAATGAAGTCTCTTTGGAAGTGGGAAAAATGGATTTGGGAAAAAATTAATTGTATAGTGTTTGAGTTTGGAGTGTTGGTTGTGACAACGTACACATTACAATTACCTCAGTTGTAAGCTTACTTGAAATGCTGGCCTAACCTCCTTATAACACTAGCTGTAATAGTAGGTAGTATTGATGTGCTGTCATGCTTGTGCTAAGCTTCATTTGGAGCATTTATGTGCTCTGCTTAATTTCTAAAACAAAAGAAGGCACTGCTCAGATCTAGCTGAAAACACTACTCTTGAGTATAGAAACCTTTCCATTAATTCCAGGTGTAGTGCTGAGATAAATGTATTCTTCCATATGTTCAGGGACACTTTCATCTGTTTCATGGCTGAGACATGGCGATGAAGACCAATGATAGGGATATCCTGTGGATTCTGTCATATTTTCTAGTACTAGTGCGTTAAGTCTTAGGACTGTACTATGTGAAGTGCAGTGAGATCCAGTGTTGTGCAATGGCCAGAATGTCACATTAGAAGTAGGGTGACCTGAATTCAAATGTCCACTCAGCAGTGAGGCTCACTGGATGTATTCTTTTGGCCTAATGTACACCATGGGTTGGCATGAGGGTAAAATGCAAGAATGATGCAAGCCATCTTGAATTCATTGGGAAAAGGGTAGAATAAAAGTGTGATAGATAAAAGAAGCTAAGCATTAAGGTTCGTGACTTTAGGGTGTTGAATAGTAGGGTTAAGCATAAACAAGAGTCACATTTACCAAGTGTCTCTGGGGCTCCATTTGTACCCAATAGATTGCTCTTCATCTTTTTTAAAAAAGCTCTTAACAAATTCAGAAAGATTCTTGATACACACAAGTCAACACATATTGAAGCTGTGTAGCACCCTCTTCCCCACTCCTTCACCCTTCCTGTTGAGTCTGTTGATTTTTTTTTAGATGGTGAGCCTAAGATTTGGGGGGGGGGCTGTTTCCCACCACCACAGCATACAACAACTTTAACAGGGCCAGTGCATGTACTGGTTAGAGTGTCAAACTGAATGGCTTCAAATCCCCGTTCAGCCCTGAAAGTCTTTAACTGACCTTGAGCCAGTTATCCTCTCTTTATCTAATCTACCCCACCAGACTGTTGTAAAGAGGAAAGGAACAAGTGCTATGCTAACTTAAGGATATAGAACAATATAAAAGGTTAAATTCCTAAAAATGTAAGAATTTGGATTTACATTACACATTTATATCCAATAGTGTGTCTGGACTTTATATAATTCTTATGCTTACTCAGTAGTGTCCCCACTGAGTGCAATGGAAATTATTTCCAAGTAAGCACACATAGGAGTGTATCCTTGGACTGAAATTCTTTGTATTTCTGTGTGTTCACTGAACTTAATAAGACTTCCTTTCCAGTAAACCTGCATACAATAGTGCTGTTGTTTCTTTAAAAGCCTCTTTCTTGTAGGTCTGGGGGCTTCCTGATATTCAGGTATCCAGTAAAGGCTACTGAAAGAGTCAAGATGATGGAACAGATGGACTTTGCTTTGATTTGTGATGTCAGGTCCCATAACATTCTTTTGCTTTATGAAAATCAATGTAAAGCATTATAATCCTATATTCATAAAGCAATAAGGTTATTTTTCACTGGGGCTTATTATGCAGAAGCCTGTGCTATAAAGTATAAACAATGATACTTAACCAGATGTATAGAATCTGAAAATGGTGCATATATTACATATTTACATTTAGAAATGCACAGCTTTACTTTAGATTTGCATTTTCCTGATTATGGCTGGTTTCATTTCCTCCCTCCCCCTCCTGTTTTTGGTGCCAAATGGTCTTTATTTAAAGACGAAACAATGAGTGTGTGCTGAATATTGATGAACTTAATCCCTTTGAGGATTACTATTATTTGTACCCCCTCAGAATACAAATGCCTTGCTTCATGTAGACCAGTACGCTGAATTATCTGTGACATCATTAACCTTTAACTCTTTCTGCAAAGAATCTGTCTGTGTATGTGCACCAGTGTGTATGTTTTTAATATTATTTTATTTTTATATTATAGCACCACTTCTCTGTGCTGTGGAATTGCATACATGCTCTTCAGTGCATACCGTGCACAACTGAGATAACAACATGCTTTAGCAAAATGTGAATTATTAAAGTAGCACTGTGATCCAAGGCTAAAGAGCTGACTTTTTTCTCTCCAGTAAATAATCAAGATGCAGTTACTGGATCTTCAAGTTTAACTTTCTTCTTTTCCTTCTCCCTATCCCCTTTTACTCCCTAGAACTTGAACTTTTGAAATCTGAAATGTAAGACATGCAGTGACAGACTGACCTTCCCAGACCTTACAATGCAAGAGTTTCAGACAGTGCAGAAAGAGGTCTCCGTTGTCAAGGAATTATTATTCACACCTATCAAAGACAGCCGGGAGTGTAGCAGGCTGAGTCTGAAAAGGCAACGGTGCCATGAGCTACCATTGGAAGGAGCTGTCTGCAGCTCTTGGTGCTCCACTGAGCATGTCCCAGAGGAGTCCTGTGCTAGCAGCACATTATGCAAAAAGGCAGCTCGAGCAGCTGGGAGAGAGGCAGAGCAAGCCGTTGGTCCGCTTGCATCACCACCGCTTGAAAACAAGCCTGGATTACTCGAGAGGCTCTGGCTGCCGGGCCAGCTGAATGAAGCCGAGCGGCATGGCTTGATTTCTGACGTAGCAGGACTGCTAAACAACATGGGGAATCAGGATGGAAAGCAGAAGAGGAATGCAGGTGATGTGCATGAAGGGGGTGAGGATGCTTCTGGGCCCAGGGATGCGGAGGGCACAAAGAAGGGAGCAGGAAGCAAAAAGGGACTGGGGAGGCATGGCAAAGGGAGTGAATCCGGCAAAAAGAAGGGGAAGTCAGAGTCCAGGGCGTCTGTGTTTTCCAATCTGAGGATCAGGAAAAATCTGTCCAAGGCTAAAGATGGAAACAGCAGCTCAAGAGAGGATGTTTTAGAAAGCCAGGCCTCGCAAACGGGAGAGCTGGACAGCGCTCATTCGATTCTTACCAAAACTCCTGATATAAGCATTTCTGCCGATGAAGGGGGGCTCTCAGACACAGATGTGGACCATTTTGAGATTACAAATGAAACGCGTCCAGCTGCTGCGGAGCTGCAGGATGGACAAAGGACCAGCTCCGGCTCAGATACGGATATATACAGTTTCCATTCAGCTACCGAACAAGAGGATTTGCTTTCTGATATCCAGCAGGCTATTAGACTGCAACTGCAGCAGCAACAGCAGCAGCAGCAGGGGGCAATTAACATTGGAACTGAGCAGCATGGCACCAAAACAATGGATCTACACATGGCTAATTCTCAAGCTACCCCTTTAGATTTTGAAAGGTTTCTTTCTCTAAGTAGCGACAAAGACAGCAGTCCAGATACTGAGCAGGCTGTCTCGGCAAAATCGGAAATTACAGGCTATATCCCCACTGGCAGTACTGAATGTGAAGTGAAGGAAGAGGCCAATAACATGGGCTATCCCTGCAGCAGTGTGTTTGATACGGAGGCGCACAGGCGATTGCCAGAGGAGCAGGAGCAGCCTGCTGGTGAAGTAAACGATTTAAATGCTGCAATGGCTGAAAATGGGACTCTGCTAGATAGTTCTGTGTTTAATTTTCCATCCCCAGTGGGAGAGTCCAAGACTGAAGTAGTAGGTGTTGAATCTGCCAGTTCAGAAATAGAGGGTAATACTGCAGATGCAGGCCATGATCAGGTTGATGGAGCCAAAGAAAGGAAATCGAGTATGTCGGTAAGCAGAGAGCCAGTGGAGGATGGGTTTTCTGCTGAGATGAAAAATGGTACTTTGTCCTCTGAGGACATCTCGAGCAGTCCTGCACAAGGTTCCAAATGTTTCAAGCCTTATCCTCCCATAAATCCATGCTACATCAAAACCACCACAAGGCAGTTGAGTTCTCCAAACCACTCACCTTCTCTGTCCCCATCCCAGAGCCCACTTTTTAAAAGGAGGCGCGAGTCCTCTCAGCGAAAAGCGAGTGACTCAACCAAGAAACAGCGGTCATCCAGTTTGGCTGGTACGTTCAGCCGCTCAGCCGACTGGACAGATGAAATTTCAGATCATAAAGGTGAAATAGCTCAAAAGTCTGGCTCGGCAGACTTCTTGGAGTACAGGCGGGTGAGAGATGGCTTTCAAGGGGAGAGGATACCTTTGAATCACTCAAGAAAGACCTCAGGGATGACACCTTCTAGTGATGCCTTCCCCAATGTGTTCAGAGGTGAGTGACATCAATAAACAGTTGCTGGGAGCTCAGGTGTAGAAAGTAGGTGTCTAGGGTAGTGGTAGTAATAAGTCCTTTCTCTCTTAGTTAATTTCCATTTATATGCAAATTGATACCCTCAAAAAAACTCTGCAAATATTTGAATACTTTAGCATGTGGGTTGTTCCCTGACTTCAGTGGAAATGAATGCACAGATAAGTTTGCAATATTTGTTTAGAAATTCCTTTGCGGCAGTATATTCAAAGTATTTAGCATGCAACTCATAGGGAATGTGTAAAGACTTTATTTTGAGTTAGTTGTATGTATAAAGTCCAGCAGAAGTATAGGTGGAGGTCTGTGTGCCCAATGCTGTTACTGTCAAATAACTTGTTTGTGGTCTGGTCATTTGATTTGGGGGTGGGGGGAGACAGCTTTTCCATCTGACCAGATGTAGACTGTATGTTCTCCACTTCTTCAGTAGCCACAGTTCATTGCTTGGGATATTCAGGATTGTTGCACTATCCAATTTTCACTTTTTCCTTCTCTAGTGGTGTTAGTCTGCAGAGACTTTTTCTTCAGTAAAAAAAGTTGCTTGAATAATAAGTTTGCTCTTCGGAGTGGTCATGAATGTAAGTGGAGGTTGTTGTAGGCAGGGGGGGGGGCTTGGTGAGTTGTACATTTAAAAGAACACCTCTATGTCAGACCTTGGAAGCTAAGCAGAGCTGGCTTTGATTAGTGCTTTGCTGAAAGACCATCAAGAAAGTCCAAGGCTGCTACACGGAGGCATGTAATGGCAAATAATTTGTCTCTTGCCTTGAAAACCCTATGGAGTTGCCCTAAGTCAGCTGTGACTTGACGGGACTTTTTTTCCCCTTTTAAGTTCATTTTGACCAATATTGCTAATGTAGGCTGCAATTTGGTTTCATTGAAATCAAGTGCTAGGACTCTCACTAACTTTAAAGGTGTGACATACTTAGGGTTGCCAGGTCTCTCTGGGCAGTCAGCGTGGGATGGGGAGTGGGTTTAGCTTCTACTATAGAAATTTTGCCCCAAAACCAGAGCATCGCCCTGACGTCCCATGTTACTTCTGGGTCATGCTAGAAGTCACATCAGGGACATCGCTAAAACATCAGGTGAAATTCCCTTTTCACCTCACTGGCTTCCAAGACAGCAAGGTTATTGAGAAGAGAAGATGAGATGCTCCCGTGTATGCTGCCCTGAACTTCTTGGAGGATGATTGGAATGTGATATATTCAGGCATTTGTTCTAAAAAGTGACATAAGTATTGTTGATTCAATGGTTGGCAGGTGCAGAGGTCTACTGTACAATCCCTTAAAATCAAGCTCAAATATCTACTTATGGCAGAGTAATACAAGCACAGCTTCAAAATCAGCAGGACATAGAAACACAAAGCTTGAAGGGACCTCCAGGGTCATCTAGTCCAACCCCTGGCACAATGCAGGGAGTTCACAACTACTTCCCCCCCATTCCCCCAGTGAACACCAGCTCTATGCTCAGAAGAAGGCAACAAACCTTCAGGATCCCTGGGGGAAAATTCCTTCCTGACCCCAAAGTGGCAATCACCATTGTCCTGGGCATGTAAGAAAGGGCCCATGAGAGTTGAGTATTGGCTCATTCCTTCCCATCCTCCCTCTCATGATCTGCCTGAATTGGCAGAATCTGAATTGCTGTCAGATGGCTTCTGCTTAAAAGAAGGAGAGCCTCCAGAGTCCCCCCCACCCAATCCTGTTCCACCAAGGAACCACTCTGTCAGGAAGTTCTTCCTAATGTTTAAACCAAAACCCTTTTGATTTAATTTCAGTCTGAGCTTCTGGGGCAACAGAAAACAACTCTGCTCCATCCTGTATATGATAGCCCTTCAAATACTTTGATGGCAATCATATCACCTCTCAGTTGTCTCCTCCCGAAGTTAAACATACCCAACTCCTTCAACCTTTCCTCATAGGACTTGGTCTCCAGACCCCTGTTGAAAATTAGTTTGTATTGTTGTAACCTATTAAAATTCCAAAATAGAGTTCCTAGATCTGGGATAATAAAAATTGAGGAATATATTTCTCAACAATCCTGTTATAGTAGTATTCAGGTAAGACTAGAATTCATATTCAGATTTAATCTTTGGTGTTTGTGTTTAAAAAATTCATCTTAATGTTGTGTTGCTGATAAAACTCAAGGATGTATTGTAGTATAAGTCTATGTGAACTAGAGCCTACTTCATCAGATGCATGCAGTGAATTCTTGATCTGCAGTGAGATCTGTACACACATGCAGGTGGGCAGGAATTGTGGACAGTGGATTAAAAAGTCCATGCAATGCATACAAACTCATTGTCTTTTCAACTGACATACAGAACCGAGGCCATGTTGTCTTGGCAACCAGGCGATGATAGGCTGGCTCCCTTTCTTAGGATATATCAACCTGTGATGCTGCAGAACTCTCTTATTGCAGCATCTTTCAAAGGAAGGAGGCTGCTGTTTCCCCTGGCCTTGCAACTGGCCCACTGAATAAGGAAGGAGTTACCACGAGGACATCTGGGTGTGGCAGGAGAGGACTGAATCATCACATTTCTGTGCTTGTGGCCCCAAACTGATTTGCTTTACTATTTTTTGTGAATTGTTTATTGTTATTGTAAACCAGTTTGGGAACCAAAGGCAGTATATAAATAGAGCAGCAATAACAGTAAAGCATTGATTATCTCTGTTGCATTGCATGCTCTTTTAACTCTATCATTCACTGTTTTTTTCCTCTTCTGTGTTTATATATCTGCAGACTAAAATTTCACTTCATGCTTCTGGGAAGTAGGCTCTAGCTCACAACAGCATTTTGCTACTATCAATCTGTTAACTTTTAAGATGCCACAGTACTCTCTTTTGTGTTTGCTGCAACAGACTAACATGGTTACACCTCCCCCCCTGAATTCGCAACTTGTATGAGAAATTGCCAAAATGTGCACTGTGAATGAACTGCTAGTGTGCTTGACGGCAAAAATAAAGTCTCATGTGAGAGCATACTCTCCGCCCCCCCCCCCAACCACAAAGGAGGTTTCCTGCAAACTCTTTAGCCTGGCTCCTTTCTAGTTAGCCAGTGCAACTGCTTCCAGGCCCAATGCTTTCCCTTCTTGTTCTGGATTCTTCTGTGATGAGAGGATTGGGGGAAACAGTCTTACATTCTCCCTTCGTCTATACAGTGTGAATGGAATGAAAATGACCAGGAGTCTTGCTCAGATTTAATCTTGCTAAGGTCTGAAGTGATGAGTTTGAGGGGGAGGAACTACATTCTATAATGTAGGATTTGTCAAACCCCTTTCTCACTTAAAAATCCTTTGATCTGCCCAACCATATCTCTAACACTTATGCACAGCATTTTTAAATGTTCTTTCTAGTGCTTTGCTTATTACTGTTATGATAAAACCCAAGCTCCTCTCTCTCGAAAGAAAGAAAGAGAAGAAAAAGAAAAGGGGAGAAAAAAAAAGTGACTGGGGCTTCTATTCCATGAATGCATCTCTTTCAGTATCTTGAACATTGTTTTCTTTCCTCAGACTTTGTTTTTCTGTTTTCTTCCAGTCACTGATTGACTGTAATTGTTTTTTAAAAAAACACAGATTGCTTTGCAGCAAATAGTATTGCCTTTTTGCATACCTGTGTCAGTTGGGTTTGGAATTTGAGGCTTGTTCGAGCAAGGGAACCTTTACCTTTACCTTTACTAATATCTTTCAGTTTACCCAGGATCTTCTTGTGAGAGCGCTGGACCAGCAGCAATTGCTGAAAGCAAGCTGGTGTTTTCCTTATTTTTCTTTCAGAAAAGTAAATATCATGTGAAATGAGAGAGCTCCCTTTTCAGTGACTATTGGGAGGGAAATGAACTATATTCATAAAACAGGGGGGAATGTTCTCAATATTTTTGAAATCCAGAGCTGCAAATATTCTATAATACATTATTTTTAGCCCTTTTCTGCAGCCCTGGGTAAAGATTTTAAAAATGGCTACCAGAAAATTGATACTGATAGGATAAATCAGTTAGAATATAGGGCCGCAAGAGGCATAGAACCAGGGCTCTAATTATAGGGAGCCTGGTGGAGACAAGCCTATCTATTTCATGTTGCATTGCCTTAGTTACTGCTTTAAGATACTGAGTAGAGTTCTGGATTAGGATCTAGAAGACCCAGGTTCAAATCCCCAGTAGTCATAAAAGTTTGTTGGGTGAAATAGGGCTTCTCTCTTCCTCTCTTGCTGTCTCTCAGAGTAACCTATTTTACAAGGTGGTTGTTGTAATGATAAAACAGGTAGGGGGAACAGTGTTGTACACTGGTTTGGATACCTATTAAATAATTAATAAAAATAATTAGAAGGCTCCAGACCCACCATTATATGCCCTGGAAGCAGGCTGCTTGCATGCCCCCCCTGGTTTGGACTGAGACTCCCTCAAGATATAGCCCAAGGATCCTAACTGTGTCAGAGTATACTGCATGCACTGGCTGACGGAACTTTTCTCTCATAGGAACATGCTCCCGGATTGCTTTAAAACTTCCTTTCTGTCTGGGGCAACATCATAAGAACATAAGAGAAGCCAATATTGGATCAGGTCAGTGGCCCATCCAGTCCAACACTCTGTCACACAGTGACCAAAAATACCAGGTGCCATCAGGAGGTCCAACACTGGGGCCAGGAAACTAGAAGCCTTCCCACTGTTGCCTCCTGCAGCACCAAGAATAGAGTTGCCCCAGACTGAGAGTTCCTATCTATACCTTGTGGCTAATAGCCACTGATGAACCTCTGCTCCATATCTATATATCGAATAGCCAAGTTGCCCCCTCTGTGTGTATATCTAAATCCGCACATCAGGGGTACTTGGAGGGCAGAGAGATTTTCCTGTACACTTCTCCCCAGCTGTGCAGAAAAATCTAAAAAGATGAAAAAAATATATGGGGGACATTTAAACCCCCCCCAAAAGTAAAAACGTTCCCTGCGCCTGTGCAGACAACACTCTGGCTGTTGGGGGGGAGGCTCAGCAGGCCTCACCGCCGGTGCCAGGGGGGGAGCAGGAGAAGGCTCGGCAGGCCCGCATGGCTCACCGCTGGTGCTGGAGGGAGGTGGGGGAGAAGGATTGGCAGGACTGGCAACTGGGAGCCACGCAGGCCTTGCCGTCAGTGCTGTGGGGTTGTGGGGGAGAAGGATTGGTGGGCCCGGGCCTCGCTGTAGGTGCAGGAGGGCGGGGGAGAAGGCTCACCTGTGGCTGCTTCCTCCTCCTCCTCCACATGGAGCTCTTTCTCCCCCCCCTCGTGAGTATCACGAGTCCCCACTGCTTGTGTTTATCTAATTCCATTTTGGTGTAGTGGTTAAGCACGCGGACTCTAATCTGGGAGAACTGGGTTTGATTCCCCACTCCTCCACTTGTACCTGCTGGATGACCTCGGGCAAGCCATAGTTCTGGAACAGCTGTTCTTGAAAAAGAGCAGTTTCTGTCAGAGCTCTCTCAGCCCCACCTACCTCACAAGGTGTCTGTTGTGGGGAGGGGAAGGGAAAGGAGTTTGTAAGCCATTCTGAGACACCCTTGGGTAGTGGAGGGCGGGATATAAATCCAATCTTTTCTTTTCTCTTCTTGAAGCTGTCCATGCTTGTAGCCACCACCACCTTCTGTGGCAGTGAATTCCATGTGTTAATCACTCTTTAGGTGAAGAAGTACTTCCTTTTATGTGTTTTAATCTGACTGCTCAGCAATTTCATTGAGTGCCCATGAGTTCTTGTATTGTGAGAAAGGGAAAAAGTACTTCTTTCTCCACCTACTCTAGCCCATGCATAATCTTGTAAACCTCGATCATGTCACCTCTCAGCCATTGTTTCTCCAACCTAAAGAGCCCCAAGCGTTTTAACCTTGCTTCATAGGGAAGGTGTTCCAACCCTTTTATCATTCTAGTTGCCCTTTTCTGCACTTTTCCCAATGCTATAATATCCTTTCTGAGGTGTGGAGATCAGAATTGTACACAGTACTCCAAATGAGGTTACACCATCGATTTATACAGGGGCATTATGGTACTGGCTGATTTGTTCTTAATTCCCTTCCTAATAATCCCCAGCATAGCGTTGGCCTTTTTTATTGCAGTCGCACACTGTCTCGACATTTTAACATCAGCATCTAAAAGAACTATGGCTGACCTCAGAGGCAGGAGGACACATGCTTGATCTTTAGCTGAAGTGTCTGGGGGGTGGTACTACTCATATAGTGATCAAGAACCACACAGGACGACTGGATTCTGCCTGTGTGAGACTCTTCTGTGGAAAGAAGTAGAACCGCTGCCACAAAAGTTGTGCATAGGCCTAGCTGGTCTCTGAGCTTTGCAAAAATTCAGAATGGGGAATGAAAGCAATGAACAAATTTGTGAAAATTTCTTTCTGCAATTAATTAAGAGGTAACAGAGGAATATACCCCCATCACAGGGTCACTGTGAATGTTATTTTTGTCATAGAATAGTCAAGCTGGTATACAGACTGTACTGGCTGTGGAGGAATATAATTAATGAAAGGAACAATCAACTGATCATTACTGCCTTCCTGTGCCATCCAGCCTGCATCTCAGTTCATTCCCCTTCCCTGGAGTATATCTGTGCTCAAATACATGAGATGCTGAGAGTGCCACAAACAGGCCTCTTAGCAAAGTTTCCTTTTAAAAATCGGGTGTGCAGGGCCTCAATTCTGATTAGACCTCCAGTACTAAGGGGTTCCATTAATGGAACTTCTAGTAATCTCATGTAATTGAGCCCAAATTTGTTGGGTGAGCCAACAATTGGGGAGTATTTACCCAACTCCCATATATATACTGAAAACAAAGGAAAGAGGATTATTGTTGCAGGTACACGTCTCCTCACTTTTTCCATAATGGAAATTATTTTATATAAATAATTTGTATTGCACTGTACAGGAACAGAGATGGAGGTGTGGTTTATGACCACAAGCAGAGCAGCTAAATGTGGCAGGAACTGGGAGCAGGGTTTGCAAATACCCTGCCTTTCCCCATTGTAATTCAAGCACAGTAGAGAACTGAGGCCTTGTGCTCAAACTGTGGTGGCCTCAAACTTGGTTAGGCCAGGATGGCTAGTCATAGGCCTGAATTGGTTCAGAAAGTTCATTTTATCTGGTTTCTAATTGTCTTACCAAATTTGACTCCTGGTTTGTTTTTTTTCCTTCTTGTTCCAATTATGAAGGAAAACCTGAACCCTGTTTGGGGCCACCAAACCTCAGTGGGGCACCCAGGTCCTGTTGCATACCACTGCTCAGAGCAGCCTTGTGTGTGTGTGTGTGTGTGTGCACGCACACACCTATACACATACATAAAGGTAAAGGTAAAGGTTCCCTTGCTCGAAAGCCAGTCGAATCCGACTCTAGGGTTGCGGTGCTCATCTCCGTTTCAAAGCCAAAGAGCCAGCACTGTCCAAAGACGTTTCCGTGGTCATGTGGCCGGCATGACTAAACACCAAGGTGCACGGAACGCTGTTACCTTCCCACCGAAGTGGTACCTATTTATCTACTTGCAATTTCTTGCTTTCGAACTGCTAGGTTGGCAGGAGCTGGAACTAGAGACAGGAGCTCACCCTGTCATGCGGCACCCGGGTCTCGAACTGCTGAACTACTGACCTTCCACAGCCTGCAGTTCAGCGTCTTAACCACTTGAGCCACCACAGCTCCCTTACACATACATACATACTCGTAAATATTTGCTGTTAAGTCACATCTCACTTATGATGACCTCATGGGGTTTTTAAGGGAAAGAGATGTTCAGAGATGGTTTGCCATTGTCTGCCTCAGTTTGCAACCCTGAACTTCCTTGGTGGTCTTCCATCCAAATACTAACCGGGGTCAACCCTGCTTAGCTTCTGAGATCTAAGATCAGGCTAGCCTGGGATATCCAGTTCAGAGCAGTGTAGTACTATCTGAAATAAATAAATACAGATTTAGAAGCTCTGTGGTAGAAAATGCAGATTCTACCAAATGGGAAGCTATAAAGGAACAACTTATCACAATGTATAACCTCCACAAAACTGAATCTAAAGGACTTATTCGGTTGTATAAACCAGACTTTATTTTTAAATAAATGCCTATCTTTCAACAGGTCAGATCTGCATGGGTAATGGGACTTAGAATGTCACCTGCTTAGAAGATAACCCATGATACACACATCTTTTTTTCTAGCTTAGTTATTAGCCATGCACTTTTGATACTGAGAAAATGGAGGGTCACATGTTCAGGATTCTTTTATAAGAGGCTTTATGTGAAATATTCCAGGTTTGAGAGTAGCAGTCTGTGACCCAATGTACACAGCTTTTCCCATTTACTGCTCATGTATTGTGGTTTCCCAGCAAATCTCTGCAGCATTCTGCTACACTTGCTTAGGCATCTCCACTGCTTATTGAACCATTGTGATGCAATTCCTATAAGTGATACATAATCTGAGCATTTTTGTTGAATTCAGATATTCCCCAGGGCTTTAAACAGTGATCTTGGTGGCAGCAGGCAGGCAGCAAATAGCTGCCCTAGTTTATAGTCCTCTGTGGCTGGGCTTTTTGCCATGTTATTTTTTTGAGCAGTCCACGTGCTGTTTTCTGTTTAAGGATTTTCTAGCTCGTGATATAAATGGTAATGAGTAATTGCAATTGCAAATTTTTCATAAATAATCCATTGCAGTAAACTCTGAAAGAACACTTAAATGAGATGTAAGGATTTGGGCCTTAAAAAAGCATAAAAGACTTCTCTTGGCTATTTTAGGAATAAAATATACAATGGTGCTGTGCCAACAAAATCTGTTTGACTTTTGCCTACTATGCTTCTGGACCAGAGCTTTGTAAATCCCCTCTCTTGTACAGGATTACTTCCTGTATTGAAATGAATGGAAAATGTCCAGTAGGGGTCTGAGTTCATGGGTGAGAGAGTTTTTTATGAATGAGTTTCCTCTTCAAAATATTTGCTGCTTCTCTGTAACCAAATCTCATTTCAGATCAGGAACATCTAAATTTGATAAGGAATCGCATGAAATGGAAGTATCAATGTCAAACACACTGCTGGTACTACCTTTGGGCCCAGGTGACCTGGCATGGGGATTTCTCACATGATCTGGCCATTTCATGGGAGATAAGATGGGAGATGAGATGGGATGACAACAACTGCAGTGCTTTGTGTGAGGAGCAAGAACATCCACCACATTACAGGGGGAAAGCCAACCAAGTATCAAAAAATAGTATGCGGACTTTCCCCTAGACATCTTCATCAGGCTCGATGTTCATTTTTTTAAAAAGTGAGGGTGGGGAATGAATACGATGTTTCAAGGCATGATGGAAAAACTTCTCTGCCTATAGTTGCACCTGTGAGGTTGAGTTGTGTAGGTTTTGAGCGGTATTATCCACCATGCATTAAGGGGAGCTGAGGGGACACTCAAAGGTTGGGGAGAATAATATTTTGGAAGTGGAGACCAAGAATTATGTATGTAAGAGTTATGTATATAAAATACAGGGAGTGGTTGTTCTGAGGGATTGAAATAGCTCTACGAGTATGAGGAGCAATGTGTGTTTACTATGTGGTAGAGTCACATTAGGCCCAGTATTTCAAAGTCTGAGACACCTGATTCTGGTGTACACATATTGTGATACTCCTGTGCCACTTTTTCTCCTATATCGTACTCTGAGAAAGCTGTTAATATTGTAAGTAATAGATATGCTGTGACACATGATGAGGCCTCATGTGGCTGAGCAGCAGAACTACTCTTTTGTTTGATCCTGTCCCTAAAAAGACCTTCTCTGTTTTTTGGATCATTAGTTCTGCAGTATAAATACAGAATGAGCTGTGAACAGACCAGTGAATCTGTAGGATTCTCTTCTCTGTTTACCTATTGCCTGCATTTTTTATTTCTTTTTCTGCTACCAAAATATGGAATTCTGGCTAATTAGAAGGACAGAAAATGAGTAGCAAAACCCAGACCTTTGTACTTGAAGCCCTGGAGTTTTTAAAAGGGAATTCACATAAAATTTTACATTAGCTGATTGTTTTTGGTTCCTCTTAATGGAAGGAAACTGACAAATGTTGAAGGTCTGATTGATCTTCATTGAAAAAAAGATGGTTTTCAATAAAATCAGAACATCATTATTTTTATATCCTTTCCAATCTGGTTTATGCTAGGTTATGGGACTGAAACAGCCTTTGCCACCCTGGTGCATGACCTGCGCTAGGAGATGGACAGAGGGAATATGACTCTGATTCTCCTAGATCTTCCAGTGGTCTTCAGTCATGGTATCCTTCTGGAATGCCTCTCTGGGCTGGGATTGGGAGGCACTGATCTGCAATGGTTCCAATCATACCTGCAGGGTAGTTTTCAGAAGGTGATGCTGGGGGACTGCTGCTCAGCCTTGTGACCTTTGACCTGTGCAGTCCCACAAGGTTCCATCTTGTCCTCTGTGGTCTTTAACATCTACATGAAACAAATCGGAGATGTCATCTGGAGAATTGGGTTGGGTTATCACCAATATATGGATGACAGTAGAAAAGAGCAAGAGTTCAGTAACACCTAACAACATTTGTGGCAGGGTATGAGCTTTTGTGAGTGACTGCTTACTTCTTCAGATACAGCTAGAATGTGAGTCCATCTGTCCTATATTATTGGAAAGTAGCCTTGGCAAAGAGAAAGGACAAGTGGGAACCTGCAAACAGTTGCAGGAGGCATCTCATTTCTCCTTGCCCCAGTATTTCCTAGTTCCCTTCTGTGAAACCCCCGTAACCTCTCCCTTTTGCCTGCTTTCTTCTCTCCTTCTAGAGTGGCCAAATTCCAGGTGCGGAGATCTCCTGGAATCACAACAGATCTCACAACTACAGTGATCAGTTTCCCCTTAGAGCTGCCAGCTCCAGGTTGGGAAATTCCTGGAGATTTGGGGGTGGAGCCTTTGGAAGGCAAGGTTTGGGGAAGGAAGAGATTTCAGCAGGGTAAACTGTCAGAGTCCACCCTCCGAAGCAGCCATTTTCTCTAGGGGAACTGATCTCTGTTATCTGGAGAATCAGTTGTGATTCTGGGTGATCACCAGCCCCACCTAGAGGTTTGGCAACCCTAGATCCCCTGGAGGAAATGGCTGGTTTGTAGGGTGGAATCTGTGGCATTATACTTTCTGAGGCCCCTTCCCTTCCCTTCCCAAAACCCACACACCCTAGGCTCCATCCCCCAAATTTCTAATAATTTCCTAACCTGGAGTTGGCAGCCCTATCTTCTTTCCAGTCAATAGTCATCCTACCCTTATCTGCCCCTCTGTCTTAAGTTTTCCCTCTCCTCCCCATCTGGCAGCCTCTACCTAGGAAAACTGTGGCCCAGTTGTGTGGTGTAAGCCACTGGGCCAAGCCCACTTGTATGATGGGGAACCCTTTAAGGACTTGCGGGGTGGTACCTCACTTTTCCCTGTATCCCCCACTCCACACTATTTCTTCTTTCCCTTCCCTGCCAGCCCCCATATCCTCCCCCTTTCCCTGCCTCATTCTCTCTTTCTCAGCTATTCATCATCATACCTTTTACCTTTCAGCTATATTTATTGTTTATTTACTTCATTTATGCCCTACCTTTCTCCACAGTGGAGACCAAAGTAGCTTGCATTATTCTCCTCTCCTTCTTTTGATCTGCACAACAACCCTGCAAGATAGGTTAGGCTGAAAGTATGTGTCTGGTCCATAATCGCCCAGTAAGCTTCCACAGAGAGATGGGGATTCAAACCTGTGTCTTGTAGACCCTGCTCTGAAGCTGTAACTGCTACACCACACTGGCTTTCACAGAGTGGTTGCTGTTTAACAGTAGGAAGCAGCCAGGCCTAGTTGAGTCATGCAAGTTGGGTGTTCCAGGTTGCCCCGAGGTTGCTGCCAGTCCTAGGATTGCCAACCTCAAGGTGGGACCTGGAAATCTCCCAGAATTACAACTGAACTCCCAATGACAGATCTATTCCCCTGGAGAAAATGAGTGCTTTGGAGTGTGGATTCTATGGTACAATATCTGGCTGACCCCCCCCCCCCACACACACACACACTTGACTCCTCCACAAAATCTCCAGGAATTTCCCAACCTGGATTTGGCAAGCCTAGTCAGGCCTGGCCCTCAAAAGCCAAAGTAGGTCTGAAAAGAGCCCTGCCCCCTCCACTTTTTACTGGAATACTGTGGTTGTCTAGCAATAGCTACTGAGGTAATCCATTGCTTAAAGCTACAGGAGTGCCGTTTATCATTAGGCGGGGGGGGGGGTTACCCTGCAATTTTTATTTTTTTTTTAGATTTCACATTTTTCTGTCAACTTAGGACATTTTTCAGGTTTGTAGAAAGATCTGTCTTGCCCATTCACAGCTCCAGTCACCAGATTAAAGTATCAGATTTAGTCAACCTGACTATTAGTATATAGATTGTTTCTAAACACAGAAGGGCCTGTTGCCAGAGAAGCTGAGTGCAGTGAAATGACAGTGATTATGGGTAAAGTAGTGGTGGAAGAAAACTCATGCCAGGTCTAAAGAAGCCAGAGATTGGGGTTCATTTTACAGTCTATACTGTGTTCATGATGACAGCAAAGAGAGCTCACTTTTGCACATCTCCTGAATCTGCTCAGCAATGTCCAGTAATGTTTCTCCAAGTAGTAGTAGTCATTGTTGTTGTTCAGTCGCACTGTCGAGAACGATTCTTTGCAACCCCATGGACCACATCACACCTGGCCTTCCTGTCTTCCGTCGTCCTCCAGAGTTTGCTTAATTTCATGTTCATTGCATTGATAACATGGTCTAATCATCTCATCCTTTGCCATCCCCTGCTTCTGTTACCTTCAATCTTTCCCAACATCAGGCTCTTCTTCAGTGAGTGCTCCCTTCTCATTTGGTGGCCAAAGTTTTTGAGCTTCAGCTTCAGTATCTGGCCTTCCAGGGAACAGCCAGGGTTGATTTCTTTTAGGATTGACTGATTTGATCTCCTCTCTCTCCTCTCAAGAGTTTTCTCCAGCACCGTAATTTGGAAGCATCTATTCTTGGGCGCTCAGCCTTCTTTATGGTCCAACTCTCACAGCCATACATTACTACTGGGGGTACCATTGCTTTGACCATACAGACTTTTGTGGCAGGGTGATGTCTCTC
Source organism: Gekko gecko (assembly GCA_029375565.1). NCBI lineage: Eukaryota > Metazoa > Chordata > Lepidosauria > Squamata > Gekkonidae > Gekko > Gekko gecko. The sequence goes on along the minus strand of JAPDNY010000001.1, from coordinate 115,469,361 downwards.
CTTTTTATTATGCTGTCTAGGTTTGCCATTGCTTTCCTCACAATGAGCAGGCATCTTTTAATTTCATGGCTGCAATCACCATCTGCATTATTATATTATTATATACATTATATTATTATATATCTGAATCCTCAGAAACCCTCAGCAACTCATCCAGTTTTCAGAGCATTATTAAGTATTCAAACAAATTTGGACTCTAGTTTAAACTACAGAAGTCATAAATCCTAATGAGGTTCCACTTTGTCATTTTTATATGGATTCTTGAAGTCTGAACACGTGAACAGAATTCTTGGCTATATGAGATGCCAGCTCTTCCCACCTGTTTGTTGGCTGGCTGACTTTAAAGTTCTTTATCCATACAAAAATTCATCTTTCTCCAAGATTAGTTCTCCTTCAACAAAATGGTTTAATAGTCCGTTAGCTTATAAAAAAATTAGATTGTACATACATTTAACTGTCAACATAATCAACACATTGTTTTGTTAAGAGTGTATATCTTTCGTAATCATCAATAGGGGTACATAATCTATTTTTTCTTAATTTGGAAGTTCCTAGAGACACCAAACAATATCCAAATGTTTAAGTCACCCAACAAGTGCTGGTGTTGGTACTTAACATAGGTTTCTTGATGACATCTACCTTTTTAATATACTTTATTAGATAAAATGTATTTGTGCTTAACATGGTTGTTCAGATGATCTACAATTGTGTAAGGGTTTTTCATTGTTTTTGAGCTGGTTCATACTGGTCAACCTAATTAGAACATTTTTTCTAATTCTGCATGGATTCTCTCATCACTACTTTTATATTTAAGGGAGCTAAGGATCAATGTTTGTATTCAGTTTGTCTCCTGTGATAAATGTTCTGGGACAAAGCACTGTCATCAACCACAATACATAAAAGGACTAAGTTGGCGAGTCAGTTGATGCTATTTTTAGCCCTTTGTAATCAGACTATAAAGTCTGATGTCAAGCTCTGTCTTCCCAAGCCTTCCTCTGCCAGCTCCTTTTGTTCCATCCCCTTGCCCCTAGCAACGTCTTTGTTGCTAACTTGCTATTCAGTTTAAGATGAAACTTTGACTGTCACAGGACACTTAGGTTTTAGGAACATTATGCAAATATTATTTTGGGAAGAACAATGTAAACTAAATTAATGGATAATTCTGAAGACCTAGTGAAGAAGAAGGGGACGGCAAAGGATGAGATGGTTAGACAGTGTCATCGATGCAAGGAACATGAAATTGAGCAAACTTCAGAGGACAGCGGAAGACAGGAGGGCCTGGCGTGATCTGGTCCATGGGGTCGCAAAGAGTTGGATTGAGAGCCAGTTTGGTGTAGTGGTTAAGTGCGCGGACTCTTATCTGGGAGAACCGGGTTTGATTCCCCACTCCTCCACTTGCACCTGCTGATGTGACCTTGGGTCAGTCACAAGCTCTGGCACAGCTGCTCTCTCAAGGACAGTTTCTGTCAGAAGTTCTCTCAGCCCCACCAACCTCACAGGGTGTCTGTTGTGGGGAGGGGAAGGGAAAGGAGTTTGTAAGCCGCTCTGAGACGCCTTTGGGCAGTGAAGGGCGGGGTATAAATCCAATCCTCTTCTCTTCTCTTCTCTTCTCTTCTCTTCTCTTCTCTTCTCTTCTCTTCTCTTCTCTTCTCTTCTCTTCTCTCTCTCTTCTCTTCTTCTTCTTCTTCTCTTCTTCTTCTCTTCTCTTCTCTTCTCTTCTCTTCTCTTCTCTTCTCTTCTCTTCTCTTCTCTTCTCTTCTCTTCTTCTGACTGAACAACAAAAAGTGAAGGCACTATCACAAGGAAATTCTGTACTACGCAGGGGTCTTTTCGTAGAAAAAGAGCTGCAGGAGCTCATTAGCATATGGTATGCTAATGAGCTACTAGGCTATTAGTATATGCCACACCCCCTGACATCACCAGAAGTGATGTCAGAAGGGGAAGCAAAAGGGGGGGAGGCATCTTCGAAAGCCTCCCCTTCCCTTCCCCAGCTGGCCTGGGTGGGGGAGTGAAGAGAGAAGGGGTTTAAAGTTTAAACCCCTTCTCACTAGAGTTGGGCCACAGAAGGAGGAAAGAGGGAAGGAAAGAGAGAGTAGAGAGAAGGAAAGAGGGAAAGAAAGAGAGGGAAAGGAGAGGGAAAGAAGGAGAGAAAGAAAGAGAGAGAAGAGAAGAAGTAGGGAGACAGAGAAAGGAGGAAAAAAGAGAAGAGAAGAAGGTGGGAAAGAGGAAAAGGAGAGAAGGCAAGGAGGGAATGAAAGAAATTTGGTAGCAATTCAGCCCCATTATATCCTATGGGCCATTGAAGTCAATGGTGAAAACATAGGGTATATTCTGGGGGCTGGAGGGGAGGGGGTTTGAGGAAGAGGCTCCAAACTCACAGGGTAGCTGTTGGAGCCTCTCCCCAAGATACCCACCAAATTTCAAGAACATTGGACCAGGGGGTCCAATTCTATGGGCCTCCAAACAGGTTGCCCCCATCCCCTCCATTGTTCTCTATGGTGGGAAAAAGTTAATTGTTTTCCCACGGTGCTGTTAGTAGCTCTGGGGGAAGGGGATTTGAGGGAGACGCTCCAAATTTTCAGGGCAGTTTCGGGAGCCTATCCCCACATATACCCCCACATCTCAAAGCAATTGGACCAATGGGCCTAATTCTATGGGCACCCAAACAGGTTACCCCCATTACCTCCATTACCTCCATTGTTTCCAATGGGGAAACCCAGCCAGCAGCACTTAAGGCAGGCAAGCGGGCAGCCACCCAGCAGTCAGACTCTCCCAGAGAATCTCAGGGAAAGTGAACTGTCTTGGGAGGTGCTTGTTTGCCATGAGAACAAGTGGCACACTCCAGAACAAGTGGCACTCTGGCAGTGCAAACATGCCAAAGTGCCACACAGAAACCCCAAAAGACCAAAAGGAACAACATTTATACATGTATAAATTGATGGTGCAACCTCATTGGACCACTCACACCACACACACCTCAAAAAGAATATTTATAGCACTGGGAAAAATGCAGAAAAGGGCAACTCTCATTGAACAAGGACAATTGAAATGTGGTGTTGGAGGGAAGTCCTACAGATACCATGGACTGGCCAAGAAGGCAAATAAGTGGGTTCTAGATCAAATGAAAGCCTGGACTTTTCCTAGAAGCTAAAATGAGTAAACTGAGGCTATTATACTTAAGTCACATTATGACAAGGCAAGAGTCACTGGAAAAGACAATAATGCTAGGAAAATTTGAAGGCAGGAGGAAAAGAGGAAGACCCAGCATGAAGTGGTTTGACTCAGTCAAGGAAGCCACGATCCTCAGTTTGCAAGACCTGAGCAAGGCTGTTAACAACAGGGTGTTTTGGAGAATGCTAATTCATGGAGTTGCCATAAGTCAGAGTCAACAGGCTTAACTCACACACACAACACAGGTTTGGGTACACAAAATGCAGGTTTTAACACATTGGCACAGAGGATCATGTCAGGCTAGGCCACCCGGCTTCCCTATTCTGCCATGAAGTTCACTGTATGTACCTAGGTCAGTCACACACACACAGCCTAACCTTCCCCAAAGAAGTCTTACCACAATACAAACTGGAGGTGGGACCGTGTGTCCCTTCCTAAGTACCTTGGAGGAAAGTTAGAATAAAAAATGTAATAGATGGCTATAAAGGCACATTCATGCAAATGGCAGCTTTCCATTTACAGTTTCTGTGGGTCATAAGAACATAAAGAACATAAGATAAGCCAATGTTGGATCAGGCCAATGGCCCATCCAGTCCAACACTCTGTCACACAGTGGCCAAAAATACCAGGTGCCATCAGGAGGTCCACTAGTGGGACCAGGACATTAGAAGCCCTCCCACCATTTGGCTTCTGACCATACAATGTGTATGTATCTTGGGATATCTGTACTCAAATACAGAGTGGCCTTAGGGATTTTTCTTTTCTTTTCTTTTTAAAATTTTACTTCAATTTTTTAAGATACAGAATATATATATATATATATATATATATATATATCCTATCCTATTAAGTAAAAGGGTAGTGGTCTGGCAAGATTCTATGCTTGGAAAAATCAATTCGCTCCCTGGTATGTCGCTCAGAATCTGTCCCTATCCACTAGCTGCGTTGCCTGAGTTCTCTCCCACCCACTGCAGCCTAGGCCACTCTTCTCTGATTGGGCCAGCATTTCAAGCTCATTTGCATACAGAAGCTGATTGGACTTCATTTCGCACCTCAAACTCACCCCCCCCCGCAAGACAGTTGGAATTGGAATGGTAGGTTGACAATTGGCTGGGAGGGAGATAGGGTTGCCAACTCCAGGTTGGGAAATTTCTGGAGATTTGAAGGGTAGAGCCTGGAGATGGTGAGGTTTGAGGAGGGGTGGGGTCTCAGACAGGTACAATTCCATAGACTCCATCCTCCAAACAAACCAGTCCCTCATGGGGAACCATTGTTGCCAATCTCCAGGTGAGGGCTGGAGACCACTCAGAATTACAACTGCTCTGCAGGAGAGAGGGCAGAAGTCAGCTGAAGTCAGAGGGGAAGATAACAGTAGGTTGATGGTTAGCTGGGAAGGAGATGGGGTTGCCAACTCCAGGTTGGCAGATTCCTGGGGATTTGAGTGGTGGAACCTGGAGAGGGTGGGGCTTGAGGAGGGGTTGGACCTCAGGCAGGTAGAATGCCATAAACTCCACCCTCCAAACCAGCCATTTCCTCCTGGGTAACAATTGTTGCCAATCTCCAGGTGAGGGCTGGAGATCACTCAAAACTACAACTGCTCTTCAGGTAGCAGAGATCAGTTCCTCTGGAGAAAATGGTGGTCTCTGTCATTATACCCTGCTGAGGTCACCACAGCAAATTCACACTGTGTGCCCAAAGCCAGGGCACTCTCCCAGAGCCTCTTTCTAGAGCCCGTTGTATTTATTTCCACAACGGGCCTTACTCCTAAAATATATATATATATATATATATATATATGTCATAATAGCTTAAAGAATATATGGCATGATATATATGGCATAATGACTTAGAAATATATATGGCATAATAGCTTAAAGAATGTATAATGACCTATTTGACATATTCTACCATTTTCTCATCATAACAGTCATATAAAAATAATGCCCTTAATATTTCCTATGAAAAGTATTGTATAGTATTATCATATAATATTAAACCATTCAAATGTATAACTACGGAGATTGGTTAATCATAGAAAACTCACCAGTTATTTTCAAATTTATCTTTCAGTCTTTGATTAATGTAGTTTGTCAGTTTTGCCATAACTACCTTAGGGATTTTTTCTTTGAGCCACATGTGTGAAAATACAGAAGAAAGTACAGCACAGGATGAACAACTAATCTGCTGCTATTTCACTGCAGTAAAACAGATGATGCATTATCAGCCCATCCATTAAACAGATGGTGCATTTGTCTAGTGCTGGGTTCCTAAAGTGACTTGTTAGCTGCTAGGTTCTGTGGCCACTGCTGGCAGTACTTGATGGGGGAAGAGTAGCCATATTGGTGGAGCAATCTTAAACAGAATTACATGTTTCTAAGACCACTGCAGACGATAAGCTTAGTAGGGCATACCTTTGCTTAGGATGGCACTTATTAGTCACCTGTGGAGGGACTGTTAGGCATCTTTCACATTGCCTTAAAGTAAAGGTAAAGGTTCCCTTGCTCGAAAGCCAGTCGAATCCGACTCTAGGGTTGCGGTGCTCATCTCCATTTCAAAGCCGAAGAGCCAGCGCTGTCCGAAGACATTTCGTGGTCATGTGGCCGGCATGACTAAACACCAAGGCGCACGGAATGCTGTTACTTTCCCACTGAGGTGGTACCTATTTATGTACTTGCAATTTCTTGCTTTTGAATTGCTAGGTTGGCAGGAGCACATTGCCTTAAAAATCCTTAAAAATCCACTTGCATTGCCTGATATTACTGTGGTTTCCCTCCCTTGGGTTCAGACAGCTCCGTAAACATCCCAGCACTCTCTCATATCTTCCCCATTTCCCCCCATTCCTAATAAAACTTGTTTCCCCTGCACTTTTTTTTCAAAGTGAAATTTGTTTGCAACAAAACCTCTGCTTTGTAACCTGAACTAAGTTTTTCGCATTGGCAGCAATCCACTAGCTTGCCAAAATCCGCCCAGAAAAGGCAAGCTGGTATGGGTGGTTGTTTTTTTTTTAAAAAAAATTGCATCTCAATAGCTAAATGTTTCAGCAATGGCAGGTGCCTGCGTTGGGGCACCTTCCATTTTGCTCCGCCTTGCGAGCATGCACACATGTGTGTGTTTCTCTCTTTCTTGGTCTGGTCTCCTCTCTCTACCTCTCTTTCCAGCCTGAGAAAGCCAGGATCACATCCCCCTCTTCAATACCAAAGTCAATGGTGCAAATAAATTATCTTTTGTGCTTCAGCTACTGTGCTTGACACAAGAGTAAATGGAGCTACTCTCATATAAAGAAGGCAAATGAACATGGCTGCTGAAATGCTCAAACGCTTCAAAGCATGTGCAAAAAACTCACACCCACCCGAACAGATGGAACTCATGAATGAAATTCTGAATGGATCCCACTGATAGTGCGATCATCAGAAAGTGGCACAGTGCACATGAAAACATGAAAGGTGGCTGCAGTCTGAAAAATGCCTTAGACAACGTTTGTCCCACAGGTGTAAGGAGAAGAAAATGCAGGCTAAACCCCTGGTCCCAAGGAGTTACATTCAAAACTTCCACCAGTCAACAGTTAAAGTAAGGAATGAATGAAGCCTTTAGTTGGTTTGAGTGGTATCAAACTGACATTCTTTGGAAATTTGTGTGTAAATGCTGCCATTCTTTTGGAGTTGACAGAAGTTCAAAAATTCTCAATTTCTGCCAATCCACCAACATTAATACTGTGAACAGTGTTATACAAAGCAATTCTAATATGCTTATTTCAACAACAGAGTTATGTACGCATGTCTCTCTAAACTGCCTCCAAAATTAACATGCATTTTGAGTGGAAATGTGCTTCTTTTTGGCCACAGGTCCCTATCAGAATCATAAACATCATTGGAGGCAGGGCTTTTTTTGGAAAAAGGGTGCTGGAACTCTCAAGAGGGAAATGATGTTTTCAGTCTGTACACTGAAAACTCATGAACTTTTAAACATTTAAAAAAGAATTTTGTCAAAGAGGTTCCAGAACTTTGTTCCAGCACGTTCCCCTGGGAAAGCCCTGATTGGAGGCATTCTTTTTTTTAAAAAAAGATATTTTGTTATTTAACTCTTAAGGCTAACAATTTTATGACTAACAAGTGTAAGATCTTTGGTAAAAAACAGAAATGTTTGTTAATCTTCCCTTATCATGGCACCTGTTAGCATTCCCCATTGCAGAAGCTTGGCAATATATAGTTTTTTGTCAGATCTATCCTGAACTAAGACAAAAATTTACGTATAATACCATTTGCTCACACTGTGTGGTTTTTACCATAGAAACTGGAGCATCACCTAGAAGTGATGTCACATCGTTTCCAGACTCCACCTTCCAAGGCACTGGCCACAAAATCTCCTGGCATTTACTGAGGCAGCTCTGGCCATCCCTATGTATAATTGATTCTTGAGCATTTTAATTTCCACTTATTACAGAAACATATTGAAGTCAAATCTGCAACTGTTGCAGGAACAGCCCTAAGAATGTACCTTCCTTCAGCAAGAGTTCTAACTCTTTGTATTTTTGTTAAATTAGTCAGTGGTATGAGAATTAGACTATAAAATTTAGAACAGTAGAAAATTGCACAAAACCTGCTAAAGATGCAAAGTACAATAAAATAAGTTAGTTATCTAATTATTAACTATTCTTTGTACTCTTTTCTTCACTAGACATTGAATAAAGACTACTAGTTTAGTGCACCTGCATATTTTAAAATCAGTCATATTTTGGGGTGTGGGTATGTGAACTTGTCTTGTAAGGCTGTTCTTTATTCAGTGTTTCCTATAATGGCTTAGCTCAGGAGGATTTCCTTGTATCTACAGATTACATATTAGTCCTTCCCTTGTCACTCAGGTATTGCAGCCAAGGAACACATTTGGAAGGAGGCCATTAATTAAGAGCTTTAAAAGTTACTAGTCTTTGTTTTCACTTGGTTTGCCTGAATGCTCCCTGCCCCTTCCCCTCCTTCATATATCCCTTTAGAGCAAAGGTGTCAAACGTGCAGCCCAGGGGGCAAATCTGGCCCGCGTAGGGCTCAGAACTGGTCCTCAAGCAGGGCTGCAGCTGCAGCTGCACACTAGCTTGCTTTTTTCCCAGCTCCCCTCAGTAGCTCTTTGTTTCCTGCCTCCTGTTTCCTGCCCCTTGCCTCCCTCCCTCCCTCCCCACACACAGATAGAGAGAGTTTCATGGCTGCTTCGTGCTGGAGAGAGACAAAAACAAGCCCCCCCACATGCTTGTGCTTCCTTCTCCAGGGCTACTGCTCCTCTTTTTTTTGGGGGGGGGGAGGAAAGAGAGAGTGCAAAAACAAAATTTAAGTCCCATGGCAGCTTTAAGAACAACAATGTTTTATTCCAGGTATAAGCTTTTTGTATGCAAGCACACTTCTTGGGAGGTAGGGAGGATGGATTCTTCTGACAAGCACAGGGTACATTGAGGAAATCAGTTTGGCTTATTCTGAAAAGTTGCATAGCCTGGCCCAACAAAGTGACATTTATGTAAGATCCAGCCCTCGTTCGACACATCTGCTTTAGAGCAAGTAAGGGGCTTTAGCATCAATTATTTTACCTCGCATATGAACATATTCATCATTGATTGCTCATCTGTATCTGGACACCATTCAAAGGGCTGGTTTTTACCTTCAAGGTCTTCAAGAACTTGGTGCCAGGGTACTTGATAGATTGGCTGTTCTCATATTGTCCAACTTACTTGTTAAGATCTCAGGCCCAGCTATCTGTCTGCAGAAGGGAGGGGAGTGGTGGCCAGAGATGCCTACCTTACTTTACCAGGCATTTAATGAAAGGATTCCCTCTTTTATAGCTATGTTATGATCTGTTTCTAACTTGACTACTGTTTCATGGTACCATTTGTAGGCTGCTCAATGTTACATTTACATTATTTTAATGCCTTTGCTTTGTGAGCTGCCCAGAGCATGTTTCAGGAGAGGTGGCATATACATTTTCTCCATCAGTGGAGAAAGGTAACCTTTTGTAGGTTTGGTTCCTCCTTGCTTCATGGGCAGGGTGTATGTAATTTTTTCTGCAAAGGCTTCCATTAGTGTGGGGAAGGGCTCAACTCTCCAGTCTGTGCCCAGCCTGTTCTGTGGATGGACAAGGTTCCACAGTTCTCCCACAATGCTTTTTAAAAATACAGGCAAAAAATACCTTAAAAAATCATCAGCCTCCACCTCTCTCATGAGTGGCAGTGGTGGAGAGAAAATATACAAAGCCATCCCAGATGGAACAATGCCCCAAGGCAGCAACTGGAGTTGAGCCTCCATGAGATGACAGCTTGACCACTCCTCCCCCTGGAACCCTGGCACTAGGCTCTAGAACTACAGCATCTGTTCTTCAGCTGCCACTCTCCCCTCACCTGCTGAAGTGCTGGCGGGGAAGGGGAGTGGACAGCTGGCCCTCTCCCACTCCAAAGTACTGGTGGTGGACAAGCCTATTGATGGAGCCACCTACTGCTCTTCTAACTGCACCATCAGTGCCTCTTCTTCAGCTGCCACTTTCCTCTCCTCTGTTGAAGCACCAGTAGGGTCAGGGAGTGAACAGTAGCCCTTTCCTGCTCTGAAGGACCAGGGCTGATGGGCAGGTCAATGGAGCTGCCTACAGCTCATTTGAGCTGGCACTTTTCACCCTGTTAACCATGTAGGGTTGCCATTCTCCAGTTAGGAGCAGGGGATTGCCTGCTTTTGTGGGCTCCTGTCCGCCACCAGCCAGCTGGCTAGCAGGAGGAAACTTCCCCCCAACAGCAATGTTGCATGATGTGCCTACATCACCTGGAAGTGCCTACATCATGTAAGTGATGGGAGGACACTGGTTTTTGGACAAAACTCTATGGTTTGAGGGTGATTTTACCATAGAGTTTTGCCCCCAAACCAGGCCATGCAACATTGCTTCTGGTGACATCAGCACATTGGGGGTGATGCTTATAGGTCTCAGAACATCCCCCCACCCCCCGCCAGCATTTCCAACAGACCTGGCAACCTTATGACTATGTAAAGCCAGGAAGCCCTGGCAAGTGTTAGCACTGAAAGATGCTCCCTCCATCCTGATTCTCCAAGCTGGAGGCGATGTCACAGCAACCATCAGGGATCTTCCCAGTAGAGTATGACATCCTTCTACAGGATCCCCTCTTCCACCTTACTCAGGGATGAACTCCATTTCATTGTATAGAAATTGAAAGGAGGATGCTAGAGTGGCATGGCTGGCCGGAAAAGGTCTCCAGGCAGCCTGGGATTTTTGAAAGCTTTCAATCCATGAGATCTACCAAACCACTTATATGGTTTTCCATTGGCAGAATTGGGGAAAGAAAACCCCATTGACTGGAACTGTGTTAAAGGTTCTCCACTACCTTCAGGATAGAATGCATCAGTTCCAACTCTCTCTGGTGCCAGGTGATGACTCTTCATGGGTTCCCTGTCCTGTTGCAGAACATGCACCAGACACAGTCAGTTACAGCTTTCCCAAAGGGAAGCAGTCCTAGCCAATCCTCCCACTCAGTATAATTTTCTTTCATGGAATCTCCACAGGATGCTGAAAGTTCTGCTCAAACATCCTTTGCACTTGTGATCTGCTGCACTGAAAATTCAGGCATTTGAAGTAGCTTCTTGTGCCCTCACCCCCAGTAAGGAAGGCTTCGGAGCTATCTGTCCTTTAGCTCAGATATGAGCTTTGCTCCCTTCAGGAGGATTGGGTGACCTTACTCATCAACTCCTCTTTCTTGTCATCAGTTAACTCTTTGTTTCACAGGAATAAGGACAATAATCTTTTCAATTTGTAGTTGTCTCAGGCATCCTATGTTAGATGTCCCCATCGGCCTAAGAGGGTAACAGCCTCTTAGGTAGGGTAACAACCCTCTCCACCAATTTATCCATTGTATGCTTTGGTAGGTCAATGATTTGGACTTTGGCCTCTACCTTAGTACTACTGACCAAATAAGTTTGCCTCAGCTGTGGCTACTTTTGACAGGACTCTTCTCAAAAAAGCAGTTCCTAAATCCTCTCTTTTCAGTTTTATCCCACCTGGGATAATAGAACTTTTCAATATCTCATACACCTTCCTCCACTGATGGAGAATGCAACATTGGATTTACCGTGAAGGTTTCTTCTCATCAGTGAATTGGAAGATATTCTTCCTTACCCTAGTTGGTGTAGGAGGAATTGGAAAGGGGCTCCCTAAGACAATAGGGACACTGTTGTTTCCCCCCCCAAGCACCACCTGTTTTTCAGCCTTACAGTATCTTCACTTGCATGTCTTCAGGGAGAATTCTCTCTCTTATGTGATTGTAACACTAGAGGTGGATTTGTCTTTATTGGACATTGGGCAAGAGATGAACTGGGGAATTGAGCTCCTCCTCAGAATAGTGGAAACCTTTGGGGGGGAAATGCATATGCCCCACCCACAGAGCAAGGAAGAGACACAACCCATACAAGGATATCTTCCAATTCACGGATGAGAAGAAACCTTCAATATATATTCCAATGTTTCATTGTAAATAAACGTTACCATATGAAACTGCCCTCATTAAGTGATAACTGTAGGTAGAGTCACTCTTTGGGAATAGTTTGTGTTTCAAAGCAGTCCACAAATTTCACTGCAGGAGTAGAGAGAGCTACCATCAGTCCCACAATTAGACTACACTCAGTTGGCAGAGCTAGATGTGTCACCTGCAGCCTGTTGGCAACCCAAATTTCTATATAGATGGCTTCATTTTTATTGTAATTGGAGTGAAACTGTTTTTTTGTGTGTAAGTTTTATTATAATAAAAATGTATCTGTTACTCATTTGCTCAACAAAATCCTGGATATTGTCTCCTATTTTTTTAAACAGGGAAAAGTATGTGCTTTGATATTTAAAAGTGATGTCATTAGAGGCACACATCTCTGCTTTTTGACTACAGGAGTAATCATCAACCCTATTTTTTTAAAAGATTGCAAAGATCCATACCTTACTGTCATGCCACCATGACCATCACTCCTGTACATTTTCCAAATCTAGCATATGGCAATGGGCTATTGCTTGCCTACCACTTAAAAAACAGCATAACTTTGTAACTTTTTTTTTATTGTGCAGAAAAACTCTGAAAGTAATTGAAATGGTCAAAAGAATATGATGTTTTTGCTGTGGAGTTCAGGTTTTATATTTCTCTTATACAAAATGGAATTAAATAAGAATGGGGATTTTATAGCTTTTCCAAAAAAGATCTTCATTATACAGTGGTGGAATTCCGTGTTTTCTGAATCCAGTGGCTAGATTCTTTTTCAGTATCAACCCATTAGGTGTTGGATCGGGACTTTGATAGAAATATCTTATGTCATTTTCCCCCCTGCATCTCCTGAAAGTCAGAAATAAGCTGAAAGTGATTCTTGGCTTCAGGATCATTAAATGAAACACAGTTCGGAATGAACATTTTTGTGTCAGACATGTTATGTCCCTTACTAATGTGAAATAATGGCTACAGTGTTGGGCTTGGTTATAGGAATTGTGGGTTCAAATTCTTGCTGGCCCAATCAGGTCATTCAATTCCCTTGGGCCTGTCAGTTTCTCCAAGTCTAATCTGACAGGACAGGATTGATGAAAATTGGAAATGAAATACTCCCATGTAAACTGGCCTGAGATCTAAACACAAATGCAATGCCAAACAACATGAGATTTACTAATTTGACATGAACTTCTGTATGTCCACCACTGAAATTGTATAGCAAAAATGTTTTAAAAACTAGCTCTCTTCTGAGGAATTGTTTATAAATCCCCAAATATTATTGCCACTAGGGCTTACTTTCAAGTGTCTAGTGCTTTTTGAGGTCAGGTTAAGAAATTGATGGGATTTTTTTATGTTTAGGGTGCATTTGCTGGTGACATTATTTTTATTGTCATCTCAGGCATCTTTTGATAATCCGAATGTCTGAAAAGATTTCACTTGATCAGCATGTGATGAGGCACTGCAAATTATTACTACTTACTGTGCTCAGGCAAATACCACCTAATGAGTGCCAAGCTGTGAGATGATAAAAGAAACAGAAGTAAGTTACCATGAGATGAGCAGTTTGTATATGCACTTTCTCTAAATTGGTAGCACTTTTGATCTTTTTGGAGCTGTGGGAGTTGGTCTTCTGTTGACACTGAAGAATAAAAGCAACTGCTTTCCACAGCAGTGTTTTCCACAGCAGGGACTTTGGGGCAGGTGCCCTAAGTGACATATGTAAATTCCCTTTATTGATTATTTCTGTTTGTGTGCAGATTCCTCTCCCATTCCTCACACGTAAATTCACATCCCATTCCTCACATATAAAAAAGCTCTTTAAGGTTGTGAGTAGGAGTGTGTGAAACCTGTCCCGTTATTTCAGATTTGCAAAACAGTTAATGATACTACTGTTTTATTGACCATGGGCACTAAAATTTTCTTATGGATTTATCTAATAGAAGAACTTCTGGTGAAGTTTTTATCCATCATATCAATTACAGATTAACAAACATGTTTTGCAAATACTGACCAAATTAACATGAAACATTCGCTAGCAGTCAACGCTCTCTCCTTGTATTAGCCTAATAAATGTATAGAAAATTTTAAAACCTTTACAGCTCCTAAGTTTTATATGTGGTAACTGGTCTGTGTATGTATCTTCTTTAGTTCTTTTTACCATTTGTTCAAAGCTATGCCATCTTAATCTGTTTCTGCATGCATATGAAACTCGACTTGGCTGTCATGCCATAAGATTTGTTTATAACAAAATGAAAGATTGCACTGGAAATTCGTCATATCTTTCCCCCTCATTATCTGGTCAGCAAGTCTAAAAGACATGTGATATCACATCACTGTCCAAATTAGCTTCTGAATGTTTGTAATCCTTTCTAATTTCTACCTGTCAAACAATATATAATGCTTTTGGATAAATAATTTGAAATAATTATATGATAATTTTTTCACTTCCATTTTTTCCAAATGACTAGTCAATAATAAAAAGGCATAGTTTCTCAGATTATTAGAGTTTCCAGTTAAGGGTGTGGCCCTTTGTTTTGTTGTTCAAAGGACTATAATTTTCTAATCAGTACCTATTTAATTTTTAGAAAATTTGATTGGCTATAGTCACAGTCTAGAAGAAAAATCTAAGCATGTTATACTTGTAGTATATGGAACCACCTAAGTGGAACTCTCTCTTTTCACATGAATGGTTGTGTCTTCTGGAATGTACTAGTTAGAGTTGGGTTGTTGGTGGTTAGGACTCCAGCCCTTGTTAAGTCTATGTTGTTCTTCTAAAGAAGGTTTAGAAGACATCCAGCCTGCGGTGTCTCTCTGGCCTTAGGGCAGACCATTTACTCACCTCCACAGGGAGTACACTATGCAGAGGAAACAAACACCACATAGTGTCAGTAGTGGGTCTGCTTTCATCAAGCCTGACACAACTCTCCTGGGGCCTGTGGTTTCTGTTCAAACTTGTATGATGCAGTCTTTTAAGCTTCCTGAGTTGGTCTTGACTGGCAATTTGGGGGAGAACTGGAGGAGATGGGAGCAAAAATAAAGGAGTAATTAAACTAGGCCTCAGTTAATTAAATATAGGACATTCCATAATTTTATGTTCAATTGTTTCTGTTTTATCATGTGAGCTTCTACATGTTCTATTTGAATATAGAACTTTTTTATATCTACCCTCCAAAATTGCTGATGGAAGGGTGTTCATTCTTGCCAGAGTAAAAGCTCTTCTGAGCTTCGGTATTGTCAAATGATAAAAATATTTCAGCAGTCCAGGCTTGATGTGAAATTCAAATTGCCTGGCCCTTATTTTCCTGTAATGAACACCCCAACCCTCCCATTCTTCCCTTTAGGTTGGTCAGGTACCCCATCTCCTTGTCTACATACCTTTTGCTTTTCCTTTGGTAGAACAGGTATTGCTGCTTTCATTTCTGGACTCCTACTTCCCTTGTTCTCCTTATTGTCATTATTCCCCTTTACTACCAAGTCTTCTATAAACTTTGTCAATATAGCTAATTTCTTAAAGATTTTCCCTAAGGTATTAGATATTAAAAGCATCTGATTTGCTGGCATTTCCAGATCTATTTATGTTTTTTTCCCCATTTCTTATTTTCTTCCAGAAGCTCCTCTATAATAGCTATATGGGATGGAGATCTCAAGAGGGGATCTGAGGAAATGTTTAAGGGACTTGGGGGGATAGTGTCCCTAACCATGAGGGAAGGAGACCTATTAGAAGTTTGTATAGTAAAAAACTCCTCCATCCTGCTCTGCTTAGAAGGTGGTAAATTTTCAACAAGGGCTTGTACCCTTTTCCTTCCCATAACTGTATATATTGCTTAATCAAGTAAGGCTTTGTCAGTTTGTCTAGATAGATAGCTGCAATCAATTTAAAACCATTAAAGTCCCGGTATTTGATTTATTATAGTATTTATTATTATACTAAAACATGAATCAGTTTTCAGATGTCTACCAGACATAAGGCAAAACCACTTTTCAGTGACTTAATGCGTAACCCTTAAGCTCAGGGGTCATTTCGTAGAAACAGAGGTGCAAGAGCTCATTAGCATAACTTATTTGCATATGCCACCCCCTTGACATCACCAGAAGTGTGTCAGAAGGCAACACCCACCACTCAGGCTCAACCCCTAGGGACTGTCTTTCCACTCTGGGGGCTGTCATTCCAGTCCCAGAGTAGCCTATCGGGGCCCAGGAGGAATGCTACATGTGCTGCTAGCTGCTTTGCACTCCTGCTGGGAGCTGGGGATGGGGCTTGCCGCCGCCTGTGCTTCTAACTGCTGGAGCTCTGCTCCTGCATGCTCCTGCTTCAAATGATCCCTACTTAAGCTACTAGAGCCTAAGGCAAATCTCTAAAATCTTAAAAGCCCAAACCGATATGGCCTTAAAAGGGTTATATGGGTTAAACAGCACAAGATCAATTTGTACACTAAACAAAAATAGAAGAAAATAAAAAGGAAAATAAACAAGTTCCCTCAAACTCTCCTTATCATGTTCTCCACCTGGGCTTCTCAGGCTTCTCACCACTCCACTGCTCTACCATATCCTATCTCATCCCACCAAAAGGAGAATAAAGGGGAGGGAAGCCTCTACAGCAAGCTATAAATTTAAAGCTATAAACTATCTGAAGGGTCAGAGCCTTATCAACATAAAGAAAATGAAAAGCTTTAATCAGTTTAATCATCTGAGGGGGAAAAGACTCCTCCATACTGTGTGTATAGCTGCTGAGAGAGCTGAAAGTAAAACTATAGAGAGAGCTTTCACTTCTCACAGATAAAAGGAAAAGAGACAGTTTCTCTTGTCCTCCCCCCCTTACCATAGGGAGGGGGGGAAGAGTCCGAAGCAAAATAAGAACAGAGCTTTTCGAAACAAACGCTAAAATCAAATAAAAATGAATAAAACAATGCTCCTCCGCATTGGAGTACAACCTACAAACGCTCAGCTGGAAATTGGAAATCCTGGAAATAGTCCTGAGAGCCTTTAAAAATTATTATGAGCTCAGAAGAAAAAAACCCTTTTTTGAATGTTATCAGTTTTGGCAGCTCAGGTTCAAAGAAGAGGAAGAAGAGGAGATTGGATTTATATCCTGCTCTTCACTGCCCAAAGGCGTCTCAGAGCAGCTTACAAACTCCTTTCCCTTCCCCTCCCCACAACAGACACCCTGTGAGGTAGGTGGGGCTGAGAGAACTTCTGACAGAAACCATCCTGGAGAAATAGCTGTGCCAGAGCTTGTGACTGACCCAAGGTCACATCAGCAGGTGCAAGTGGAGGAGTGGGGAATCAAACCCGGTTCTCCCAGATAAGAGTCCGCACAATTAACCACTACAGCAGCAGAGAGCATTATGAGTAGGGACAAAATTTGCATTAGCATTACTGATAATAAGCTAAAGGAGAAACTGCTAGAACATGCTGATCTCACCCTTGCAAAAGCAATTGATATTTGCAGAGCTCAAACCTTAGCTCATGCACAAGTCCTAGCACTGGCTGCAGAGGCTCCACTGACTTTGCATGCAATAGCACAGAAACAAAAGCAGCCGAGACACAGTCACTAAGTTTCCAAGCAACACTCCACTCTTAAGAGGTAGCTTGTCTGCACACGAGTCCTTTTGCAAGAGGTGTGGTTGCAGTCACAAGCCCAATGCCTGCACTGCTTTTGGAAGTGCTTGCTACAAATGTAGAGCACAGAATCATTTTGCAAAGGAGTGCAGGAGCAAACAGACCCTCCCCTATCAAGAGAAGAGTTTGAACTCCTTGTTTGTGGGAGTAATTGCAGCCTCCCAGCCTAGGGGAGAACCTAACAGTTCTGAGCCATGGTTTTCCACCATTAGTATAGCAACTTTTTGTGTATCTTGCAAGCTGGATAGTGGTGCTCAACCAAATACCTTAACTGAAAGCATAGTCTCTACCTTGCTGGTTACCATACAGAAAGCACCAGCAAATGTCCTTTTGGTTGCTTTTGGATGGTCCAAAGTCAGGCTGAAAACAATAATCACAGAACCCTGCACAGTTGGCTCTTGAACAGTCATGTTGATTTCCTGTGTTACAGAAGATGATGAGCCACCCCTGCTTGGAAAACCACCCTGCATGGCCGTTGACCTTCTTAGGAAAGTCCACAGTATGTCACTGCCTGCCTTGGCTTCTAAAGATGATCTTTTGCAAACCTACAAAGATGTCTTTCAAGGGCCTAGACAGTTCCCCAGCACCTAAAGTCATCTCTAGGGCGATGAAAACAACTGCATGGGTCAATTGCCTTGTCATTATTCAGAAGAAGAATGGATCACTTTGCCTTTGCCTAGACCCCTGAGCCCTAAACAAAGTCATCCAGAGGCAGCACTTTTACATCCCTACCATTGAGGATATGCAACAAAGCCTGGTTGAAAAAGAGTCTTCACGATCTTGGGCAAAAAAGATGGCTACTGGTAGGTCAACCTCAACAAGGAATCTGATGATATATGCACATTCAACACTCCATGGGATTGCTACCATTTTGATAGGATGCCTTTTGGCATCAAGTGTGCTTGAACCTCGAGGAGAGTGGGCAGGCTTGGCCCAGCAAGACGGAGCTTCTTCAACAGCTCCGGCCACTTCTGTTTTTAAAAGAGGTCTTTTGTCAACTTAAAGACCTCCCATTGCTTCGGGGAAGAAGCTGATGGTGGCAAGAGGCTTTGATCCAGGTCCCTGTGAGTGTGGCTACCAGCAGGGAGTCCAGGATCACCTCTAATGTGGAAAGGAAGTTGAAGCTCATTTTATGAGCAAAGCTGATGCTCCTGCACCGTGGGGGAGGAAAAGAGGAACTCAAGCCATTAAGTGCTCCCATGAGTATTCTTTTGAGAACTGAGCCAACTTTAAAAGGGTAACTTCTGACAATATTTAGCCCTGTGGGAGTAGCAAGAGAAGGTTGGGTTCATCCCACCCCCGGGAAGAAAGCAGCCATTAAGCAGAATTGGCTATTAATGGCAGGCCGGTAAAATGGAGCAGGGCGAGGTCAACAGTGAAATAAACCTCAGTTGTAAATGAAAGTGGAGGTGGTACCTTTAATTGCTTGCTGGAAGAAATAGTGGAAGATATAAAAGAGCTGACTCTGTGTAAATGCTGGGAAGAAAGAGGCCCCCCGATTGACTTTCATTTAGTGTGAGCCCAGCCTGACATACGAGGAAGGGGGGGGGGAGTGATTGAAAGAGCAGTCGATGCCGAAGGGAGAAAGAGGAGAAGCAGGAGACCTCTTTGCATTTTTTTATTTTTAACCCTAGCAGGGGTAGGGTGGAAGAGTGACATTCCAGGAGGGAGCCCCTTTTGCTGCGTACTCAAATTTTTAACCTTTCAGGGGCAGGGTGGAAGAATTGGAGTCATCTGGAGCCTCTTTTCAACGCATACACATTTTTAACCTTCTGGAGGCGGGGTGGAAGACGGAGCATAGTTTGAACTCAGTTACCGTGAAATGTTAAGTGCTGATCTGAAAGAACTCATGGATTTAAATGGGTTGGATTTTTTTTGGAGATCATTGTATGTAATAAGCTGAGACTGGTGTAAAACTGAGATTGGTGTAAAACTGCTGTGATAAGGGGGGGAACAGTGTTTGAGCAGATTGTAGAGGTTTACTAAATAATAAGCGGCTGGAGTGATTAAACTTCTGGGCATATAGCCAGGAAAAAGTGGCTCACCCAAACAAGGTCCTCACAGTAGATAGACGGTCACCAAATGATAATGCTTGTTCCTAAACATTATGTAGTTGAATAAATAAGTAAAATAAGCAAAACAATAAGGGGAAAGTGAAAGCAAAACAATAAGGGGAAAGTGAAAGTGGAATATAAATCATTGAAAAAAAGTGGTTTATAATTATCAAATAGTGGATTTGGAATTAGAATTGAAGGTGAATTGTGGGTAAAGTGTACCAATTATGTCGAATACGCAAGGCCAAGGGAAGAAACCTTTGGGAGTCTCACCAAGTATGTCTAGCTCTGTACAATCGAAACTGGGAACCTCGACACAGAAGGAAACACAAAAAGAGATGCAGAAGGAAATGCAAGCATTGGTGCAATCAACCATTCTCAGTACCATTGTGGATGTAGTGGAGCCGATCAAAATCAGCATGGAAGAAATTAGAAAATCTGTCCCCCAGGCGATCGAGCCTTTTAAGAGGGGCAATCAAGAAATTAAGGGCATGATCCCCCAAGCGGTTGAGCCGATCCAAAAGGCCACGGCTGACATCACCACTCAATTTACACAAAGTCAACAAATGCTGCAAAAGCAAATTGTGGAGAATACTACAGAAATTACGGCCTTAGATACAGCAATGGAAAATATGGAAGGCAGAACTAAGGAAATGGAGAGGAAAACTCAAGAGAATGAAGAGAAGCAGCACACTCTAGAAGAGAATGTTATGAGATTGCAAGTGGAAACAGCAGCCTTTATCTCGAGATTTCAGAATGTTCCAGAAGAGAAGGATGAGGATTTAACTACTAAGATGGCAAAATTATTGGCCGATCATATGCAGATGGAAGATGTGAGTAAGATTGAACAAGAGATAGATACGGCCTTTAGAATGAATTCGGCTTATGCAAGACGGTTTAAGCTCCCAAGAGAAGTTCAAATACGGTTCCATAAGAGAGCAGTAAGAGATAAAATACTGAAAGAAATCAACGTGTCTCCCTTGAAGATGAATGAAGTGGAGATAAATGTCTTGAAAGAAATTCCATGGAGGGTCCGCGAATAAAGGAAGGAATATTCTGAGCTGACGACACTACTGAGGAGTAACGATATAAGTTATAGATGGATTTTACCCAAAGGACTGTTTTTTACATATGGAGAGAAAAGATTTAGAATAACTTCAGTCTAAGGCAATGGACTTTTTGAGGACATATGGGGAAGAGATGTCAGAAGAGCAAGAAGATGAAAGGGAAGAAGGAGAAGTGGGGAAAGAAGAGGGAGAAGCACCTCAAGGGGCGATGGCATTACCAACATTGATTCCAAAAGAACCAAGACAAAAAAGAAGATTCAGATTTAGATCCCCAGTCGACACGAGACAACGGACAAGAGACAAACGGCATCAACAGAACCAAAACCAAGATGGATAGAAACAAAATAAAGTTTATATCGGTGAATGTAAATGGATTAAATGGACCACAAAAAAGGAGAAGAATATTTCACCAGTTCAAAAAACAAAATGTGGATGTTATTTGTTTTCAGGAGACCCATATAAAAAAAGGGGACGAAAAGCATCTAAATGTTAAAGGACTAGGAGAACTTTTTGTAGCTTCGGTTGAGGGAAAAAAGAAAAGAGGAGTAGTTACATTTGTTAAAGAGCATTTACAACCTGAATTAATATTTGCTTCACAGGATGGAAGAATTTTAATGGTGGCCATTCAAAGACAAACTAAAAGATCAATGATTTTCAACATTTACGCCCCAAATCAAAATCAGGAGAAGTTCTATAGAAAACTTCAAAGAATTATTTTGAAGCAAGAATTTCAAGAGCTGTGTATAATCGGTGATTACAATGCAGTTTTTGATAAGAAGGAGGACAGAAAAGCAAATATTTTTTGGGAAAAAACAGGAAGTAATGAGTTCCTGGACTCATTGTGCCAGATAATAGAAGAATGGCAATTAATGGATGCATGGAGGGTGAGAAACCCAAAAAAGCAGCAATATACCTTCTTCTCAGCGAGATATGACTCGTGGTCAAGATCGGATATGTGTTGGATTTCAACTACAATGATTAAAGATCTCTTGGAAGCAGAAATAGAGGCAGGAACTTACGCGGATCATAACCCAATTATACTTGTGGTCCAAGGAACGAGACCTAGAAACAGATGGACTCTAAGCCTATCAACTCTGAAAGACAGAGAATTAGTGAAACGTCTTGCAGAAGGAGTTCCATCTTTTCTTTAAAGAAAACATTCAACCGGATATGCCTTTAAAAATTGTTTGGGACGCATTTAAAGCATATGCCAGAGGGCACTTGATAAAAGAAGCAGCTTGCATAAATAAGAAGAGAAATAAAGACTACATAAAGCTGAAAAGGGAGATTCAAGAACAAGAGAGGAGGAGGATGGAGAAGACATCGGAACCTGGAAGGCAGAGAAAGATCAAATTGCTGTTGCATAAAATGAACTGCAAATATACAAATTAGCTAAGAAACTGACGTTTGCCAAACAGAATTTCTTTGAGAATGCCAATAAGCCAACAAGATGACTAGCCTATCAAGTTAGGCAGCAAAAAGAAAAAACATATATAAGAATTTTAAGGAAGAAGAATGGTGAAGAAGTGAACAAGATTCAAGAACTAAAGAATATTGTGGAGACTTTTTATAAGGATTTCTATAGAAAGAATGATGTTGTGTTGGAGCAAGTAATTCAATATTTGGAAAAACAGCAAGTTCAAAAGTTTACTGCAGAACAAAGAAAGATACTTGACCAGCCAATTACAATGATGGAAATGGTAGAAGCCCTAAAAAGACAGAACAATGGTAAAGCATTGGGTCCAGATGGATTACCAATAGACTTCTATGTGACTTTCGAAGAACTGCTTCTCCCACAATTGAAAGAGATATGTAAGAGGAACATGGAGGGGGAAGAGCTTCCGGATTCATAGCGGGAAGCAACAATATTGTTAATACATAAATCAAACACTGACGAAAAAGAAATTAAGAATTATAGGCCAATTTCGTTATTAAATGCTGATTACAAGATGTTTGGATTATCGCGGAAAGATTTAAGAAAATATTGGCAAGAACTATACATAAGGATCGAGCAAGATCTTCGTCGTGGTCTCTGTGCAGTCCCACACATGGGTTGGGTGCCTGCGCACGACCTCGATCGGAGAAAGTTCTAGAGCTTTGCATCAGAAGAGCTTTGGCGGGCTCTCTTCCCGCCTTGGAGGGAAGGCACGCACTGCGCATGCCCAGAGCGGGGGAGAGAGCCGCCTCCCACTCAGTTCTTCTTCAACCGCCTTCGCGTTCACACCTCGTTAGTGTTGCTCCGTCCATTGCCTCAGTTGAGTATTTCTCTGGTCCTTTTCTCCTCACCTTTCCTCATATTTCTTCTTCCTCTTTGTAAAAAATAATTTAAAAAAATCTCTTTTTCTTTTTTCTCTTGTTCCCCCCCCTTTCTTTGGTGGGTGGGTTTCACTTTGTATGGGCAAAACTAAGTTTTTCAAGGTGTGCCATTGTTGCCCAGCCAAAATTCCTTCGAATGACAGGCACGACTTTTGTTTAATTTGTTTGGGAGAAGCCCATAAGGTTGATAGTTGCCCACATTGTGCGAGTTTTACTCGACAGGCTCGATGCAACCGAGAGGTTAGACTTCGGGCTCTCCTTTTAGAGTTGGCTTTACGCTCTACAATGTCGTCAGCGGCTTCTTATGCCTCTGCGGCAAAGAAATCGGACACCTCTTCGAAGGCACCGAAACCGAAACTTAAGAGGGCTGACGAAAAGACCCCTTCGAAATCGAAGGTTAAACCGTCTGCTTTGGCTTCGGTGGTTGAGCCTGTCGTCATTACTGGCCTGACAACTTTGATGCCCGTGTTGGCCTCTACCTCTCAAAGATCTGCAGTGCCGCCTCCAACGCCGTAGCACACTTTGTCTTCGACTTCTGGCTTAATTCCTCTTGGTCAGTCAACAAGGTCGCCACCACTGTTGTCTCCTCCTCAACGTTCCCGATCCCCTTCTAGGCATTCCGATCTCCCCGTCCACAATTTGGTTGAGAGGCCTGTTTTGGTGCATCGACGCTCACAGTCTCACTCCCGTTATGACCGAAGGAGGCTGATCCGTCGACAGTCTCCGTCTTCATCGCCTCCCGACAATCAATGCTGGTCTTTCGATGAGAGCCGAGAACATCCGCACTGTGCCTACTACTATTCAAGGGCCCCGATGCCTGAGCGTCATCATTATGATCGGATCCGACACTCCGAACATACTGATCAGAGTCATGTCTCTGGCTGTCCATGCCGCTCCACATCGGTGGCCTCGGTACTTTTGGTTCCTCGGGACCAACCTACTGAACCCTCGAGGATTAGAGATGCCCCGTTCTCCCTTAGAACCTCGATATCATCCTACTCCTGATGACCATACGGCTATTGATCTTGCTCAGCCATTGAGGTCCTCCTCTCCGATGTCGATATCTGACCGTTCAGACTCTGCGGAGCTTGATCCCAATGCCACTTGAGTCGATGATGAGCCTCGACGCTCGGGTTCTATTTCTCCCACTGAGGGTCCTAAGGCTTACTTGGAGCTCGTTACTCGAATGGCCACTGCCCTTCAAGTCCAGGGTTCCACGGAGTCGCCTGCTGTGACTGACATGGTTCACAAGCTGGTCCAAGCTGACCTTCCTCCTTCTACCATCTTGCTCTTGCTTCCAGTCCACCTTTCGGTTTTGAAGAAATCTTGGGAGCACCCGGCATCGATCCCCCCGGTCTCTAGGCGGTATGATGCTCTTTACAAGATCCAGCAGAATTCTGGCAAGTTCTTCCTCTTTCAACCGCCGCCGAATTCGATGGTCGTACATTCATTGTCGAGATTGAAGCAGCCCGTATGACAGTCTGCACTCCCTGACCGTGAGGGTCGCAAACTTGACCTTCTTGCCAAAAAGATGTATTCTTTTGCCTCCATGAATCTCCGCATCAACACCTATCTCTCTTATTGGTCAGCATATGCCTTCAACATCGCAAATGCTGTCCGTCCCGTCTTGGACTTTGTCCCTGAGGAACATCATGCCACTCTGTCAGGTGCCTTGTCGGAAATCTGCTCCATGTCAAAACAGCAGATTAACTAAGTCCGTCATGCCGTTAGTTGCTCTTCGAAGCTTCTGGTCTCTTCCGTCACTCTCAGGCGCCATGCTTGGCTGCGGGGCACCTCCTTACAACCTGATGTTAAGTTTCGCATAGAGGATCTTCCATTCGATGGTGATGGCCTCTTCCACTCTACTACCGACGAGGCTTTAAAAGCTGTCGATGACAGTAGGAAGCAGGCTCGAAACCTCGGGGTGTCCGCCTCTTCTTACCGGCCTCGGAACTGTCCCTGGAAACCTTCCGGTTCTAGACGTTATCCGTCATCGGCATCCAATCCCCAGTGGAGGAGAAAGCCTTACGATTCCCATCCTCCCTCCAAGCATCGACCTCAGCCTTCGAAAAAGCCATCACAGTCCAAGCAGTCTGTTTGACTGTCTCCACCGCCTGCCCTCTCCAACGTCGTACACCCCTCCTGTCCGGACCCGTCTCTTCCCCTTCCTACCAGCCTGGGAAGAAATTTCCACCGACTCCTGGGTCCTCACCATTCTACGGGTCGGGTACGCCATAGAGGTCATTTCACCTCCAGTCCTTCCACACTTTGTCGTCACGACCCCAGACCCTTTTCTCAATATCGAGATTTCCGCTCTTCTTGCCAAGGGAGCCATTGAGGTTGTACCGGAGATGCAATGGGCTTTTACTCAAAGTATTTCCTGGTCCCCAAGAGAGACGGTGGCTTCCGACCAATTATGGATGTTCGAGGTCTCAATCGTTGCATTCGGTATCAAAAATTCAGAATGGTGGCTTCCGGTCTGGGATTCATGGCGTCCTAACGTGTTCTGGCTTGCTCGTAGAGCTCCCAGAGCAAACGGAGGGTCTTGACGACAGGGTGGGCTTCAAATAGCCCACCGCAGATCCCCCCAGGCAGGGGGGTGACTGGCAGAGAGCCTGGCCCGAGAGAGGAGTTGAGATCGGCTGATAGCGGGACTTTAAAGAGCGCCGCGACCAGCCTTGATCCCGTCCCCCAGAGAAGGCACTTCGGAAAATCTCTACAAGACCCCACCGAGTTGGATTCTCAACATAAGAACGCATGACCCAGACCTCCAAGACATTCTACGGAAACTGATATCAAGGAAACACTGCTATAACAAGACACGGACTTTGAAGGTAACTTTTTAAAATTGCTCACCGGAGACGCGTTTCGGCCGAAAATAAACAACATCCGATGAAGCGCATGATCGTGCTGTATCTGTCGTACTAACATTGGAGCGGAAAAAGTGCAGTTAAACAGCTAAAAAAGGCCAAAAAGCCGAATTGTTGATCATTCCTGCGGTTAGATTATTGACTTTAAAATAGAAACTAACAGTAACTCCGCGAGAACTGCAGCGGAAAAGTACTGTAGCTGCTGCAGCAGAAATCGGCAAAACAGGAAGTGACTTCAGAACAGACAAGTAATCATCCTAGAGAAGACCAAGGAGGCCGGAAGAAGGGAAGAAATCAGGAACAAGGGGGACCATCAAGACTGCCGGACAGGAAGTGAGTACCCGGAAGAACCATTTACCATAGAGAAATTGCGCCCGCCATTTTGGGAAGGTCAGAAAAATTTTCTTTGATTTTAAACGAAAGACTTAATATAAAAAAGTGAAACTAGTGCGATTTAGGTGGGCACAAGAAGGACTTTGATTTAGAGTGAGTTGGAGGGAAAACTTTGAACAACGGCTTACGACCTGCGGCAACGACAGAGGGCAAATACTTGGTCCTCCCCGAAAATGGCTGGGAAAGAGGAAAAAAAGCTACAGGGCATGATGGAAGCTATGGAGAAACGAGTGATGGACGCGATTCTGAAGTTGGAAAAGACTGTAATAACAGAAGTAACAGAGTTGAAAAAAGAAATGTCTGGAATTACAAAAGAGATACAGACGCTGACCAAAAGAGCAGATGAGATGGATGTAAGGGTGAAGGGAGTAGCATCCAATATAGCTGAGGTCACTTTAGAAACAGATAAAGTGAATGGGATGGTCCAATATAATGCAATGATTAACCACATGAGATTCAGGGGGATCCCTGAAGACAAGAATGAGGACATCCATTCAGTTATTGTAGATGCTGTTGCAGACTTTTTGAAAATGGAAGAGGAGAGAGTGGCGGCACAAATTGATGTGGTATACAGAGTCAATTCTGCGATTGCGCAAAGGAAAAAACTACCTAGAGATGTAATTGTCCAGTTTATATCTAAGAAGCTGAAGGAGGATTTGTTTAAGCAACAATTTCAAGACGACTTCACAATTGACAACAAGAAAATCATGGTCCTAAAGGAACTACCCAGAGCGATGCTTCAGGACAGACGACTTTTTAAAGACCTGATTGACAAGCTGAAAACAGAGGGCATAAGATATAGATGGGAAATTCCTAAAGGTGTCAGTTTTTCGTTCAAGCAGAAGAGAGTCACCATCAAGTCAGTTGACCAAATGACCAGATTCATCAATGATAATTTTAAAGACTCTGATAAATAATTATAGAATCAACATGGAGAGTCAAATAATTTCATGGAATGTTAATGGACTGAATTCACCCCAAAAAAAGGAAAAATGTCAGACTCTGGTTGGAAAAACAGAAATGTGATATTGTTTGCTTGCAAGAAACACATATTAAAAAATCAGATGCCAAATTTTTGATTCAAAAAAGATTAGGAGAGGAATTTTATTCACTCTCCTCTCAAAAGAAAAAAGGAGTTGTTACATATATTAAAAAGGAGTTGGAACCAAAAGAAATTTTTAAAGACAATGAAGGGAAATTTTTGGCGGTAGAAGTGGTGTTGCAGAATAAAAAGACATTAATTGTTAATCTCTATGCTCCTAATGGGGCAAAGGAAAACTTTTTTCAGGATTTGTGGGAACAACTACGACAGTTGACCTATGAGCAAACGATTTTAATGGGCGATTTTAATGGTACTGTTGACAATGTTGTTGATAGAAAATCAAAAAAAGGAATTGAGGCCATGGGCAAACTTCCTAAAGTCTTTTTTCAATTGACTAAACATGAACACTTGGCAGACGTTTGGAGAATTAAAAATCCCAGAGATAGAGAGTACTCTTTTTATTCATCAAGACACGAATCTTTTTCAAGGATAGATATGATGTGGATGACAGAGAATTTAATCTTGCAAACACGCAAAATTGAGATATTGCCTAGGACTCTTTCTGACCACAGTCCGATAAAATGGTCAACGTATGTTAAGAGGAAAAAATTTCGATGGCGACTTAATGAAGATTTGCTGGACAAGCAAAATATTGTGGATAAAATAAGGACAGAAACCCAAACATACTTTCAACTGAATTTAAATAAAAGTGTACAGACGCAAACGGTATGGGAAGCCTACAAGGCTGTGATGAGAGGACATCTGATTGCAATCAATAATAATGAAAGGAAACAACAAATGAAGATAGACAAAGAAATTATGGAAAATATTCAGAAAAAAGAAACAGAACTTAAGAAAAGGCCTGGTAAAAAGAAGATTTTGAGAGAATTGAGGATTCTAAGGGAGCAATATGAGGCAAGGTTGAACAAAGAAGTATTTTGGAACTTGAAAAAATTGCAACAGAAATCCTTTGAAGGTGCAAACAAACCTGGCAAATATTTAGCATGGCAATTAAAGAAAAGAAGAGAGAATAAAACAATCACTTGTTTGAAAGATGGAAATAAAGAGATTTTAGACCCAGGAGGAATTAAGAGGGAATTTTTTAAATACTACGCGACTCTCTTTCAATCGAAGCAAGCGGATCCTCAAAAAATGTTGGATTACCTATCCAAAGCTAACTTGATACAACCAAACCCTGAAATGAAAACATTTTTAAATGCTGCAATAACTAAAGATGAAATTAGTAAAGCAATAGCTGAGGCAAAAATCTCTAAAGTTCCAGGCCCGGATGGCTTTTCAGCTAAATTTTATAAAAAATTTCATGAAGATTTGGTCCCGGTGTTGGAGATTCTTTTAAATGAAATTAGAAAGACAGGAAAGATCCCAGACTCCTGGAATGAAGCTGCAATCACCTTAATCCCTAAAGAAATGCAAGATTTAACAAATGTTAAAAACTACCGGCCCATTTCATTATTGAACAACGATTATAAAATATT
Source organism: Gekko gecko (assembly GCA_029375565.1). NCBI lineage: Eukaryota > Metazoa > Chordata > Lepidosauria > Squamata > Gekkonidae > Gekko > Gekko gecko. The sequence goes on along the minus strand of JAPDNY010000001.1, from coordinate 115,440,842 downwards.
TGCAAAAATATTGGCAGAGCGCCTTAAAAAGTTTTTAAAAGACACTATTGTTGAGGATCAAGCTGGTTTTTTACCAAATAGACAAATTAAAGACAATATGAGGGTTGTTTTGGACGCAATTGAGTATTATGATAAACACCCTGAAAAAGAAGTTGCTTTTTTATTTTTGGATGCAGAGAAGGCCTTTGATAATTTGAATTGGGAATTTATGTTTAAAGTGCTTGAGAAATCTTTGATGGGCGTAGAATTTACAAGAATGGTTCAATCGATATATAAAGAACAAAAAGCTTCGGTGATTGTGAATGCAGAACCAACAGATATGTTCCGGGTAAGAAAAGGTACTAGACAAGGTTGTCCCCTGTCACCATTGTTATTCATCTGGATTTTGGAGATTTTGCTACAAGCGGTTAGAGATGATGATAATATAAAAGGTTTGAATATTGGAGGTTTTTCATTTAAATTAAGAGCATTTGCAGATGATATCATGTTTATTGTTGAAGATCCTGTTAATAATATGCCTAAGGTATTTGAAAAAGTAAGAGAGTTTGGTGATCTTGCAGGGTTTTATGTCAACAAAAATAAATCTAAGATACTGTGTAAAAATATGACTGGTACAAAGCAACAAACGTTACAAAATGTGACAGAATGTGAAGTGGTTAAGAGGGTTAAGTATTTGGGAGTTGAAATTACAATGAAAAACATAGATTTGTTTAAGAATAATTATGAAAAACTGTGGGGTTCGATAAAGAGTGATTTAGAAAAATGGGAAAAACTAAGGTTATCTCTTCTTGGAAAAATTGCCGTTATTAAAATGAATGTACTGCCCAGGTTAATGTTTCTGTTTCAGACAATACCAATTGTGAAAGATGGGAAAGTGTTGGTAAAATGGCAAAGAGAAATCTTTAAGTTTATCTGGGCAGGGAAGAAGCCAAGAATTAAAATGAAGATAATGTATGATACTAAAGACAGAGGTGGCTTCCAAGTCCCGAATTTGCGTTTGTATCATGAAGCAGTATGTATGTCTTGGTTATCTGAATGGGTAAATTTGGAAAATAGAAAACTTTTAGCTCTTGAGGGGCACGATTGCAGATTTGGCTGGCATGCCTATCTTTGGTATGGGAAAAACAAAGTTGACTCTATGTTTAAGCATCATTATGTAAGGAGGACATTGTTTGATGCATGGACCAGGTATAAGGATACAATTTCGGATGAAAGGCCTCTGTGGATTGTTCCAGCTGCAGTTATACATGTGTTTTCAGGTAATGACTGGTTGTAGTATCAGGAATTGTTGCAAAAAGAAGGGAAAAAATATGTTTTAAAACCAAATAATGAATTAGAATTTGAGTATGGTTGGCTACAATATTGTCAATTAAGGGACATCTATAAAAAAGACTGTAAAGAGTTTGGTTTTAGAGCTATGAATGATGATTTTGAGAATATATGGTTGAAAAAAGAACGGAAAATGGTATCAAAAATGTATAAAACTTTGTTGACTGTATATACTTTGGATGAAACCGTTAAAGAACAAATGATAAAGTGGGCCATAAATATGAACAAAGAAATTTCTATGGAATCATGGGAATTTTTGTGGAAAAGATCTTTTAAAATGTCTACTTGTATCAATGTAAAAGAAAATTGTTATAAGATGATGTATAGATGGTACATGACACCAAAAAAGATTGCCAATATTAGTATGGATAAGAACTTGAGTAATAAATGTTGGAAATGTAAAAAAGTAGAGGGTTCTTTTTACCATATGTGGTGGTCATGTGATAAAGTGAAAGCATACTGGTCTAATATACATTGTGTGATGCAGAAAATATTGAAAATCCCAATTGAAAGAAAGCCAGAACTTTTTCTCCTCGGTTTGACAATGGAAAAAATTCCACAAGAAAAAAGGACACTGTTATGGTACATGATTACGTCGGCGAGAATGGCCTTTGCTCAGCAGTGGAAAATGGAGAAGGTGCCAGATATACATGACTGGTTGAGAAAATTGTTATTTTTAGCGGAAATGGACAAAATGACAAAGAAATTAAATGGACAAATGGCAGAACAGTACCTTAAAGACTGGGAAGGATTGAAACTGTATCTAGAAACTGAATATAGAATGAAGGGGAAAATATATAATTTGGATACGTATGGATATTGAACGAGAAGTGAAATGAATTTTGAACTGTATGTACTGTTATATATAATATGCTGAAATTGTAGAGGTTATATACAATTTAAATGTGTTACCTGGTTTGTCGATGTATTTAAGTCTAAGCTTGATTGCCTTATAATTTTTTTTGTTTGTTATTAGCAGTGTTGGAAGCCTATTAGGGGGGTGGGGGGATTGGGATGGGGATCTTTTTTTTTTTGAAACTGTATTGGTAACGTGATTGGAAATGTTGAATATATCCCAATAAAAATTTTGTTTAAAAAAAAAAAAAAATTCAGAATGGTCACTTTACAGTCGATCCTCCCGCTTATTCCACGGGCGGCATGGTTCGCGTTGGTCGATCTCCAAGACGCATACTTCCATGTCACTATCTGTCCTCAACACCGTCGATTCCTTCGGTTTGCCATTGGAAATGCTCACTACCAGTACAGAGTCCTTTCATTCGGTCTTTCCACCGCCCCAAGGGTATTTACCAAACTGATGGCTGTGGTGGTGGCCGAACTTCATCGACGAGGGATCACACTTTATCCCTACATCGACGACTGGCTTCTCATAGCTCCGACGCAAGCTCAGTTGCTCCACAATACTCGAGAGACTCTTTCTCTCCTCCGTGCCCTCGGTCTTTGTGTCAATGTCGCCAAGTCCTCTCTCCAGGTCCTTCGGTTTCTCAGAGCCCGTCTCGACACCAATCTCGAACGGGCCTTTCTTCCAGAATTGAGGGCTTCCAACATTCTGGCGCTGGTGTCCTCCTTTCGGACTGCTCCTCAACAATCTGCTCGAACCATGATGAGGCTCCTCGATCACTTTGCCTCCACGGTGTTTGTCGTCCATCATGCTTGGTTGAGAATGAGGCCACTTCAGCTGTGGCTCCTCCACACCTTCGATCCTCTACGGAGTCCTTGGCACACGATTTTGTCTATCCCACAGAGTGTCCTCGACTCTCTCGACTGGTGGTCTCACTCCGTCCACCTCCTTTCTGGCATGCCCTTTCAGCCTCCTCCTCCCAGGTTGCTGCTGACCACGGACGCTTCCCTCTGGGGTTGGGGAGCCCAGTGCGGAACGCTTTCTATGCAGGGAGTTTGATCTGCTTGCGAAGCAACTCGTCACATAAACCTCCTAGAGTTGCAAGCAGTTCATCTCGCTCTTCTGTCGTTTCTTCCGATCCTTCAGGGTCGTGTCGTTCAGGTGTCTTCCAACAACACCACTGCGGTTTACTACATCAACAAGCAGGGCGGCACTGCCTCTGTTTGTCTTTGCAACTTGTCGATCGACCTCTGGTCCTGGTGCCTCGATCACTCCATCACGCTGTCAGCAATACATATTCCCGGAGCTCGAAATGTCGATACAGACCAGTTGAGTCGCTCCACCTCATCGGACAACGACTGGTCCATTCCCATCCGGTATCTTCGGCCTCTCTTTCTCGAGTTCGGCTGCCCCTCTGTCAATGGCTTCGTGACCACCGACAATGCTCTATGTCGCCTGTTTTCAGCAGGGGTCCCCCATCTGCTCAGTCGCTCGGGGATGCCTTTCTTCACAAGTGGTCCGGAACCCTGTTTTACTTTTTTCCTCCATTCCCTCTCATCTCCCGGGTCGTTCAGAAGATCCTCGAAGATGGCACGTCATGCATACTAGTCACTCCTTGGTGGCCGCGCCAGGTCTGGTTTCCCCATCTGCTCCAACTCTCCTGTCGTACCTTCCGCCCTATCCCTGTCATCCCCTATCTCCTCTCTCGGGCTCAAGGGAGAATCCTGCATCCCGATCCAGGGTTTTTCAGATTGACGGCCTGGAGGATCCGGACCTAGACTTCCTGCCGCAAGTCTCTGAAATCCTTCTGAATGCTCGAAAGCCTTCTACGCGACATTCCTATCAATTCAAGTGGGAGAGATTCCAGTCCTATGCTTCTGATCACTCCTTCGATCCAGCTCGGTCATCTCTCCGTGAGATTTTTTCCTACATCGTCCACTTGAAGGATGCTGGCCTCGCATACTCGTCCTTGCGGTTTCATTTGGCGGCGATCTCCGCTTATCACCCCTTGATATAAGGATCCTCGGTATTCTCCCATCGTCTCACTAAAACGTTCCTTAAGGGTCTCCTTCAGCTTTGCCCTCCTAGGAAACCTTTTGTGCCTTTGTGGAGTTTGTCCCTGGTCCTTTCTCAACTCATGTCCAAACTGTTCGAACCTATGGCTACCACCGATCTCAGGCTAATTTCCTGGAAAATGGCCTTCCTAGTAACCATTACTACCGCGCATAGAGTAGGGGAGCTAGCTGCCTTTAGGTCTGATTCCCCCTATACAATTTTTCATAGGGAGAAGGTTGTCCTGAGACCAGATCCTTCCTTCCTTCCTAAAGTCATCTCTCATCTCTCTCAGTCATCTGTCCTGCCTACCTTCTTTCCGAACCCGACTGATGCCTCTCAGAGAGCCTTGCACTGTCTCGATGTTCGCAGAACGCTCTCTTTCTACCTGCATAGGACACAGCCCATACGTAAATCTCCTCGGCTGTTCCTATATTAATGGCCCTCCACATCTGGGGGAGCCAGTTTCTTCTCAACGTCTCTCTAAATGGGTGACTTCCACCATAGCCCTTTGCTATGAGCTAGCACGTCAACCTGTTCCTGCCTGTGTCACCGCCCATTCTATCGTATCGACGTTCACCACTTTCCTGGTTGGTGTCCCGTTGGAAGACGTCTGTGTGGCTGCTACATGGTCCTCGGCATCGACCTTCGTGACCCACTACGCACTCGACGTCCGAGCCCGACGGGATGCTGCCTTCGGTGAGACGGTACTGCGATCTCTCTTTGCTTGACCCTGCTGTTTCCTCTGGTAGGACTCTTGGGTGACTTGGTTTAATGATGATGCTATGTCTTAACCAGTTTGCTTGTGTCTTTTTCAGCTGCCAGCTCCCTCCTCCAACTGGTTCAGCTCTTGCAATCACCCATGTGTGGGACTGCACAGAGACCATGATGAAGATAAACAGGTTGCTTACCTGTAACTGATGATCTTTGAGTGGTCATCTGTGCAGTACCACAATCCCACCCGGCCTTCCCCGCTGCTGGCATCTCCAGATATCCTTCTTTGGATTGATGGGACTTACCGGTGGCGGTCGAAGGAACTGAGTGGGAGGTGGCTCTCTCCCCCGCTCTGGGCATGCGCAGTGTGTGCCTTCTCCCTAGGGTGGGAAGAGAGCCCACCAAAGCTCTTCTGAGGCAAAGCTCTAGAACTTTCTCTGATCGAGGTCATGCACACGCGCCCAACCCATGTGTGGTACTGCACAGATGACCACTCGAAGATCATCAGTTACAGGTAAGCAACCTGTTTTTTTCTGCCTAAAAGACAAATCAAAAATAATTTGAGATGTATCTTGGACGTAATAGAATACTGTGAAGCGCATTCAGAAAAAGTAATGGCCTTGATCTTCTTAGACGCCGAAAAGGCATTTGATAATTTGAACTGGAACTTTGTGTTGGAGACATTGAAGATGGCGGAGGCAGGAACAGAATTTATTCAGATGATTCAGGTGATATATACAAAGCAAACTGCCTCAGTGATGATTAATGGAGATTGAACAGAAAATTTTAAAATTCAAAAAGGGACAAGACAAGGCTGCCCCTTGTCACCACTGTTATATATCTATGGATTGGAGACACTTAATGAAGCAGTGCGGCGTAATGAGAAAATTAGAGGGTTGAAGGTGCAGGGGGAAGAATTTAAGCTTCTTGCATTTGCTGATGATTTAGTATTTATACTAGAGGACCCCCTTCCCTCAATCCCTGAATTAAACAGGACCCTAAGGGAGTATGGTCAGGTGGTGGGACTAAGAGTTAATATCAATAAGATGAAGATTTTGACTAAAAATATGAAAGAGGAACAAAAAGATACTCTACAGAGAGAATCAGGTTACCTATTGTACGATAAGGTGAAATACTTGGGAATTAATCTAACCAATAAATGTAGTGCACTACAGGAAAATAATTATAAGGCGTTGATAAAAGCAACAAAGCAAGACCTAGAAAGATGGAAAAACCTGCAACTTTCACTGAGGGGACGAATAGCTCTGGTTAAAATGAATATCTTACCAAATGGATCTTTCTCTTTCAGACGATTCCAATATTACAAAACATTACAATCTTTAAAGAGTTGGATCAGATAATAACAAAGTTTGTCTGGCTAGGGAAGAAATCTAGAATCAGATTGAAGGCTCTATAGGACTTAAAAGAAAGAGGCCGCTTCAGGCTTCCTAACTGTACATTATACTATAGAGCAGCGGCACTGGCATGGATTAGAGAATGGATTATTTTGGAAGATAGAAGGGCACTAAAACTAGAAGGTCATGATTTGCAACTAGGTTGGCATGCATTCCTCTGGTACGGAAAAGCCTCTGTGCATAAGTATTTTAAACAACACTGGTTACAGGCTTCGCTTATAAAAGTGTGGGAAATTATACAAAGGAGATGGTTCATGAAAATTTCCAAAATGGCTGCACCATTAGAGGCATTTACTCTACCCAGATTATATGATGAAAATCCACCAAGGAGATACATAAATATTTTGAATTCAAAAAATGAACTTAAGTTGCAAGAAGATTTAACGTGGTGGCAGAGAGCCCAGATAGACTCAAGATATGTGAAGGATAAAAAGACGGGCTTTATTGAGTCTCTTACAGTTGGAGAAAATAGTGCACCGGAGGAGAAGTTCATCAAAAAAATGTATACACTACTTTTAAAAGATATGATGGCAGACGAAATAGTGAAACAAAATATGATGCAATGGGCCCAGAACTTGGGGCACAATATAGAATTGGAGCAATGGGACCAGATATGGAACAAAAATGTTAAAATAACTAAAGCGATTTCTTATAGTGAGAATATGTATAAAATGTTTTAGAGATGGTATGTTACACCAGAAAGAATTGCTAAATATGATGATAAATGTTCCAATAAGTGTTGGAAATGTGAGAATAAGGTGGGCTCATTTTATCATATGTGGTGGTCGTGTAGCATTACTAAAAGCTATTGGATATGGGTGCACAGACTGATGCAGAAGATCTTAGGGAGTACAATTCCTTTTAAGCCAGAAGTTCTGTTGTTAGGTATCTTACCTAAGGAGGTAAATAGAGATGACCACTACTTGTTAATATATTTGGCAACTGCTGCCAGCATTTTTTATGCAAAATACCACCCAAATACCAACAAGACAAGAATTTATTGTAAAGGTATTTGAGGCGGTGGAGATGGATAAGCTGTCTCTGAGTATGAAAGGACATTCAGATTCCACTTTTCAGAACACTTGGAAATGTTTCTATGACTGGTACAAACTAAATGGATGAGAGGGTAAAGAACTGATTAAAGAAAAGATAAAAACAGAGATGAAACAGATGGTTTGATATATACAAGAGATACTCAGATAAAGGGTAATATTATGGTGAATGATAAAGTGCTTTAAATATGATATACAATTGGAACTAAATAACCCCCTTTTGGGTTTTTTATGTGTGTAGATTAGTTTTGTGTGTTATGTTTTTAGTGTTGTTGTATTGTGTTGTGTTGTGTTTTGTGTTGTGTTGTATTATTCTGTTTAGTTGTAGTTTGTTATAAAAATAAATAAAAGTCTGCCCTTTGGGGCAGTATTAAAAAAAAAAAAGTGTGCTTGAACCTCTGACCCCAAACTTGTGATAGATATTTCATATCCATGTAAAGAGGGGGGATGTAGTCTATGGAAATCTGTTTCTTTAAGAGACAGGCTTAAGTGGAACTTCTTCTCTTCACATGAATGGATGTGTCCTCTGGAATATACTGTTGGTAGTTAGGACTCCAGCCCTTGTTAAGTCTGTGTTGTTCCCTGCCTTGTTCTTCTGCACATTAAAGAAGGTTTAGAAGACATCCTGCCTGCTGCATCTTTCTGGCCTTAGGGCAGACCATTTACCCATCTTCACAGTGAGTACACTTTACAGAGGAGCCAAACACCACAATACTGATCTGTTTGTTTGTTTGTTTAATAAACCTGCTTTCCTATCAAGTAATGTCTCCACAGAGTAGCTTGCAATAAGTCTTAACCCCAATATATAATAGCTGTCCAGAACAATAAACCTTTTCAAAAACAGTGACTATAACATCAACATCTAATGAATTCAGATAGGAGATACTAAGTATTTAATGCAGAAAAAATAGTGTTTTGCTTCTTATTTTTGCTTTTCTCCAGTCACTTGAATGTCTGCTATGTACAAACAATTTTGGTTAAATGTTCTGTTTGGCAGTTTGCATGCTCCATGGACAATTGCTGTTGATCACTAATGCGTTAATTAATTCTTACAGGCCGAACTCTTCTGGAAAAGCTGTCCAGCCAGCAGGAAAATGCACCACAAGAAGAAGCGGAGAAGCTTTGTTCTTGGATCATTGCAATGGGTCTGCTACTCCCCTTCAGCGATTGCTTCAGAGAGCCGTGCAGTCAAAGTGCACAACAAAGTACACCAACTTTTGATGTAAGTCACAGTATAAGTCTTGGTTTTATTTGTTTGGATTAATTGATGTATTTGTATGCTTTCTGTGAATGAGTCGTGAAAAAGCAACAGATCACATTTCCAGTGTCTTTTCCCCTCATAAATATTGCTATCCAGAGAGAAGAACAATGTACAGTAGGGATGTGCATTCGGATCTACTCGAGCCAAAAATATACCTGAAAAATATCTTATTGGTATTTTTTGGATATATTTTGGCTTCCCTAATGTATCCGGGTTTAAACTGGGCTGCACGAGAAGCCAGCCCCAGAAGCTGCTGTACCACAGAAAACAATCTGTTAGCAATGGCACAGCAGATCCTGGGGCCAGCTTCTCCTGCAGCAGTTTAAACTGCACTGCAGGAGAAGCCATCTCATCCACATCTGCATATGGTGGGGAGAGACCTTCACATGGCACACATATCCTGGGGCCAGCTGTGCATTCAGATATACCTGAGCTGAAACTATGCCCATAATTAGTTGTTTTGAGTTTGACTTGGGGGACACACAAAATCAAGACAAACACTCCCATAATTCTGAGAGTAGTGAAAATTGATCTTCTAGAATTTTGGGAGTGTTTCAGGGAGGTGTGGGATGGTAAAGAGAGGAAACAGGCCAGGAAACGGCTGTTAGACAAAGAGAGATGCTGATGAGCAGCTGATAGTCAGGTAGTCCTGGCTTCCACCCATAATCCTTCTTTAAAAGTGAAAGGGCCAAACTGGCCCTAGTCTTACCAAAGCCGTATTGGCCCTGCTGAAAGCTCCTCCTGACTTCGGGCAGTGGGAGCAGAGCCTACCTCCTCAGCTAGAAAATGGCAGGTGGGCTTCTGGAGTTAATTATTATTATTTTTTTTTACTTTGTAACTGAAAATAGCAATATGTGTACCATTTTCTCTGAATTCCCAGATTTCATTTTAAGAAGTAAGTCTCCAACTCCTTCCTTTGCAGAGATATACCTTTTCTGTTATATCTTTTTAACAGAAAGAGCTAGATGCTCACTTTAAAAAAAATGAAAGCAGGAAATTCAGACAACCTGTTAAATATATTGCTATACTAGTATATCAGTATAATGCTCTTCCATTGCCAATTTTTAAATAAAAAGCCCCCAGTATCAGGGGAGCAAATAGCCACTGCAACAGCCAAGCCAAGTTCAGGAGCCTGCCAGGGCACCCACCATTTTCTGGCTGTGGGGTAGGCTCTGCAGCCTCCAATGCTCGCAGCACGGAGCAGCCTCCAACAGGGACTGTGCTGGCATAATGTCCAGGGCTGGCATCCTCTCTTTCACTTCCTCCCTTCCCTCTCCTGGTGCCTTGGGGGAGGGCTGACAAAAATAATGACTCTGAATTTTCATTACACCCCCCAAAAAAAAACAAAAATCCCAGACAAAGCTATCCCAAACCATGCCTGAACACCCCTCCCAAAATATGGGGATGATGAAAGCAATGCTAGCAAGATCTGGATACAAAATTATTGCAAAAATATTTGAAGTGCACGTCCCTAATAGACAGTACTGAACTAGTTGGACACCTGGTCTGACACACTTTACAAGGCAGGTGTAAATGTTCATATCTGACTGGATGGGCATATGGGTGTGCATTCCCCCAATACCTTTCTCCAAGATCCTAAATGTTTTTAAAGGTATGAGCTGTCCAATTTCTTCCATCCCTTCTCCCCTTTAGATGATTTGTAACTGCTCTCAGTAGCCTGTGTTTACTAGATGACAATAAGCATGCCCAGTTCTCATCAAATTTTTATTTTCTATTTTGGCTTCTTGATTTACAAATCTGCATTTCTGTCCTGTGTGTGAGTGTCCCTGTTTGACTACTGTACTTATAGGCATTCAGCTGGCAGTTTCAAGATTAAAGGGAACCATTAAATCTCCAGATTCAGAGGTACTATGCAGAGGAGGGGGCAAGGTGAAGGGGGAATTCTCTTGCATTCACACCCTACTTGTGGGCTTCCAAAAGTATTTGGTTGATAGCTGTCTGAATTTGGATCTGAACTAGATTAGCAGTTGCTCTGATACAGTGAGACTCTTTCTATGTACTTGAATGTATGAGCCTACTATTTTTCAGGTTATCCTCCTGCTCTGAACTTTGTGAAGCTAATTCTTAGTGTATTTTAAGGAAGCTCTGCAGTGAGACAGTATACTCTGACTCAGATATTGTTTATAGTTAACTCAGGGAGTTGAAGAATATGCAGTTTCCAGATTATAGTATGTGACAAGGATTGTCCTTCAATACATGGAGTTCAGGAAGTCACACAGTACTTAACAAAAATATCTGCTGTTTTGCCACATCACAAGCCATGGCTGGGAGTTCCTTCCAGGGTGAGTCCTTTCTTCCAGCCAGGGCAAGATGAAAGGGAGTCTCTTCCAGGGTGATTCCTCCCCTTTTTCCTGGCCATGGTGAGCTGTGGCTGGGAGAAAGGTGGAACAGAGTCCCTTCCAGGGTGTTCCCGGCCCCCTTTCTCCCAGTTGCAGTGAGAAAGGGGAAAGCGAACTTCTGGAACTGGTTCAGTTCGGGTGGGCCATGGCTCGGTTCAGATCCCAAACCAAACCGAATTACCTATCCCTATTTATTTACTTCACTTATACTCCACTTTTTTCCCACTGGGAAAAAAAAAATCTGTATTAAAATGAGTAATTTACAAATATTCGCTTAATATTTACAAATATTCACAAGTTGGAGACCCAGTTTGGTGTAGTGGTCAGAAGTGCAGACTCTAATCTGGGAGAACTGGGTTTCATTCCCCACTCTTCCACATGCAGCTGCTGATGTGACCTTGGGTCAGTCATAAGTTCTTTTGGAGCTGTTCTCTCAAGGGCAGCTCTCAAGAGAGCTCTCTCAGCCCCACCTACCTCACAAGGTCTGTTGTGGGGAGGGGAAGGGAAAGGGATGGTAAGCTGCTCTGAGACTCCTTCGGGTAGTGAAGGACAGGGTATAAATCCAATCTCTTCTTTTTAAACAAATGTTTGTGAATTGGTACCACACTGCCTGTTTTCCACGAGACAGGAAATGTTTCAGTGATCAGTAATAGGAAATGCAAGTGGTAGGTGATGAAGATATGGCTGATAACAATCAATGCTAAATGCCTTATTGCAACTTGTGTTGTACAACTAGAGCTCTGAGGGCCTGGAAAGGGGAAAACCTAAAAACATATTTTTGCCATGGTTTCAAAATTTCAGGAAATCTTAACATACAGCACATAGCTGATGTTTCCAGCTGCACTGACTTGATGTGTTATAAGTCCATACAAAGTCATTTTTTCCTATTAGTAAAGAAGCTTCAACATTTTTTTTGGATGTATGCTACCCAAAATGAGGCTGGTATAATTCCCTGCTGTTGTGGGTTTTTTTTAATTAGCCAGTAGTTTGCTTTTTCACAATACTGTCATCTGCTGTCCTATTAAAACATTACTTTAAAATCCTTGGCACACTTAAATTTAATTTGTATGCATGTGTGAAGTGCTAACAGATTTGCTTTATACTTACATTTAGGAATATTACCCGCATGAATTCAGATATTAAAGTAATCTACAAACTGATTCCTAGAAAAGCAAATAATTATATATACCCATCTCTACTGGGCTTTCAGAGGCATTAGATCAGCACCACAAGGTGTATGGTGTATGTTTAGGCTGCTAGTTTTTGTTTTTTGCATTGTTTCAGCATAGGTCATGAGCTATATGACTATCAGATAGCTGGGTGTAGTGGTTAAGTGCACGGACTCTAATCTGGGAGAACTGGGTTTGATTCCCCACTCCTCCACTTACAGCTGCTGGATGACTTAGGGCAACCCATAGTTCTGTCAGAGCTGTTCTCTCAAGGACAGTTCTGGAAAGAGCTCTCTCAGTCCCACCTACCTCACAGCGTGTCTGTTGTGGGGAGGGGAGGGGAAGGGAAAGGACTTTGTAAGCCGCTCTGAGACTCTAAGTGAAAGGCGGGGTATAAATCCAATTTCCTCCTCCTTCTCCCCCCCTTCTTCTTCTCCTCCTCCTCCTCCGCTTAAATATTTTCATGAGAGTGGCAAGAATAACTAAATCAGTGGGAGACAGGTTGGAGGGGGGGGCTGTGGCCCAGCGGCACGGTGGGCACTGGGAATCGCTCCCGGCTACCACCAATTCTTTGTTCTTTTCAGGGGGGTTTTCAGGGAATCCCGAACCCCACCGGAGGTCTGGTGCAAAGGACTTTGATTTGGGACCCTCCCGCTTGCAGCAACAAGCGGATTGAAGCCCTGGATTGTCCTAGAAGCAAGGAACGAAGAAGATTAGTTATGGCAGCCATAACTACACCAGCTGTGAATGCCCCTAAATCAAGAGAGTTATTTTGAGCCTCATCCATACCATTGATAAAGACATGCACCATAAGTACCTGTAAAAACAACACAGAAGACCCGATGATCTTTTTTTAAATTTTTGGTAAAACCCCTTTAAATTTCTAGAATGACAAAGAGAGGAGAGGTGGAATCCCCCCCCTTTCCTTCGTGAGACGGCCAGGATGAGTTAAGAAAAGAAAGCTGAGCTAAACATCTTTCGGGGCATAGAGAGACTCTTGTTTGTTCCTACAAAAGAACTATAAACTTTTTTCTTAAAAAAAGAAAGATATTTTGAGTTGAATTCTCCACTCTCTGACAACTTTTTGTGATGTCATGCTTTGCTGTTTGTTTGTTTGTTTATTTATTTATACTTTTGGCTTATATATCACCCTAACCCCGGAGGGTCTCTGGGTGGTTTACATAGCGGTTCTAACCAACCAAAGTAACCAAAGATGTTACTTTTGCAGGCATTCTTACTGCCTGTGCCACCGCTCTCTGTGTTTAGACTCTATTATAACGCTGTGGAGCACTTGGTTCATGTTGAAGGACTTTTGGTTGCTGGTTTGTCTAGGGGAGTTGTTATCTGGTAAACATGGTCAGCCCTGAGGAGACTATTGATAAATAATTTGCAGAGACTCTGGGCTCTGCTGGGCTGAATAGGGACTTCTGTTATTGCATTAGAATGGATGATCAAATCACACAGGAAAACATGCTAGATGATGTAGATATAGACAGCTCTGCAGAAACTAACTTGTTGCAGCTAACTTGGGAGGAGCTCCAGTCTATAATTATTGAAGCAGTGAATCTGACAGTTTAAGAGGCTTTTGAACTAATATTAGATAAAAAAGCTATTATTCCGTCAAACTACAAGCAAGATAAAGAAACTCCAGCACCAAACTGTACAAGATGCAGGACAATACTATGATCAAGCTGACCCAATCTACAGAGAAAAGGAACTCCAGCACCCAACTGTGCAAAAAGCAAGACGACACTACAATCAAGATCTTTTAATCTACAGCGAAAATAACAGATCTACCAAAAGGCTGTTTAACTATGGAATCCTTAAAGCTATAAAGGGGAAAATATGCCAGAGAGAAGATGAACCAGAGTCCATGGAATCCTTAACTACCTTGAAAACTGGATACAGATGGTGAATTATAAAAGAAAGCCTTTCTACTTACAAGGGGAAGAGACACAGAACTAAGATTTTATTAAAAAGAAGAAATTACAAAAAGAAGAAAAAATTAAGATATATAAATAAGACTGGTTTAGAGAATGTTTGATAAGACTGGCTTAGAGAACCTTGGCTTATAATTAACTGGCTAAAATGGGCTAGAGAATATGTACCTATACATTTACAAAATTATAGCCCATACTAAAAACACTTAAGGGAAGATTTATTTTAAATACCCTAGATAGTCTTATTATAAGAGAATAAAACTGTGTAAAAAAGATTGATCCAGAGAATGCATTTGAATGAATATTTGAATAAGATTATATAGAAAATTAGATTCAAGAATTTTAATCCATATTCTATAAAGCTGTTTGAAGATTTAGGTAAGGCTTTTATTAGATAATTGCAAAGATTGTAAATTTATAGAGGTTTTAAGGATTTAATTTGATTTAAAAGATGTTATATAACCAAGTTTGATTCAAGTATCCCAGAAATCTGTGTAATTGAGAAAGGTTTTTTAGGGAATATAATATACATTTAAAAATTTGATTAAAAGGATGATTATTTTAAAATGTATGTAAGGGTGATATTAAGATTCCAAAGGTAAGATAGGGAACAAATAGGATGAAAAAAGAATTATATTATGGACTTGGAAACTGGCATTTAAATGTATCTTATAGAAACATATTGTAGAATGCTCAGGCAAATGTGTAAACAGAACAAAAATATATTATTAATCTATTGAGTTGCAAAAAGTTAAAGCTAGATATATAGAAAAATAGTAGCGGAATGTTTAGACACTGTTTAAATATTAAAATAGGATTTAAAATAGTGTTAAATATAGGCTGTAAGCATACTAATCGGTTATATGATAGAAAGATTATATGTATGAGGTAGTTTAAGGGATATAATGTTACTATGATTACTCATATATGTTTCTTTGTTATGTCTGTTTTGTCTTAAAATAATAAAATTATTTTTAAAAAATAAATCAGTGGGAGACAGGCCCATAGCTACATTGGTGCCTTTTGGGGCCTGGCCCCCCAAATTCCCTCCCAGCCCAGGCCCCCCAACCTCCATTTTTAAATTTTATTTATTGCACTTGTTGCCGCCACCAGGAAAGCTTGTGCTGCCCTCTCTTGCCTGCTGTTCTCTCTGAGGCAAAGCAAACCCCATGCCCTCAGCCCTCCAATCCCATGCTGCTCTCTTTGGGCAAGGCAAGTCCCATGCTCTCAGCTGTCCAATCCCACACTGCTCTCTCTGGGCAAGGCCAGCCCTGTGCCCTCAGCCATCCAATCCCACATTGCCCTCTCTGGGCAAGGCAAGACCCGTGCCCTTAGCCCTCCAATCCCACGCCACACTCTCTGGGCAAGGCAAGTCCCCGGTGCCCTCAGCCCTCCAAACCCACACCGCTCTCTCTGGGCAAGGCAAGCCCCATGCCCTTGGCTGTCCAATCCCACACTGCTCTCTTTGGGCAAGGCAAGCCCCGTGCCCTTGGCCCTCCAAACCCACGCCGCTCTCTCTGGGCAAGGCAAGCCCCATGCCCTTGGCTGTCCAAACCCACACTGCTCTCTCTGGGCAAGGCAAGTCCCCGGTGCCCTCAGCCCTCCAAACCCACGCCGCTCTTTCTGGGCAAGGCAAGCCCCATGCCCTTGGCTGTCCAAACCCACGCTGCTCTCTCTGGGCAAGGCAAGCCCCATGCCCTCGGCCCTCCAATCCCACACTGCTCTCTGTGGGCAAGGCAAACCCTGTGCCCTCGGCCGTCCAATCCCACACTGCTCCTTCTGGGCAGGGCAAGCTCCGTGCTCTCCGCCCTCCAATCCCATGCTGCTCTCTCTGGGCAAGGCAAGCCCCGTGCCCTTGGCCATCCAATCCCACGCCGCTCTTTCTGGGCAAGGCAAGCCTTGTGCCCTCCGCCCTCCAATCCCATGCTGCTCTCTCTCAGCAAGGCAAGCCCCATGCCCTCCTCCCTCCAATCCCACACTGCTGCTCTTTCTTGTTTTTTGCCGGCCAGCAAGGTGAGCCCTGCCTCCAGTCTCGCACTGCTGCTGCTCTCTCTTGCCTCTCTTTGGCTGGCAAGTCAAGCCGCTTGGGCTGGATTATCCCACGCTGCTGCTGTGCTCTCCCTCTCATTGCTTGCTGGCCAGCAAGGCAAGCCCTGACCACCCTCATCCCTCCAGTTACCAAGCTGGCAAAGCGAGTACCGCACTGCCCAATCCCACCCTCGGCTTTGGAGACCATGATTTTGCTTCCAATCCTCCCCCCATCTGTTTTTATTTTCAGAGTTCAGCTCTGCCTCCCAACTTTAAATAATTAAATTATTTAAATTAGCCAGTGCCAAGTACCCCCGAGAAATTTAAATGCCCCCCGACATAGAAATTCCTGGCTATGGACCTGGTGGGAGAAGACTGACAATGTAATCCTATTGAAATCAATGGGTTTACACAGGAATAACTGCATAGATTGCACTGGTATTCTAAGACTACTATGGTACAACTGCTTGTTTTGCGTGTTTCATCAACCACACCTTGTGATTTTGAATGCACTGGACTAGAATACAATATTCTCATGATTCCCAAAGATTATTGATAGTATCTAAGACATGCTTTTAAGCCTAAACTCTCCCTAACCTTTCCTGAATTCAATTCTGTGTGATATAAATATGTCAGCCTCAGCAGCCATCCAGTAGCAGGTTTGAAGCGAAGGTTCAGGAATATTTTCGACATCACATGGTACTTTTCCATAGTTCCTGAACTTTGTAGTCATTTGTTCTTTAACCCTTTTGATTTTTTCCTGCTGTGTTTTGGCTATAGAATGATCAATACCTGAGCTATTGTACAAAACTATTTTTTAACAAAGAGGATATGCGGGAAAGTAAGCAGCAAGCTCTGCTAAGTGTTTGAAGAGTACAAGGAAAATGATATTTTTTCTCCTAGAATGTATCTCATAATTACTTTTCACTTTTGCCTGTCTGTGATTTCCATTCCCCTTCAAACCAATACTGCTGACTAAGGCTCCTTTTAACATCTTTGTAATCAGTTTAGAGGGGTCTGTGAGAATTGATTTCAAGTCCATTTCTATCATTCTGTTAACCATTTCAGGGTACCCGTCTTTGTCTTAGGTACTTTCCAATGCTCTGGAGCTTAAAGCTTTATGAGTCACCTGCATTGCATTAACTTTGTGCGCTTTAGGATTTCAGTAGCTACTTATTTATTCATGAGTCTAGCTACGTCATTAAGGAAACAAACAAGATAACGGCACACCCAGAATTCAGCTTGGAGGTCATGTTCGTTTGTTCCTGGTAGTAAGTACCATTTTGGTTTAACTGTTAACAATGCAATGGTTGAATGCGCACTTATGGGAACATAGGAAGCAATTGTTTTATAAACCTGCATAGACAGAGGTTTGACTGGAAATTGAAACAGCTTTGGTAGAAGGAAGAAAGCAGTCTTACTGAGTAGGAAATGGAAAGGTATCTCCAGATTCTGCAGACACATAACTTGCCTCACCGATGTAGGAGTGTTGTTTTTAAAGGAGCAGTCCAAACTGCTGTGTAAAGGAATACTTAAGCAAGAGTCCTTCTTTTGTCCGTATCTATATATGCCAGGATATGAAGCAACCCTGCTTCAGAAAAGGGAGAAACTGTCAGTTCCATTCTGATATGTTTGAGTAGGCAGCTCGTTCTGAACAGGAGAAAAAATGAACACTTTGATTACGTTCAGATACTTGACTATGGTAAGAGAAGACCTCATCATTTGGAAATGTAAGAGATCCTTAAGCAGAGTAGAAAATGTAAGGCTATATTTAGCTCACATAATGAAAGCATGAAATGAAGACTGAATGGAAGTTTACTATTCAGTGCCTGCTCCAAGCCAAACAATTTTTCATAAGGTTGTTAATATCTAAGAGTTACAATTACAAGATTATTTGTTCTATATCTTCAGCTATGAGTACTGCATGCTTAAATAGCGTATATGGGGTGGGAAGTTGTGTAAAAATACAGAAACCAGGAATTTTCCATGAGGGTATAATTGTTGCTTTTCATTTTAGAAAACATAATAGCAATTAGGGGAGAGGGGTTGCTGAGCATACATATATAAAGAATCCTGAAGTCCTTTTTTGTAGGAAGCCAAAGTAATTTGGATAATCTTTAATTCAGCCTTTTAAAACCCTTTTCTCTACACTGAAATAATATACACACATTTGGTTTTCTTGCTATAATTAAAGGCTCCTAAATTGCTTCTCCTTAAAAACTGAACTTGGGTTACATTCCTAGTCATGACATTTACTGGTGCAGATCAATAATTTGTTTCACCCATTCTGCAACATTTTGATGAAATACAAGTTCCCCCTTCACCATACGAATGTTTTATGCAGCTAGGTACTACCCTGACGTTATTACTTCCCACTGTACATTAAAATATTTGGCATAAAATTATCTCAAATCATATTGTCCTTTACAATGAGGATCTCATGACTGCTTTTAGCAACCCTGTGATTTGTAGCATTATTGATTCCTGCTTTTGATAAGGGAAACAGTGACTGAGATTGCCACTGGCATATGGTGAGTCTTTAGCTGAGGTACAATCTGCAAAACAGACAGTATCAGACAGCACTATCTGGAAATGTTTCTAATTTAAGCTATGCATGGGACACACTCCCTGCAGATATTTGATTTCTATCTCTCTTAAGTATACAAGTTGATGGGGTCTGACCAAAAGAGAGATCTTGGAATCGTAGTAGATAACTCAATGAAAATGTTGAGACTATGTGCGACTACAATAAAAAAGGCCAACGCTTGTGCTCGGGATTGTTAGTAAGGGAATTGAAAACAAATCAGCCAATATCATAGTGCCCCTGTATAAATCGATGGTACGACCTCATTTGGAGTACTGTGTACAGTTCTGGTTACCACACCCCAAAAGGATATTATAGCATTGGAAAAAATGCAGAAAAGGGCATCTAGAATGATAAAAGGTTTGAAACACTTTCCCTATGAAGAAAGGTTAAAATGCTCGAGGCTCTTTAGCTTGGAGAAATGGCGGCTGAGGGGTGACATGATCGATGTTTATAAGATTATGCATAGGATAGAGCAGGTAGAGAAAGAAGTACTTTTCTCCTTTCTCACAATACAAGAACTCATGGACACTCAATGAAGTTGCTGAGCAGTCAGGTTAGAACAGATAAAAGGAAGTACTTCTTCACCCACAGGAGGTAGTCGCGGCTATAACCATGGACAGCTTCAAGAGGGAATTAGATAAACATGTGGAGCAGAGGTCCATCAGTGGCTATTAGCCACCAGGTATAGATAGGAACTCTCAGTCTGGGGCAAGTGATGCTCTGTATTCTTGGTGCTGGGGGGGGGGAACAGTGGGAGGGCTTCTAATGTCTTGACCCCACTGTTGGATCTCCTGATGGCACCTGGTATTTTTGGTCACTGTGTGACAGAGTGTTGGACTGGATAGGCCATTGGCCTGAAACATTGGCTTCT
Source organism: Gekko gecko (assembly GCA_029375565.1). Taxonomy (NCBI): domain Eukaryota; kingdom Metazoa; phylum Chordata; class Lepidosauria; order Squamata; family Gekkonidae; genus Gekko; species Gekko gecko. The sequence goes on along the minus strand of JAPDNY010000001.1, from coordinate 115,421,205 downwards.
CTTATGTTCTTACTAGGAACAAGGCCCGTTGTGGAAATAAATACAACGAGCTCTAGAAAGAGGCTCTGGGAGAGTGCCCCAGCTTTGGGCACTCAGTGACAATTTGCTGTGGTGACCTCAGCAGGGTATAATGACACAGAGTCCACCATTTTCTCCAGAGGAACTGATCTCTGCTACCTGAAGAGCAGTTGTAATTTTGAGTGATCTCCAGCCCTCATCTGGAGATTGGCAACAGTGGTTCCCCAGGAGGGAATGGCTGGTTTGGAGGGTGGAGTCTATGGCATTGTACCTGTCTGAGGTCCCACCCCTCCTCAAACCTCACCCTCTCCAGGCTCCACCCCTCAAATCTCCAGGAATTTTCCAACCTGGAGTTGGCTACCCTATTTTCCTCCCAGCCAACCATCAACCTACCATTATCTGCCCCCTGGCTTCAGCTTTCCATCTCCCCCTTCCTCCTAGAGAGCAGTTGTAATTCTGAGTGATCTCCAGCCCCCACCTGGAGATTGGCAACAATGGTTCCCTATCAGGGAATGGCTGGTTTGGAGGGTGGAGTCTATGGCATTGTACCTGTCTGACATCCCACTCCTCCTCAAGCCTCACCCTCTCCAGGCTCCATCCCTCAAATCCCCAGGAATTTCCCACCTGGACTTGGCGACCCTATCAGGACTGACCCCAATGAGATATAGGTGTGGAAAGGGCCTTTTACTGACAAAAGAGAAAGTACAGTTGCCATCTCTGATTAGGGAAATACCTGGAGATTTGGGGGGTGGATCCTGTGGAGGGCAGCAATGGGGGCGGCAGTGAAAGGACTCAGCAGGGCATAATGCCATAGGGTCTACCCTCCGAAGCAGCCATTTTCTCCAGGGGAGCTGATCTCTGTCAACTGGAGATCAACTGTAACAGTGGGAGATCTCCAGGTCCCAACTGGAGACTGGCAACTCTAGGGGAAAGTCAGCCAAAATCGGGGTTGAAGAGAATGGTTTGATGGTCACTGGCCCACCTCATCAGCCAGCCAGCCATGGTGGAGCCAAACAGGAGAGAGAGAGCCGTTTTCAGTTTATTCTGACAGGAAAATGGCCAAGCTGGCAGTGGGCAGGGGAGGGGGTTATGCTGAAAGTCCTTTGTCTTTATACTGACAGAAGCAAGCTTGGTTGCCTACCAACAGCCACTGAGGGGAGAGTTAGTCCCACAGAGGAGCCAAGAGAAGTGTCTTTCTCAAAGCTGTCTGCCAGTAAATCTGACGGGAACAGTGGCTGAAGTGAAAGTGGGCGGGGAAAAGGAGCAGACCCAGCACCTGGCCAATGGCACGCGAGTACGCTTGAGTGGCAGCTGATGGCCCAATGGCTGATGGAATCGCACTGCGCAGCCAACGGGAAAGCAGGAAATGGCCAATATGCTAAGAGAATTATATATATTAGATAGATGTTCTTATAGTCAGTGTTAAAAGCCATATGAAGAGCTTGGGTACAGTTCATCTGAACGCTGTAAAAAATGGTATTGACCAACTTTGCTAATGCCATTTGTTTCATATGCAATAGAGTTGGTACCATCACATAAAATGAAGAAATCAGATGCCAAACTAGGTTTTATTAATAAATGATCTCCATCAAATGTGAACTGCTTGCTGTTGGCAGCTAGAATGGCAATCTGTCAACAATTAACAGCCTACCACAGCTACCAGCATTTTGGACAAACCCAGGCCTGGCTCCAAACTTGTTCCCTGTAGTCTGCATTTGGAATAGTGCCAAGAGGTGCTAAGCCTTCTCTCCCTTCCTCCAAGTGCTCCAGCAGCTAAGAGCATCATGGCTACTACTTAACAGCAACCCACTAGGGTTGCCAACGGCCCAGTGGCACCTGAAGATCTCCTGCTGTTACAGTTGATCTCCAGAAGACCATAATCATATCCCTGGAGAAAATGGCTGCTTTGGAGGTTGGATTTTATGGCATTATACCCTGCTGAGGTTCCTCCCCTCCCCAAATCCCACCCTCCTCAGGCTTCACCCCCCCAAATCCCCAGATATTTCCCAATCCAGGGCTGGCAACCCTACAACCCACCCTGCCTCTCAAGCCAGTGATGGGCTGTTTCACAAATGGATATCTCAGAGTGCTGACAGTTAGCCCTGCCTATATTGTAGCAACCTGTACTATTCCTGCCGTCAGTAGTGACGGCCTATGTATCACAAGCTCAGGCCTAATTAAATTAAAACCTGGATCTCTCAAACAATGTGGAACAGGCACAACAAGGCCCCCTTCTGTGGCAAGTTGAAGGGGACCCCAAAATTTCCCGATTGGCTCCTAAAAGGTGATCAACTCATCTTAAATTATTTTAAAATTTATTTAGGAGTCAGTTGGGGAATTTGGGGGTTGCCAGCTTTGCAACAAAAGGCTGGGAGAAGGGGGTCAGCTCCCAGCAACCCTTGCCTTTGACAAGACTGCACAGGGAAGAATGGTCCAGCTGCACACCAACAGAATAGGACCCTTGCTTGATAGATTGGGAACCTGATTATGTGATCTATTTTGCTAATTCCGTTTACGAATGTTTTTGTATATATGTGACAATACTATGAGTGTTTCATGAGCTGACACACTTCTCATCTATGCAGAAATTTTACAATGAGATTTGTAGCAGAATGTTAATTCTATGTTTTTAGTGGTTTCAATGGAATTTTTATGTTACTAGGAGCAAAGCCCGTTGTGGAGGAAGACAATGTGCCCTAGCAGGGTGCGGCTGAGGTGCCCCAAGTCTCCCATTGACCCCCCCGCACAACCCCTGGAGCCTGGGGGCGAGGGAGCGGCTTGTGAGTGGCTTCCCGGGTGGGTGTGGCCGGGGAGTCCAGGCGACCGGCCCCCATCCAGTGAGAGGCCAGTCATCCGCCGGCAGCGGCAGTAGGATCGGGCTGGGCCTGCCCCCCCCCCACGGGCGGTGGAGTGCCAGGGACACCTGTCCTCTGGCCTCTCCCTTCAGCCACAAAAAAATGCCTGCCATCGACTGCAGCAGCCTCCACCCTCGACGGCCTGTCCTCCTTCCCGGGGCCGCTCCCCGCAAGTGTGGGTAGAGGGAGCAGCTGCACTTGTGTGCCCCTCTGGCTGCCGAAGAAGTGCCCCCTTCCTACCACAAGTGCCATCCGTCCGACTCGACAGCACAGCGGGAGGAGGCTGGTAGCCAGCCAGGCTGTCACCTCTGATGCAGAACGGCTCCACCGGCAGACTCCACCGCTGGTCTCCGTCGCTGCAGCTCGCAGGTGGCTTGCGGCTGCTCAGCGGGCAACTGTTGGCTCGGAAGTTGCCTGCGGGGGGAGCCCCACATTTACCAACCTGGTTCCACCACCGTCACATGGATCTGTCTTCAGGATGCCGGGCTTCCCTCCGTGGGCCAGGGAAGCACGGCGCGGCCCTTTCCCCAGTTCCCAAGGCCAGTCTGGGCAGCGCAGGGAAGCCCTGTGGGGCCCTCCCCCCTCCCAAAGAAGGGCCCGCAGCCTCCCTGGGGCTGGCCGCACTGGGCCAGGGCAGTGCTGCGTGGGCGCTCTCCTCCGTCTCCACAATGAGCAGAGTGGGCCGGAGTGCCTGTTGTTTGAGGGAGCCAGGAAGAGTGTGAGGCAAATTTTCGTGGGTGCTGCTTGTGTGGGCAGGACTGAGTCTACAGAGCCAATAACCTTCTGACATTCTGAGTGGCAGTTCAAGCAGCCAACTGATTTTGGCATGAATGGAATCTTGCCACCCCATTGGAGAGAAGCCACCCCAAATCCCTTTTATTATATAAGGACAGATGGTTGACTAGTCTTTCAAACTAAAGCAGAATGTAAAGGCACATGCTGCTACATTTGGGAGCTAAATTCCTTCTCTCTTCAGCTGTCCCTCTTCTTTCAGACTTCACTGTTATGTTGGGTTACCAACCTCCAGGTGTTGTCTGGAGAGCTACTGGGATTACAGTTGATCTCCAGATGACAGAACTCAGTTTCCCTAGAGAAAATGGCCACTTTAGAGGTTGGATGCTATGGCATTGTACCCTGCTGAAGTCCCTTGCCTCCCTAAACCCTGCCCTCCTCAGTGTCTGCCCCCCCCAAATCTCCAGGTGTTTCCCAACCCAGAGCTGGCAACCCTACTCTTATGCTGTAAATATATCTTACAAGAAACTGCAGAGTTTATTGTTTGATATGCTGTGTGATGTCCTCACAATTATGATATGTTTACACTTTACAAATAAGCAAAGGTGGCTCCTCGGCTAGTCTGGGATTTCAGAATTTATCCTGCCTTTGTATCCCACATGGTCTGACACAGGACTTTTAGCTCTGTTCTACATAGTCTGGCTTTAAAAGTGGCCACTGCAGAAAATCCTACATTTTATATTTCATTTTAGGTATCAAGAAATAGGCCTTTATTAGGTTGTACATGCTGCCCTTTTGAGAGCTCTCTGTTTTTTCCAAATGCAGTTTAAAATTCTCCAGAGCAATCTAATCCTTACATTGTGATTGGTACCCAAAATATTTGTGCCAGCTCTCTATGAAGTCCATGTTGTTTAATGAGCAAAAAAAAAGATGGATTTTCCAAGTGCTAATTCAGCAAATACAAAATGGGTAAACTAGATATTTTTTTAAAAAAAATCCAGTAGTTAAAAGAAGTAGTGTAAAATATACATTTGGAAGCAGTATCTTTAGATCGTAAAGAGGTCTTATGTTTGCATTTATTTTTGTCTTGTAAATAACTACAGCAAGATCAGCTTTATACGTGGGCTGCAGTCAACCAACCCACACATTCATCAGATTACATCGAAGGGCGATTTCCGAGGAGAATTCCATCAGTGTGGCCTCCACCAAAGCCTCCAGATGAAGAGCAGACAGTGAAACATACAGAAAAAGGTAAAGCAGATGCAAATGGAATATATTATTTACACTGGAACTAGTGTATCTTCAATTGCCTTGAAAATTAGACCATACATAACACTGGCACAGAGTATCTTAGTCAAAATCTGGAAATAGGCTTGCATTTACAAATTCCAGGTTGTACATTATCTTATTGCTATTTCATGTGGTATTCACCCTTGTAGCTCTATAGGTCTTTCTTTTCCTCACTTATATTATTACTTTTCTATAGATTTCTCAGATTTCTGCATTCTAAGTAATTGTGTATTTAGGACACTGTTTTGATGTCAATTTGATATTTGTTTGTTAGGAATGTTTACTTAATATATCCAAGTGCTCATTGGCTTGTAAAGAAACATGAAAACCCACCAAAACCCAAAAACCCATGAAAACCAACCCCCTAATTTTATACTGGTGCCATTAAAATCCCACCCCAGTGTTCATAGTTACAGCCTGTAAAAAAATCACCATGTCTTCGGTTCCCCCAAATTTTCCCAACAGGATAGATTTTCACTGCTAGCCAGCATGGAGGTGCAGAATTACATCTTTTGAGGAAGGTAATTTCAGAATCTTAGAGAAAACATGAAAGAAACTTGCTCTTTTTATTGGTATGAAATATTGGTAATAAATATTGACAGTAAGGTGATTTATTAGTGTGAGGAGGTGTTTCTCCCTTTGTTCATTTGTATACTGAATTCTGAACATGAAATGGCTTAATTATTCGTTCCGAGAAAAAAATTTTTTTAGGAAAATAAAAATAAGATATTGTAAAGAGAAGAAAATAAAGTGGTGAGCACCAGTTTTTAGGATTAAACTAAAGGACAGTTTATTAAAGGCACGGATAGCCACCAGGCTAATGTAGAGGGACTGGAAGTAACCTTATAATTGTAGTATCCAGGGAGACAGGGCCGGATCACTCACTAGGCAAAGTAGGCATTCGCCTAGGGCGGGCCGGCCCTTGGGGTGCCAAACTGCACCTGCCCCCCCTGCCAAAAGCCCTGCATCTCCCTGACTGGGTGACTGCCGCTGCCGCCTCTTTCTCCCTAAGTCCGGCAAGTGCGAGCACTGACTGCGCAGTGTCCTCTCGGAGGACAGAGGCAAGCCACTTTGGGTCCCTGCTAGGGAGAATTAAATATATTAAAATTAAAATCTCCAGGAATTGCCCAGCCAGGACTTGGCAACTCTCTGGGTACAGGGTTCGGACGCTGGCCCAGAGGAATACTTCTGCGGCACCCGCAGCCACCAGCAAACCAAACCAATCAAGGTGCTTTCAGTGCGTGTCTCCCAGGGCCTGGGAAAGACTTTCAGGCTGACTCCGCAACGCTCCCTGCGGGCAAAGCAATCGCTCCGTGTCACTCAGCTGCAACAGGTGGTGGGAGGGGCGGATGAGGCCGGAGCTCTGCACAAGCTCCTCTCCATGCCCCGCAGGTTCCACATTCCAGCGCACCTCCTCTCAGGAGCCAGGGTGCACGGAGGGCGCAGAGAGGCTCCGGCAATGAGCACATCCCAGCGTGGTCTGCGGCTGCTGTTAGGGGAAGTCGCCCTTCTGCTGGTTGGGGGGAGCTCTGGTGAGTGGGCAGCCAGGGTGGGGGCAAGGAAATGACGGGAGGCGCTGGACAGTCCTCTCCAGCCCAAGTCCTTTGCTTGCCTTGGGGAGGCAATGAGCGCAGCGGCCCTCCAGTGTTCCCTCTAAGCTGAGTGAGTGTGAGGTAGCTCAACAGTTTTTAGCCTCTGGCTCACACATTTCTGTCTCAGCTCGGGAAGGGATGGCTCCAGAGCAAACTAATCAATGCAGCAGCCAAATTGCTTGCTCACAACTTTAATGCCAGCAGCTCACAAAGTAGAATTTTTGCTCACAGGACTCCACAGCTTAGAGGGAGCATTGCAACACCCCCCCCCCGGCTCCCCTCCTGGCGAGGTTTTGCCTCCGCACTTGCAATGCTGGGCGAGACCTTCCCCCCCACCACTCTCATGTGTTGCACCTTCCTCCTGGCTTCCGTGAAGAGGGGCTTTGAAAACCGACACTGCCCCCTTAGAACCCCCTTGCTGCACCAGCCATGCCACGGCAGGGAATTAGGGTTGCCAGTTTCGGGGGGGCACCAGAATGGATCCTCGCCTAGAGTGCAAAATAAGCTGGGGCCAGCCCTGCAGGGAGAACAACTTGGGCAACTGTCTGAGGTGTCCACATGACACAATTCAGCTCACCTTAAACTGCATCTGATACATCACTGATTCCTATTCCATCGGAGGAAGGCCTACTTAAGTTAGAGGAAGGAACTTTAGGCTGGAGGAGGCTTCAGACTTTGCTCAGTAAAGTGCTGTACATGCAAGTGTTTTTCCTTATCTTCACTGTTCTTCTACCACACTTTTGTGCTGAAGAACATAATACCTAGTTGCCAAATAACCAAATTCAAACAATTAAAAAATCACAACTTAGACATCCTGTTTGTGTAAGTGCTATCAAATAGCTTCAGATTTATGGTGACCATATGAATTAATGACCTCCAAGGTGTCCTATCATTAACAGCCTTGCTCAGGTCTTGCAAACTAAGGGCCAAGGCTTCCTTTATTAAATCAACTCATCTTATGTTGGGTCTTCCTCTTTTCCTGCTTCCTCCAGGTTTTCTTATCATTATTGTCTTTTCTAATGACTCCTGTCTTCTCACAATGTGACCAAAGTACAATAGCCTCAGTTTAGTCATTTTAGCTTCTAGGGAGAGTTCAAGCTTGATTTCATCTAGAACCCACTTCTTTGTGTCCACGGTGTCCGTTAAACTCTCCTCCAACACCACATTTCAAATGAATCAACTTTCTTCCTGTCAGCTTTCTTCATTGTCTTGCTTTTGCACCCTTAAGTAGTAATGGGAATACTGTGGTTTGAATTATCTTGATGTTGGTTGCTAGCATCCTAGGGAAAACTAAAAAGCATCTCTGCCAATGGCAGGGGTACCATATTTTGAAAAGCAAAAAAGAGGACATACTTCCCAATTATTTCCAATAAGTGATCACTATGAAATTTCCTTTTAAATACCCCTACTATTTAAGCTGTAATTATTGCTACTAACTAGGAATATCTCTAACCTTCTGTTGGGATCACTCCCAGGGTCTGGAACGCATCAGACCCCTATTATCTGAATTACTCCAATGCAGGACAACAGTGAAAGAATTTATAAAAGTGTTTATTTGAATAAAGCGGAGAGGCCAGTTGCACAATAGGTAATCATCCAAGCTTCTCAGAGGGTAAGCCTCTGAGTCATTGTTTTTATCCTAACCTGGCTGGTCTCGATCACCCCTCTCTCCCTCCCCTGAGCGGAGAAGGGTAGAGTTACAATCTATTTCCCATTACACCTATTACATACTTCTACATACATCGCATGTTCGTGCTAATAACCTACTTATCTATGTTAACATTAATTAGGCTATTATGCCTGTGTGATCCTTAGGGACCTTTTGGCCTTTTCTGTCCCTGGCAGAGATTGTGGTTAAGCTGAAGCTGCAATTTTTCTCAATAGTTAAGTTCCCATTAGGTTATTTCTGTAGGCCCCTAGGCCCTGTGATTAGGCCACAGTCTCTTTCATCACTTTTAGGCACTGAGCACATTTCCTGTTATTCCTATTTCTTTCTCTACACTTACAACCCCAAAAGAGGAGATTTTCATCAATTTTTTTAAAAAAAGAGTCCAAAAGAGGATGGACACTCACAAAAAGGGAGCATGTCCTCTAAAAAAAAGGAATCTGGTAATCCTTCCTGACAGCTAATCAGAACTAACATAAGGCCTAACCCCCATAAAAAGCTATCAACCAGTATGCTCCTTCTGTTAGACGTTTGAGATTCCATGCCTAACTGCCCCCACTGACATTCTGAAGAACAGGCCCTGGACAGGTACAAGTCCCATTCCCATAAGGGAATGAAGTTTTGTGAGATTTGGTCTGATGGGTAACCTCTGCACCCCTATCCTCATGTACTTAGCCCTGGAAAATGGTACATGGGAACAGGGGGAAACGTTTATTTTCAGGCTATAAAAAGTAATTTGCTTCCGATAGATTTATTTGCACATCTTAACTGCTGCCATTTTAGATTAGAAATAATATTGCTTATTCTGAGAGAACTGCTTTTGGAAAATCATTGAAAAGATTTATGTATATTGAACTGGCCTCTTCATATGACCTCTAAAAAGTCCTTTGTTTATTTTGATTATCTCTTTGGGGAACTACTTGTTAGTTATTATGGGTAGCGCTGGTGCTGCACCCTGGAGACTGCTAGTTACAGAACCGTTCTTCTCTAGAATTGGTTATCAAAGCTTGTCAGAAAGGTCTCTGAGGACTGTTAGCATGGTCTGTGTTTTTTCTTAGCTACTCTAGACCTTTATTCATTTTGAAACTTTAAATTTGACATTCGTTTCTCATGTTATAAGACTTTTGTCCCAGAATTCAGCCTTGTTATGAGAAAACTGTAAAACCTCAAATATTGTATCTGTAATAACCAAAATAATTTCCACACAGTTTCAAATTCTAATATGGGAACAGATTCCTCATTTCATCAGCTTTTAAATCCTTGTTTTTTTATCTTAATATCCTGCCCCTATGATTTTTTTTTCAGTTTGGTGAGCCAACTGAAAATTATTCTAATTTGCTATATCCTTATTTCTCAAATTGGCCTCATATCGTAGACTCTGATCAAACATAGAAGGTCTGAGGTAAGGCATGTTTGCTGGATGCTGTTACAAAAAAGACAGCAATACTGAGCTATTCAAATGGCAGCAATTTACTTGTGTCAATCCAATAAAAACCAGTCACATTTGCACGATCTTAGTTTTCAATTGTATTACTTTAAGCTGATGCTCAGTTCTAGTTTGTTCTATTTCAAATTATTTTCCTCCCATGTGGCTAATCCACAGAAAGCAGAGAAGGAGGTACTAGTAAAGGGGTTACCTAGGTGATATAATGGAGAAGGAAGATGTGTCCAGTTGCAAGTGATTGAGATAATCTGGGTAGCAGACATGACTTAGACCTGTTGACAGTGGAGGAGATAGGCAGGGCCGGCGCATCCATAAGGCAGGGTTAGGCATCTGCTGCCCGACCCCCACCCCTCCCTCACCAAAAGCCCTTTGCAACACTCCTGCCCACCCTAGAACACCACAAAGGCACAGCTGAAAATGGCAGGCAGGTTGGGGGAGGGGGATTGGCTACAGTCCTTCTGCTGAGCACACGCCACACACACACAGATGGGGGGGAGGCCCGCTGGCTGCTCCAGCAGGGGAGGCTCCGCACCTTTCCCCCTTGATTGTGGCAGAAGTCAGGTTCTCTCAGATCCCAGCAACCTCTCCCCAGCCTGCTTGGCCAGGCTGCGGAGGCACCGAGAGAACCATGAGCATCGTGGGCGGGGAGACGAGGCACACCCAGCTGCTCAGGGGGGAGGTGAATGAGGTGGGCACTCTTGGTATTGTGGCTGTGCTGCTCCCCGGACATCTTACCACTGTCGGCTTGCCTGTGGCCTTCTGGCTGGCCGTTGCTAGATGCTGGACTCACTGGACTGCTGGGCTGACCTGCCCAGGTGGTTGCCGAAGATGTGCACCCAAGCCTCTTCCCCTCAAGGACGCACTCCTCCCAGCATTGTCTGTTTGTTCAGCGGCCCCTTTGCCTTCCCGGCAGAGCCCCTGGCCACCTTGCCCCGGTCCTATTCAAATTGAGAGAGGAGCCAGCTCAGATCCACCAATTACCCTCTCAGATGCCAATCTTTGTTTGCAAAGGAAGGACAAAAAAGAGCTTCTACACAAACACACACACACACACCCGTCTTCTTTTCTTACTTAAAAAATTATATATCTTTATGTCACAACCATTTTCCTTTTCAAAGCACAAACATCCAATTTGGCTCAGTGTAGTAAAATCAGTCGGAGATCCTTAAATGCCACCATTCCGCTGAATTAAGTTGTGAAATCTAATCTATTATATCCATAAAGGAGAATGCTTTTATTGTAAATTCCTGTTATAAAGAAAACTCTACCTGGAGCACTCAAGTGACTCTCCGCAACCCCCCCTCCCGGCATCCTTCCCACTCTATATTCAGATTTGCTACTTGAAGGCATATCAAATTACTTCAAAACACATGCCTCGTGCCCAGAAGCGGGGGGGGGGAACCACCAGGGAATGCGTGGGACGCCCTGAGGTTCAGGGCAGAGCTTTTGCATAAATGCACTTTTACGCCACTATAATATCCCCAAAGGTTTACAAACGGCAATACTGCAAGCAGCAAAAGAAAGGGATCTCTATCTTGTGTAGGTTTTTTTATCCCAGTAAAGAACCCCAAGGTCCTCCCTCCCTCATTTGTTCCTCGCAATAACCCTGTGAGGTAGGTGAGGCTGTCTGTGAGTCACCACAGAGCTGAAAAGTAGTTGAAGAACAATGCGGTGACATAAAGGAGCAACCCCTCCCCTGGTTTCAAGTTCTGCTCCGCTTTAGATTTCATTTGTTGCAAGTCCCCTAAGTCTCTAGCTTGAAAACAAATCAGCTTTGAAATCATTTCCACGTATGCTTGCATTCCCCCCCCCCCTTTTTGAAGTGGGGCGATGATGAAATACTTTTATTTTCGTTTCTACCTTCCCTGCCTACTATTTAAGAGAAGAAGGGTCACTTTCATTTTCTCATGCTGAACAGCAGCACAAGAGAGCGGCCATTTCTCCAGGAGTAAGTACAACGTGTACGATGTTCCTTGCGGGGGGAGGTGTCATTTTGATTGGCCCCTTTCGAGTGATTTCAATTAGTTAAGTCTTAACCGGGACTGATGCTATGCATTGGAACACGTGCCTGCCCCGTATCACAAGCAGCTTTGGTGCATGAGACAGGATAGTAAAGAAAAATCCCTCTGAGCAAATGGAGTTGCCTCCCATTTATCCTCGGGGAACCATATCCTGGTTGCCTGGGGCTGTTAGTTGACAGTGTCCTGGCAGTCTTAAACCCCTCAGGTTTTTAGGGCTGCCAATTCCAGGTGGTGTCTGGTGATCTCTTAGGATTACAACAGATCTCCACGCAACAGAGATCAGGTCATGTGAGGAAAATGGCTGTTCTGGAAGGGATTATACCCCCTTAGCTCTCTCCTGTCCCCAAACTTCGTCCTCCTCGGGCTCCGCTCCCTGAATCTCTAGGTATTTCTCAACCTGGAGCTGGCAACACAACAAACCCAACAAAGTTAGCAATGTTTTTGTGAGGTCCTCAGAACCTTTTCAGAGACAGATATGAGATGAGATTTAAAATAGGCTCATTTTGGATAGGCAGTGTAGTAATCGTGCTGGAGTATGTTTATTTGAATGGTGTTTACCTTTTTATTTTTCATTTTTTATCTCTAGGTAATTATTATCATTATTATGGCTATGGGGAGGTGGACTGATGTGACTGTGGTGTGTGGGGGGGTACCAGAAGGTAGCCTCACCTAGTGTGCAAAGAAAACTGGCACCAGCCCTGGAGATAGGTGGATGGCCCTTGCTGAGCTCTTGATTGAATTTCCAGAGAAGTCCACATTGTGAAGGAGATTCTGAGAGTTCCATTATTGTCCTGCAGTGTTTGGGTTATTGTTCATGGCCAGGTGGAGGAGCTTTGGCAGGCTACATAAAAGCATATTGATTAATGTGCTCTTTAAGATGATTAAGGGAAGATTAACACCTTCCCTATGAGAAAAGGCTGAAGAGTGGGGCTTTTTAGTTTATAAATGGATAACTAAGGGGGGATATAGTAGAAGTTCATAAAATTATGCACAAGGTGGAGAGTTGACAGAGATCACTTTTCTACTTTTCACAAAATATTAGAACTCTAGGTCATCCAATGAAGTTGATGGGCAGTAGTTCAGGACAGATAAAAAGAAATACTTCTTTACACAAAGAGTGATCAAAATGTGGAATTCACTGCCAGAGGATATAGTGATGGCCACAGGCATAGATAGCTTTATAAGGGGATGGATTAATGGAGGATAGGTCTGTCTGTGGCTACTAGCCATGATGACTCAAGAGAACCTCCACATTCAGAGGCAGTAAACCTCTGAAATACCCATGCCAGGAGGCAGTATCAGGGGAAGGTCTTGGCCTCTATGTCCTGATGTTGACCCTTCAGAAGAACTGGTTGGCCACTGTGTGAGAGAGGATGGTGGACTAGATGGACCACTGGTCTGATCCAGCAGGGCTCTTCTTATGTTCTTGAGTTTTCAGGCAGCTGAGGTACTTCTTCTTGAAAGCGCCTGGGGAAATAAATTCCTTAATCAAGAGACTCTGCCTTGATATAGAAAAGGATGGATTCATCCATGCCTCTGACTTTGCAAGGCCAGAGGATTTTGGGTCAAAAAAGACATGGGCCCTGGTCTGAACGGGGGCATGGAATAGAGGAATCCTGATCCTATGCTGTCTTGATAAAGAATGTTTGCAAAGGGCTAAAGTGATTATGAAAATCACACATATTTTATTAGCATATTATATTATTTTATTAACAAACTGTGTTTTCAGTGTGCAAGTACAGGTGTTAGCTAAAGACTAAAACAGAATAGATTCTAAAAGTAAAGAGAGATGATGCTATGTTTAAGGTAATATTTGATCTATTGTGCCATCATGTTTTCAGAATTTTTTGATATATCCTTTGACAGTTGCATTACTGTTTTCACCAGTACACTACACAGCAAAGTATCTTTCAGTTTGACAACTCTATAAAAGGTTATTATAGGGCTGGAAGCCATTTAAACCCTGCTTTCTGCTCCCTGTAGCTTTTCACGGGGAGCAGAAAGCAGGGATTTTTAAACTGTTTTTCGTGAGCTTTCTGCTCTTTATGAGTTGCCATGAACTGCACCAAAAGTCAAGGAAGTCCTTCAGTTCATGAGCATTGCTTTGCAAACCATGAACCACCCAAAAGTCATGACAAACTTTAGTTCATCAGCCAGTTTGTGCCCATCCTTAATTGTGATGGGAAGGGGTATTAGTGCTTTTAGCCATACTCCTTCTTCAAGGTTTTTCTTTCTGACTTTGTCCTCTAAAGTCACCTGCCAGAATTCATTCCTTCTGAATTGTTTTATTCTGGTACCACTTTCTGGTTTGTGGAAGCTTTTCCATGAAATAAAGATGAGACAAAGTTGGACAAATCTGAATTTGGAAGGGTTTTTTTTTTTTATGGAAACACTGTTTCACAGTAAATCTTGAAGACATTGAATTTGTACTGAAATTATTATTCCTTTTTGTGCATCCACACTGTTATTGGCAAGTTTGGAGATTTGATACAGATATCTGAATTTGTTTTTTTCAGCCAAGTTGGTTTGTATGTTTTATATGCTCTTTGGAACTGAGTGGTGGCCTCATAGGTTTTCCTCCCCACGCTGCCCACTGTTCTATTATTTTGAACAATCGGTCTGGTTGCGATGGTGTGGTATTCCTTTTCCCCGTTAATCCTGATTCAAAACATTTAATGCTATTCCAATATATACAGTATTTGTAAACTATAAGCCCTGTCTTTGATTTTCAAATAATAATTAACAATAAGAATGGAATGGATCCTAAGAAGCAGTTTATGGAACAGAGCTTCCATGAACCCATGTTTTCTACAGCCCTCTGAACCATTCCAAATGCTGCTTCCGAGGGCCAAGGAGCCTTCAGTAGCAGTGTGGGATACAGTGTGAGGGGCTGCATCTTGAGTGGAAAACTGTGGGAAATATGCCCCTTTCTTTGCACAAGTAGAATTGCTCTATGGTCACACAAGGGTGTCTTGAATCCCACCTAATATATTCATGTCTTACTTTACCTTCCTCACAACCCTGTGAGTAGGCAACTGTAGAGAAGGGTAACTAATGTCATGACTTCCTCTTTTCCTACATGGCAAGAATTCTCTGTGTTCATAATTGCTGTGGAAGCAGGGGTGTGCATGTTGGCAATGGAGTACGCCCATACAGGAGTTTTCTGCATACTTTCCTCTGTCATTTCCCAACATTTCTCCTCCACATGTGCAACTCCTCACTGGATCTCAGAAAGCATAGTTGTCATGGTGGCTGTGGTGACCATTTCTAATTTCTTCATACACGCGCTATAACAATTCTATTAAAACTAGAAATAGGCAAGTGGCAATATATAGTTATAGTGTCGTAATAATCTATTGCAATAGGTAAACATAGTGTTAGAGAACGCTAAACATTACTGATTAAAAACAAAAAAAACCCCAAAGCCCTCTGGTGGCCTGGCAGGAAAAATGCTGGGAGATGCCACTCATGAGGAGCTGACAGTGGGAAAACATTGCTGATGTGGGCATGGCTTTTGCAGTGCACACAATGTGCATTAGTCCTTCCAGATGGTATGCTAATGTACTTGGACTGCATTCTTTTTCATAGTGTGGCAGCCTTGGAAAACAGCCTTTTGAGGATGGGGAAAACAGGATAGCTGCAGGTCAACTTTGGGTCCTTCCAAAAAATTGTTCCAGTCTGAAGCCAAAGCAGAGAAATATCTCTGTATGGAAGTATGCTAAGTTGGATTTATTTAACATATTTATACACTGCTTCTCTATAGTGAGGAGGTTCTTAGCAGCCACACTCAAACTCTATCCAGTGCTGCCATGCACACTCTTTTTCTAGAGCTGAAGATTGAATTGTATGTTGAGAAGCTAGTGGCCTGCATGGATTTCTGTTTCATAAAGTTGATCTCTGTGTGGGTCTTTGCTAAATGTTTTGAGCTTAAGTTGTGTACTGTTCATGCAAATGCACTTTTTGATAAGTAGGTAATAATTAATCATTGGCTTTTATAGTACATGGAAACAGAAGTAAATAAACTACTGTTCAATTTGAGTAACTGTGATCGTATTTTACATGCATGCTAAAAGAAGATGGACAAGGTAAGTAATGAGGTATATAATACAACTTCCAATTCATTTTCTTCAGTTTTATGCAAACAAGAAGTGTATGTCAGTGTCAGTCAGTGACATGTATTCAGTAATCCATGAACCAGTGCTTCATCCCACTAAGAGCCCTGAACTTTCTTTCTGGGGAGTTACATAGAGGGTAATGTGGGAGTCTGAAATGGGATGGGGAAATCTGCAGGGATTGCTTCCTCTGTCTTGATTGGTTGGATACATGCTAATGTTTTATTCCAGTAGTATTCATCCTAGAAAAGTAGGGGTTTTTTTTAACAGAAAATAGTTTAGATCTTAAGAACTTCCCCTGCACTCCTGTCTTCTCTTAGCTTCCTGTGACCTTAAAAACCCTCTACTGAGGTTTTGGGGTTCATTATAGATAAAATGTACTGTAGCATATGAGGCTACAGTAAGCAAGTGGAATAGAATGAAATTGCCCACCTCCTTCTTGTGCAAGTTGAAAGTTTGAAGGTTCCAGCCATTATCATTTTCAAAGGCTCTTGTTACTTTGTAGTACTCATTTTACAAAGTGCATGAGCAAAATGTATGCCAGGATGCATTTGCTTTTTACTTCTGAGTTGCACCAGAAGTATCACAAGATGTGCCCTGCTAGCTTGCTGGATCTTTGTTTCAGTAATAGCATTAAATTGCTGAACATACTGAAATCAGGCATGTAAGCATTAGAAAAGAGAGGGTTCTGATGCTCAAGTATAGATACTGTGTGTGGCCTTCTCTGTGTCCAACATAAGAACATAAGAGAAGCCAATGTTGGATCAGGCCAATGGCCCATCTAGTCCAACACTCTGTCACACAGTGGCCAAAAGTACCAGGTGCCATCAGGAGGTCCACCAGTGGGGCCCTCTACCTCCTCTAGTTA
This sequence comes from Gekko gecko, assembly GCA_029375565.1. Lineage (NCBI taxonomy): Eukaryota > Metazoa > Chordata > Lepidosauria > Squamata > Gekkonidae > Gekko > Gekko gecko. Next base: position 115,404,607 of record JAPDNY010000001.1, on the reverse strand, counting down.
TTCACTAAGTAGTTATTCACTAAGTAGTTATTCACTAAATAGTTAAGATGCATGTGACAAAGGGATTCTGGGAACACAAGAGTACCCATCAGCACATGTTGGAGGGGACACAACATCGCCTGATGATTCCAGGCCCCCGGGAGGCAAGGCTCGCCATGACCAGAGCAAGAGCCTTTTCGGTGGTGGCCCCTACCTGGTGGAATGAGCTCCCAGAGTAGATCAGGGCCCTGCAGGACCTCATGCAGTTCTGCAGGGCTTGCAAGATGGAGCGCTTTCGCATAGGGGCCGCCACTGCCACCATGACCAATGATGTGGATAACAGCAGGTCTAGGGATGGCCCCAGGAAGATCATCTATAACACTACATGGCACTGGTACCACCGGACTTACTTGGAACCAGCTACAGGACAAGATCACCTCCAAAGAACTGATTGTTACAATCATGAGAGTTACTCAGGGCCATCTGTTTTATGGAGCACTTTACTCTGATCTGTGTTAGCTAATGGTTTTATTGCTTTTATCATGTTTTATGTGGGCTCTGCCCCTTGTGAGCCGCCCTGAGCCCGCTTGTGGGGAGGGCGGGGTAAAAATGTCAAAAATAAATAAATAAATAAATAAATAAATAAATAAATAAATAAATAAATAAATAAGAAATGCAGTAAACAGGGGGAAGCAGGACAGAAGGAGAAGCAAATAGAAAGGGCAGTACAGATGGTAAGAAATGGGAACTGAAATGGAAGATTGTCCTGAAATCTGGCTGACTGTATGACTTTGACCTGACAGTCAGAGGTAGCTGCTGTTTGTTGAAGATAACATGCTTGGAAGTTTGGCATAGTTGTGAAGGAAACAGAGGGAAAAGAAGTAGGAATGGGATTTATAAAGGGCCAAAGAAAGGGCTGTTAGTGATTTCTCTGGTCATCCAAATTTCATATGACAGTAGGCTTTTTAGAGGACTAGAAGTCCAAAGGGAAAGAGCAATAAAACTGAGGGATTTTCCCACTAATCATAACTGCCTAAGAAAAAGTCTTCCTGTAGCATCAAAGCAAATACTGTTAACATGTGGACTAATCATCCAGTGTTGAAGATCAAAAATTCACCACTGTGAATGCTACCTAGTCCTGTTCTCCCCGTCCCACAGATCTGAACTAAGAAGCATAAAGAGGAGCAACTCTTGTTGTATTACCGTTTATAGGGACAGTGATGGCAAGTGTCTTGGAGATAACACACTCTCAATATCGCTTCCCCTACCTGTCCAGCACTCTTTGTGAAACTCTTGGTGGACAAAGCGTTGTCTTCAGGACAGTTGCATTGAGCAACTGGGATTGTTTCCAGATTTGTTTTCTTTAAGGTGCCATGAGATTGTATGATCAGAGACCAGCTACCTCTGGGAAGAAAACTAATCTCTTCCTGTTGAAAGTGGGGAGAAAATACTGCCTAGATTTTTATGTGCTTCCATTTGCCCCCAAAGTTCTGAAGCCTCCAATTAAGAACACTGCTCTAAGCATAAAAGACAAAGGAAATTATAGCAGAGCGTTTGGAAAAAATAATTACTGAGAGGGACTAATATGCTATTTCATCACAGTTCATAGAGTCCCAACCATAAACCCAAATTAAGCATACAAGTGGGGAAACTTGTGGGAGCAGCTATCCCATCCCCTCACTTCTGCTTCTTCCCCTCTCCCCCTACTCATCTCACACTTTTTCTCCTCCCTGCCTCCCCTTTTCTTACTCTTTCTCTCCCCTCCATGCCTGTCACTTTCTTTCTGCCTCCACCCCATCACTCTTTCTGCCCCTGTCACTCTCCGGGCCTCCCACCTGCTTCCTCCCCATACAGCAGCAGCGGCAGCAGCTGCTCTCCAGGAATCACAATGGATTGCTCAAATACAGAGATCAATTCCTCTTAGGGTTGCCAGCTCCATTTTGGGGAATTCTTGGAGCCTTGGGAGGATGAGGTTTGAGCTTGGAAGTTTCCTCAGCAGTGTATAATTCCATAACCTCCACCCTTCAAAGCATCCATTTTCTCTGAGGGAACTGATCTCTGTCATCTGGAGATCAGTTGTAATTTCCAGGAGATGATCAGCCCTCACCGGGCGGTTGGCAACATTAGTTCCCCTGGAGGAAATGACTACTTTGGAGGATGGAGTCTGTGACATTATATTTGTCTGAAGTCCCTCCCTGACTCAGTCCCCACCAATGCTCCCTCTAAGCTGTGGAGTCTTGTGAGCAAAAATTCTACTTTGTGAGCTACTGGCATTAAAGTTGGGAGTGAGCAATTTGGCTACTGCATAAATTAGCTTGCTCTGAAGCCATCCTTCCTAAGATAAAAATGCTTGTGGGGGGCTAAAAAACTGTGAGCTAGCTCACACTAAATCGGCTTAGAGGGAACACTGATCTTTCCCAATCCAAGAACCAGTTCCGCTTTTTGCTTCCTCTCCTCCCTCTCTCCCTCCTTCCCTCTCTCTCTGTTGATGTAGTGGGGCCTGGAGTAGATCCCTGCGGCAGCCATTTCAAAAGGTATAGGGGGATTCAACCATTGCCAAGGGTTTTTTGTTTTTATTTGTCTGAAGACCCAGAGTCCCCTGAGTCTGTAGTAAAACCTGTTGGGCAAGTGTGTGGCCCCTATCTGCAGAAATAAGTATCTGCACGCAGAGGGGACTGTTGAGAATTAGATATATAGATGTAACTGGATACACAGGAAGAATTCCATCTATTGGCTAGATTTTGTAATACAAAAATTCACATTAGTGACAAATAAGTAACATAGGTTTACAAGAATGGTTACAAAGAACCAATATACAATTGTAGATTACAACAATAACACTAGGGTAAGACACAGAGTAAGAGACGAAGATTCTGGATTTCACTCTTCGTTTCGATGATTCTTCCTCAGAAAGCTGAAAGTAGGTCAATTGGTTATTATATTATTAAAATTACAACCATACATTCATATTTAAAGGTAACAATTACCTGTGTCAAGTGCTTAGTGTATATAGAAGCCTCCAAGAAATTAGGTACAGGCTAAATCACATATGATCATATTGTACTGCGATATCACTATTGTTTACTAGTGTTAAAAGTTAAACGTCATTTCTCAGAGGTAATAGTCTGCATTGGTAAAGTTTGCTGCTTACATTGCTGGTGGTGTAGTTTACTCAGAAACATCTTTGTTTCATCCGCAGTTCCAGTTTATAACTCCAGCTCCTCTGTGGGGAATGGGCCGCAGGGTGGTAAAGTTTGCAGTGAGTGGGTGTAGTGGCCTAGTCCTCTCCCTCACTCATGGCTGCTACTTGTCCTAACTAATAGCCTCATCCAAGGAGGCACATAGTAGAAAGCATGGCACAGCAAACACAGGCTGGCATGAATTGGTGTGAAGGAGCTTATATCTCCTTTTTCATGAGCTTCAAGTGGGTAGGAGGGGGAGGTTTAATTTTTTACAGAAACTGAGCACACTGGTGAGGGGACCTAAACCCTGCCCTCTACCTTACTTCACAGTGCTCCATTTCTTTCAGCATTTTCCCCCAGCCTAGCTGACTTTCCATGTTGGAGATTGGCAAGAGAAAAATGCTTCAAGAATTGGAATAAGTCACGGGATGAGGTAGGGTTCAACTCATCTGACCAGTGTGTTCTGGCTTTGTTTAACAGTACCTCCCCTCACTTTTGTTACACATAAACCAGAGCGATTGCCTGTCAGTATTTTGCTACTGGGGCAAATAGCAGTTGGGAGAAGGATTTATCTTGGTTAGGAAGTATGTGGGGGTCAAGTCTGGGGGGAGCAGGATTTGGGGAAGGGAGGGACCTTAGAAGAGTATAATGCTATAGAGCCCACTCTCCAAAGCAGCCATTTTCTCCAGAGGAACTGATCTTGATTGTCTGGAGATCAATAATGGGAGATCGCCAGGTGCTACCTGGAGGTTGCCGACACTGGAGTATAGTGAATTTCATCTAAATGTCCCTGAATTAGCAGCTCTCCTTAGAGATATGATATGATATTTCCTCATCCCTGTTCTCTTGCATCTCCTGTGGTCTACTATGTGTGCTTTGTCACATGGAGAGATCCCTGCCTCTGTTCTCCATCAGTCTATCAGTCCATCTTGGACCAAGTATATACATTTATTCATGATGTTTACATGCCTACCCTTTTCCGCTGATGAATTTAAGGCAGCTACCAAATGGGTAATAGAAAAGGTTATTTTTGTCCCTCTTCTGTAGAATGTAGCAGTCCCTCTCTGCCTTAAAGAGATTTCTAATCATGTTTGAAACGGCTGTCCTTCTTTCATGGTGAATATTTTTGCGAATGCTCTCCCTTGTGGTTAAAGAGAGGTACTACCACAAAGTCCATGAGCCCAATTTTCATAATTGGAGTGCAGCACAAATCTTGCAGATTGGATGCTCACTATGGTTGTGATCTAACAAAGCAATATGGGTAGGGTGAAATGGAATGTATGACGGTGGCAGCTTTTGGAGCTTTTACTGCAGCCATATTTCCATTATACATGTCCCTTGCCTCTGCATCTCTAATAGCACCTGTACTTGTTAAACATAGATTGAAAGTGCACATTAACGGGAAGGTAAAGCTTCTATCATATAAGCAAAAGCAGGGGGGAAAGTTGTTTTGTATACCCTTACAACTCTTATTAAAATGATCAGATGCACTGTTCCATGTGGGCTGGCTATTTCCATAATTGTTTCTTCCGTATCAGACTATCTAACAATGTCTCCAGAGGAAATGGTGCTGCTTATATCCTGACCTGATGACTGGACAAACCCTTAACTGCTAAATAAATTTGAAGAAGTGTGTTGGGTGGTATAGAGAGACAAAAAGTGGGTGCATGATCTGCTTCATATTGAACCAGACCTTTGGTCTGCCTGTGTATGTACTGTTACTAGAAACTCTTCAAGATAACTAGCAGGAAATCTTTCCCAGCCCTGCTTCCTGATACTCCTTTTTTTTTAATGGACTGAATTGATAATCTTTTGCCCACAAAACATGTGCTGTTCCACCACTACATGGTCTCTACTTAGTAGGGAGCTATTTTAAAGCGTGTATTTGTGTGCATGTTTAACATGGCACCTCCAACCAAACAGTCATTTTAGCTGTTAGCCACAAGTTTTGAGCACTGTACTACCACATATCTGCCATCCAGTCAGGCTTGCAAAATGACATTGCAATGCTTAGTTCTCTGGATGAAGGTGGAAGCTGTGGCTGTCGGACTGTCCATAGAGCATTATCATGTAGGAAATGTTAAATGAGCCGCCGCATGTTAAAGATGTTACATGATTCACACCCATTTAAAAAAAATAACTAAAAATTTGCCTGATACAAATATGCAAATTTTATTCAGAAGCAGGGTTAAATAGTGTCTATGCCTTGACATAGTAGTCAAATTCTTTATTTCAAGAAGCTTTGCTGCCTCAAATAATTTTTAAAAAACCTTTATTATGTATTTTCCAGAACTGGAAGATAGTACAGTGGAAACAGAGACAGAACACACGGAGGATGTTCGGGTACAGGTAAGGTCTATGAATACTTACTATCAGGGCTATTTTGGGGCAGAAACGCACAGGAACGGAGTTCCGGGTGACTTCTGAGTTGGCCACGCCCAGCAGGAACTCATTAGCATAATAGGCCACACCCAACAGCAGAAACTCATTAGGATTGGCTATATTACGGGTGTGTGGCCTCACATGCAAAGGAGTTCCTGCTACAAAGAAAAGTCCTGGGTTTTGACAACAAACAAGGTAAACAGAATAAGAAGCAAAAGGTGGGTATGGCTGGATGGCCACACTTCTGGTAACATGTGGGTGTGTCCTAATATGCTAATAAGCTGTGCTATCATGGGGTGTGGCCTAATAGGCTAATGAGTTCCTGCTGTTGGGTGTGGCCTATTATGCTAATGAGTTCCTCCTGGGCTTTTTTCTACAAAAAAGCCTGGCTTACTATTTTAAACTAGTGATCTCTCTCAACCTTTTGATGGTGTTTCTTCAATTTCTGTAGGTTGTTGGAAAATATTATACTAATTATACAAGGTACTTTAATGTTTCTTGCATTCTTCTGGAGAGGCTGGCTGATTGGGAGTGGAAGGCACCATACTCTGGTGGTTCTGCTCTTACTTGGCTGATTGATTCCAGAAGATGGTGCTGGAGGAGGTGACCTGCTACATTTTTTTTAATAAAACTTTTATTAATAGGATATATTAACACGTTCCATATCTCAAAATACTTTTAAATACATCCTTTTCAATTATCCCCTTCCTCCCCCCCCTCGTGGCTTCCAGCAATGCTCCACCCCGCTAATTGTTTCATTCCATATTCAATAACAATAAGAACTTATCCCATATTCAGTTCTTCTTTTAAAAACATATTAATTCATTCAATCTAAACCTTAGGTAACCCTTTAACTATTATTCAATCATTACTTTTTTTTCCTAACCTTAATAGCTATCAAAGCAGAGTAACTTATTTCTTACATCCCAATTGGTTTCAAGATAGTCCTTAAAATCTTTCCATTCTACAAAAAATTCTTCATCTTCTTTGCCAATTTATCCATTTCTGCCATGAAAAGCATCTTCTTTATCCAATCCCATTTTTCTGGTACTTTTTCTTGCTTCCAACATTGAGCAAATGTCATTCTTGCTGTTGAAATCAAATACCATAACAATGTTCTTTTTGTTACATGTACTTTTTCCATTTTAAGACCTAAAAGTAAAATTTCAGGTTGTTTTTTCAAAGTACACTTCAAGATCTTCTGTATTTCATTATGAATCTCTGTCCAATAGGCTGCCGCTTTATCACAAGTCCAGCACATATGATAAAATGAGCCTTCCTTTTTTTTTTGCACTTCCAACATTTGTTAGAAAAGTTCTCATTCATATTAGCATTTTTTTTGGTGTCATATACCATCTATACATCATTTTATAACAGTTTTCTTTCACATTAACACATGTTGAAATTTTAATTGACTTTTTCCACAGACCCTCCCAAGTTGACATATCTATTTCTCTATTTATATTTATAGCCCGTTTTACCATCTGCTGTTTTACAACCTCACCCTCTGTATACCATTTTAACAAAATTTTATACATTTTTGAAATCATTTTTTCCCCTCCTCAGCCCACACAGCTTCAATTTCGTTATTCTCCTTTCTGAAGCCATACCTCTTTTTATCAGCTTTAAATAAATCATGAATCTGTCTATAATTTAACCAATCATATTCAAATTCCAGTTCTTCCCTAGCTCTTATCACAAAACTACCCCCTTCTAACTTCAAGATGCCTCTATAAGGTATCCAATCTTCACCTTTATGTCTCGAAAGTGGTTTAATTACTTCAGCCGGTACTATCCATAATGGTCTTGCATTAAAAAAAAAAATCTTCTCTGTCTCATCCAGGTCATAAACAACGATCTTCTTATGAAGTGGTGTTTAAAAAAATTGTCCATTTTGTATTTCTCATACCATAAATAAGCATGCCAACCGAATGTACGGTCATGTCCTTCCAACGCCAACATTTTTCTATTGTCCAAATTGACCCATTGGGCCAACCACGTCAGGCACACTGCATCATGATACAATCTGAAGTTAGGTAGTTGAAATCCTCCTCGATTCTTTGCATCACATAAAATCTTCATTTTGATCCTCAGTTTCCTTCTGGCCCAGACAAATTTTGGAATTTCTTTCTGCCATAAGTTCAACACTTTACTGTCCTTCTCTATCGGAATCGTCTGAAATAAAAACATTAAGCGTGGTAAAATATTCATCTTGACCACCGAAATTCTTCCCATTAATGACAAATTCAAAGTGTCCCATTTTTTTTATATCTTGTTGAATTTTAGACCAAGTCTTCTCATAGTTATTCTTAAAAAGGTACATATTTTTCATTGTCAACTCAATTCCTAAATACTTTGTTTTTTTACCACTTCACATTGTATTATTTCTTGCAATTCCTGCTGTTTCTCTTTTATCATATTCTTGCATAACACCTTTGTTTTGTTCTTATTAACGTAAAATCCCGCCAAGTCTCCAAATTCCTTGATTTTCTCCATCAACAATGGTAAATTAATTAATGGATCTTCAATCAGAAACGTTACATCATCTGCAAATGCCCTATACTTGTACGTAAAACCCCCTATTGTAAGTCCTCTTATATCTTTATCTTCCCTTAACTTCTCCAACAATACTTCCAAAACCCAAATAAACAATAGGGGGGATAGCGGGCAGCCTTGCCTAGTCCCTTTTTGAACCTTGAAATAGTCCGTCATTTCTTTATTAATATTTAAAGATGCTTTCTGTTCAGAATAAATCACCCTAATTACGTTTAAAAGGGCTGTCCAATATCCATTCTTTCCATCAGTTGAAATATAAAGTCCCAATTTAAATTATCAAAGGCTTTCTCTGCGTCTATAAATAGGAAAGCAACCTCCTTTTCTAGATGTTTATCATAATATTCAATAGCATCTATCACCATCCTTAAATTGTCCCTAATTTGTCTATTTGGTAAAAAACCGGCTTGCTCTTCCGTTATAACGTCTTTCAAATACTTCTTCAGTCTTTTGGAAATTATTTTGGCAAATAACTTATAGTCATTATTGAGTAATGAAATTGGTCTGTAATTCTTAACATCTGTTAAATCTTGTCCTTCTTTTGGTATAAGTGATATATTAGCTTCTTTCCACGTCTCTGGTATCACTTTGGTCACCTGTATCTCATTCGCTAAAAGTTCCAAAATTGGGGTTAACTCCTCTTTTAATTTTTAATTTATAAAATTTTATAAAAATCCATCTGGACCTGGAGGTTTTCCTAATTTGGCATCTTCTATTGCGTTATAAACCTCTTCTTTTTGAATTGGGCCATTCAACATTTCCTTTATTTTTGATCCAACCTTTGGAATTTCTACCATGTCCAAATATTTTTTAATTTTTTCCAAGTCTATATTCTTTTTTTGAAATAATACTTGAAAAACACTCTTTTTAAGCCATTCAAGTCCACGATTTCTTTACTTTCTTCAGTAATTTTGGTTATTAACCTTCTCTCTCTTTGATTTTTCAATTGCCATGCCAAAAATTTTCCTGTTTTGTTTGCTCCTTCAAAGGATTTTTGTTGTAATTTCTTTAAGTTCCAGTATATTTCCCGCTTAAGTATCACGTTCAGTTGCTCTTGTAAAATTTGAATTTCCTTAATAATTTTCTTTTTTTCAGGTCTCCTCTTCAATTCTTTTTCTTTTTGCTGAATTTTTTCCTGCAGTCCCTTTTGTTGCTCAACATTCTGTTTCTTGTCCGTCACATTCAACGATATAAGTAATCCTCTCATCACAGCCTTATATGCGTCCCAGACCGTCTGTATTTTAACATTTTGATTCAAATTCAATTGAAAAAATGACTGTGTTTCTTTACGTAATGTCTCAAT